>QLOH01000356.1:0-600000 GCA_026901365.1 Sesbania bispinosa | reverse complement strand
AAACAGTCTCATCAGGGCCGAAAGAATCAGTATAACCTTTTCTTTTCATCCTCTCAAATTTGATGCTGTCCCTTTTTTTTTCAGAATAATAACAAATCTGATCTAAATGAAGAAATCTGACACATTAAATGACACTTTGAAATGTACAATGAGCATTTTGGAATTCCAATTACTCAATAAATCCCCTCCCAAACCAATAAGACTCAAGCCTCTATTCCTACTACATCATGTAAACCAGATGGCTCTGGGAATATATCATTTGAATGACGCCTCCGAGAGATGATGAAATATCAGCCCCACCATTGTGGAAGCTACCCTGTGACTGTGACCCTGTAGTTCCTGAAAGCTTTAAACTACTAGTTCCTTCTAATTTTGTCCCAGAGGCTGCTGGAATTACTGCTACATCAGATGAACTCTGACGCCAACTACCAAATAAAGTAGCATTCCAAGAGCCTCTAGAAGATGTTGCTTTAAGCCTTGCAGAACTGAAATTTTCTTCCCTTACAACTTTTAAAGGGTTTTCCAATGCTTTGAGAACATGTCTCATTGGGGGTCTTCTTGAAGGTTTGGGATTTAGGCAAGACCTAGCAACAATGGCTATAGCCCACACTTCCTCTAAGAAATCCTCATCAACAACCAGAGATGGATCCACAATTTTTGTCACAAGCTCCTTGTCATACATACTAATGCAAGGTAGAATCTGATCAAGCCATTCCTTTACTTCACCATCACTTGATGCACTAATGCCCAGCTTACCAGTCACCAGCTCAAGTAACACTTTCCCAAAGCAATACACGTCATAGGCACAAATTGTTGTTGATGAACCTGTTTTCACAGTAAACAAGATTTGTGTTAAAATAGTAGATTGAAAGAACTAGCCTGGCTAAACATATATTTCTACACATGGCAAGTCAGAAAAGAGGAAAACACAATCACTGCAAGCATATAAAAATAAACCACCAGATCAATCACCTAAGAACAAATTATTCATGAAAATGATCAGACTTGGACACTTGCACTTGACAAGAACAGACCTAAGCTTTTTTAGTGTAAGTCTGGAACAGCAAAATACATGAATCCAATCCAATCTAATACATACACAGTTGCCTACATACCTCAACCACTTAACTATTTCAGAAAGAGGAATAGACAATCAGAATGACGTTCCTACTGCCTTTATGAAAAAGCAATTGTGCTAGCATGAAATTACAGGTGCTGAAGACAACAACGTTCCCTTTCTACTCTAGATGCCCAGGACTTGAGACTGACACAAAAATTCTCATTCCTACTCTGAGACTTACAACCAGACCTCATTGATAGACTTACAATCAACTAATAGATGACAATTTCTGTGGCACAAAATTATATGCTACAGTAGCCCCTCACACCATGGTCAGAAGATCAAGTGTGTTTTGGATTAGCTTATTTCATATTGTGTTCAAAATAGCTTATAAGCAAAAATCTTACAGAGCTTTTGAAAAAAAAAAAAACAATATTTTCCTAAAGAATTAAGTAATCCAAGCATGCACCCAATATGTGTAAGAGGAACAGTGTGGATAATATACAGCAATCAAGGGTCAAGGCATAGAATTGACTACAAATCCAAGCGGAAAACTAAACTTCAGTTTCTACTTACCAGATGTGCCTTGTTCAGAGGACCTACACGTTAAAAATAGAAATGAGAAATTAGATAAATGCTTTTATAAGAAATAATATGCATAATGCAACTCAACAACAAAGCAAGCATGAAATAGTGGCATAATATGTGAACAAAAATGTCAACCGCGTAACTGAGATGCAGTTATTACAAAAACCAGATGAGTGACATCCATAACGCACGCACACAAAAAGACAAGAGACGAGTCTATAATACTTATAATTCTAAAAGTAGCAGATAATTCCAAAGCATGCATTTTTCCAACAAACAGCCTAAAGGATTGATAGCTTGTTTGGGGCACCATTTGAAATTGCAGCGCACACATTCCAATGTTACGTTTGGTGAAAAGCAACAATTTGTTGCATTCACACAAACGTACATTTGAGGGGTTTCAAACAAAAAAACAAACACATGCTAAGTCCAATGAAGCGCAAAATTGTCAATGCATGATGAATCATCAGAGACATAATTTTTGTGAGATCAAATACAACACTGTTAGTGGAATACTTACTGAGGGAATCGCAGAAACCGGGTGATTTTACTTTGATGAGTATCACCTTCTTGGGAACATGCTTCACTTAGACTCCCTAACCGAACTTCATATTTATCATCTAGAAGTATACTGCTTGCTTGAATATCTCTACAATAATTAGAAGATACACTTATCAATTATCACTATAGCATACCATTTAGCTTCAACTTTTGTTATGTAAACTTGTAACTTAATCATTCCATAACACAGTTGAGATGGCTAAATCAATTAGAGGGAATACGCTCACAAGTTGAACTTGTTCCCATCCTTCCTATCTTTCTCAGATCCATTATATAGAAAGTGGATAGTTACACTCAATAATAATGACAAAATCAGGCACCTAAAATATTTAGAAACAAATGCCACAGCGACCTTTATGCTTAATCACCTAAAAGATATAGAAACAGACAATGATATTCGAAAAGTAACCTTGGCCGTATATTTCAAACTGATATGGAAATCAACAAACACGTGTATTGATATAAATAGGACCAATCAAAAGGTTTGAATCATTCACAAAGATGCGTCCAAGAATGTAGGAATGAGTCGTTGAGCTAGAATTTTTAGTTCATTAAATCTGGTATCTTGTCAGGTTTCAAAATAGAATGGATTGTTAAGGCAGAGAAGGGGGAAATAAAGCAAGAATAGAAATGTCAAAATACCTGTGAACAATGGGTGGAATACATTCTTGATGCAGATACGTCAGGGCCTCTGCTGCTCCAGTAGCAATTTTCAACCTAGTTATCCAGTCCAAGGACTGCAAAGTGCCATCTTCAGATGTAGCGTTTTTGTAGAATAAGGAATTAGACAAGTCCCCATTTGGCATATTTATATACCAGAAACTTCTCGTTCTCATTTTTTATGCAATGACCTAACAAGGGAACAAATCTTTGATGGGAAACCTTACTGAAAAAGTCCAATTCCACTAGGTAAGCATCCTTTTTAGTTGAATGCATGTCGATCCTTTTGATGACAACAGGAATCCCATTTTCCAAAACACCATTAAATAAATCCCCAGTGTGGCCATGTTTGATAAAATTTGCATCATTGAAATCTCCTGTTGCCTGGAGCAATTGATGATATGTAAATGAGTCTCCTATATTTGAAAAGTTTATTGATGCACCAGGATGTGGAGGACTGCCTCCAGCAGGAGCAGGACCCACACCATTCCCCCTTTGATTTGAATTACCCCTCTTACGAGTGCACAGAAGCAACAATCCCAGTAGGAACACCAAAAGTGCAAATAAACCCAGTCCACCCAAGACTGCTGCCAATATAATCTTAGTTTTATTACTCTTCCTAGACCCGTTTGCAGTGGGAGGGTTTGTCGTATTAGGGCGTCCAAAATTATCAAAACTGAGGCCCCTCTCTGCATAAAATGATGCACATTCCACTGTTGTCCTCTGATTTGTCGTGTTTTGGAGGCAGTTGGCATCTAGAGATGCATTACGTATGAAATCCAGAACCTTGCCCTCAAAATAATTGTTGGAGAGATCGACAAAACTGAACCTTTGGAGCACAGGTGTGAGGCCTCCATAAAACTTATTATGAGAAACATTGAGCACAGCAATAGTAGCATTAGCAGCATAACTAGAATTAGGAAGCAGACCACTGAAGTTATTGGCAGACACATCAAGGAAGGTCAATCTTGGCAGAGACCACAACCCAACAGGCAAAGAACCAGTAAAATTGTTTTGACTCAGCACTATGATCTGCAACCTCAATGGAGCAGTAAACAAGTCAGCCGGCAAAGGTCCATTGAGCCTGCTGGTTTGCAAGTATCATTCTCCGCAAGTTCCTCAACCTTTTTCAAATCTGGAAGGACTCCACCAGAGAAGAATTGTCACTAAGATCAAGGTCTACCAGCTAGTAAGACCCCCAAGTTGGGCAGGCAAAGAAGTTTAGGCCATTGCTGGAAAGATTCAAATATCGTAACCTTGAAAGATTTGCAAGAAAGGCAAAGGATGTTGGTAAGGAGCCAACAAGAGAATTCCTGGAGAGATCAAGAACTGAAAGTGCAGAGAGTTGCACCCAGTGTATCAGGAACTGTCCCAGTAAGATTGTTATCAGAAGATACAAAGCTGTTAGGTTGGTTAAATTCCCCAAGTGTGGAAGGAATAGCATTAACAATGGAGCAAGAACGAAGATCAAGCACACGAAGTGAAGGGAGGCTGAGACCAAACCAAACAGGAATAGGACCAGGAAGGGGGAAATTGGAAGCATTGAAGGACTGCAAGAGAGTGAAATTGGCCAAGGCATCCACTGCAAATTGTGGGTTTCTCCGCCCAAGACGGGTTCTTCTAAAGCCAGAGATATTGATCCCAACAACACGACCATTCTGGCATGTGATACCAATCCAGATTAAGCAAGGGTCTGGCTTTCTTGGCATTCCTGTGCTCTCTTAACCCCAAAGAAGCTCTCAGTTCAAGGAGTGCTGCTCTCTCAGTTGGGAACTCAGTGGCTCAATCTGCTCCAATGTCAGCCTCAAACAGCATAAAGAACAAAACCAAACCACACTAATGCCTCGCCGATCCAACATCTTCTATGACCGCTGACCAAAAGATCCAAAAATTCCCATCTTCCTCTCAAACTCGAACCTATCTCCCCTTTCTCTGTAATCAGCAATTTAGAGATACCCAATACACAACAACACATTTTCATTCCTCTCTCTCTAAAAAAAGTCTTACTTTAACAGCTAATATATATACAACCCCTAAAACACAAAATGAACAAGAAAAATAAAAGAGGGGAAAGACAAAACCCAATAAGTCTTACCTGAATCTTCCTTCATAGTTGCTTTCGACGACAAATCTGTATCGCTTTCTGCACTTTTCTTTCCTCTCTATATCTGAGTTTCTACGCTACTCTCTCTGGCAATCCTTCAGTTGACGAAGACAGAGGGAAAAAGGGAAAATTTTAAATTTGGGAGAAAAAAATGAAAAATATAAGAAAGATATTAATATGAATATGATGATGGGTTTGAAATAAAAATAACAAATTGGAGGTGGAGAGAGAGAGTGGTTGTTGTTCAAACTAAACAAGAAGAGTACCACAAGGTGAGAGAGGAGAGGAATAGTGAATAAGGAAGGAAAGGAAGAGAGAGAGAGTGTTTTTAGAATTAGAAGTGATAATGGCTGCACTGAACTGAGGGAAGAATCAGGAATGGGAACCAACACTGAATCTGGCACCGGTTGGGTTTGACCACCGGTAATCCCGCCTAGCTCAGCTAAACCCCCACACAAACTCTCTCTCTGAAATGTAAATGACTAATGTACTGTACACTTATTTCTCTCTGCACTTTGGAGCTTGTCACTGTGTTATGTTATGTAAATGTACCCAAGATCAAGGTTCAGTTTTCAGGACACCAGTTTCTTCTAACCTTCTTTGTCTTATTTTTAAATTGGTATATGTACACTTTTGGTAAAATCCTCAACAAATATTTTATACCCAATTTCATTTAATTTATTGAACAGCAAAAATCATTGTTTTAAATATTTATTTTACTACCATAAAAAAAATCACACATTTTTATAAAATATATTATAAGAGTCATGTTATATCTTTAAAAATGCATTTGATTAAATAAAAAATTGTTTTGATTTTTTGTTAATATAAAATTTTATCTATCATTACATTAATCACATATTTTTTATAAGCAACTCAATTATCTATTTATTACTTAATCATATATTATTTATAAGCAAGTGCATCACATATTATTATCAATCAAACAGTGGTTGACCGCGGTGGAAGTGGACCTTGACTCAGGTTAATTTTACCGGGGTCAAGTGTTCAAGTCTCGGAGTCGCTTTTATTGAGAGAGCTTTACCTAACCATCGTCTCTCGGCCTGTGAGTTAAACCCTGTCTATGTCTGTGGAGGGTTCCCGATTAAAGACAAAATATCAACATTATTATCAATTCTTGAGTCGTCATTATTGCTGAAGGGATTTTATCGAATTACCGCCTCTGATTCGAGGATTAAATCCACAACTATGCTTGTGGTTGGTAGTAGGTATAGGAGTATTTTCTTTTTCCTTTTCCCTAATCTTTTGGTTTGATTAATTTGAAACACAAGTATCTCATGTCATTAATAATCATTGAAAGAGAAAATCCAAACATTAAAAAAGTGCATCTCATATATACTTAGTGCTCGTTTAATTTATAGTTGATGGATAAAATTATTTAAAATTGATAAAATTTTCTCAAACACATTAAATGAAAGTGGTTTTATTAAAATAAATTTACAAACCAAATCTACGTTTATTAAAACCGAAGGTCAAATGTGGATGGTTATCGTATCCTTTGTGGTTAGAGCCTCCTCTTAAGCTCCAATTTCTGTTCTCAAACTTTCCTCCGTAATGGAGTGCTTTCTTTGTTTTTGCATTTTGTAATTCATTGTTTCACTAAAAAAATCAATTTCAAAGAAAAGTTGTTAATTATAATCATTGTTAAAAAATTAATATTTAAAAATATAATTAACTAATAACATATTAATATCACTTTCATGCACTGTTTACATAAAGCAAATTCAATGATTTCTCGGGGTTGAGGAAAACTTGAGTCTTTATTTTACCTTTTTTTTCAGATACAATACACATTAATTTTGGTCAAACAATATAGGTGGTTTTGAGATGTATACCAATTTTATTAAGATAATCTATAACCATAAGATGAGGCACGTGCAAGTCAATAAAAGGAAAAAGTATAAGTAAATAGTAGTAATAACGATTACGACAATGATGAAGTCACGACTCATGAGAAACGGAGTCAACGGCGCATTTTGCACAGAAACCCAATTTTTGTGGTTGATCTATCATTGTAGTATATATATAATCTTCCATGTCAAACGGATATACTATATAGCTAGCAAGCATTCATTCGTATGGACAACAAATCCGATCGAACAAATGATGAGAAGAGGGCTTGTTTTTGTAATGGAGATTATTGAAAAGGATGTTTGTTGGTAATATTAGAGATTCCAAATGTTGCAGTGAAATGAGTGATATATATATACATACAACTTAAAGACATTACCAAGAACCATTCTAGCTAGTAGCTACCTAGATTCATGTATTCTTTAAGCCTGACTATAGGCCAAGAGAACCTGCTTCTAGTTAAGATTATTATTGGATTAGATATCTTCATATATGTTAATTTGTTATGCTTAATTACGCAAAAACTTTCCCTTTTTTTTGGATTTTTTCTTATGTACAACTTGCAACAAAAATGTTACTGTGCTTAATATAACACAAAACTCTTTCCTTCTGCTGAAATATGATTGTGCAAATCCCCATATAAACTATTAATTTGGATCAATTAAAACTAAATTCATATTGACTAATCTTGATAACAAAAAAAATTGTTTAACTCAACAATATAGCTAGGAGATAACAATCAGCATTTAACACGGTTTTTGCAATTTTCCTCTTGAGTTTGACTTTGATTATTATAAATTAAATACTTTTATATATATACATGGTTTAGTGTAAAAAAGTTTTACATAAACATTTAATAATATGTTACCACATCATTTATTAAATTTATATACATTTAATAATATGTTACCACATCATTTATTAAATTTAATAACATATGGGATTTATATTTATTAAATGATATGACGACAGATTTAAAAGTGAACATACACAAAAAGTCGTATATACACCTATATATATATATATATATCCTGCTTGCGCGCATACAATTTTTTACTTCTTCTTTATGAATATTCGTACTAAAGAGGAAAGTGATGAATGATAAGAGGCAAATCAAATCTTTCATTGATGTATTAAAGATTGTGGCCCAACTGACAATGCAAGCTAAGATTGTGGGAAGAACTCTCGATCCCCACTAAATACAGAGAATGGGTGTGAGAAATCTTAACTATGACTAAGCCCCGAAAAAGATTGTCCCTCGTGATAGGGATACCTATAGTTAACAGAAAAAAAAAAAACTTTTATTGATAGTGCATGAGGGTACATATATACAAGAATTTAATTTCAAAATTCAAAATTTAAATTACAATGATATAAGAGTTTATTTATTTTAGCTCTGGTACTTTATATTAATCAAACAATTTAGTCCATGTACAAAGACTAATTTGATAATTTTTTATATAACACGGGGACTATTAATAGTAAATGTAAGTGTTAGGGACGAATTTGAAATTTGTGAAATATATTGGGGACGAAATTGGTGGTTTATAACTTGTTTACATGTACAATGTTTTATTAATTACACCACATAATAACTTAAATATCTATACTTAATCTCTAATATCAAAGTACCTAGGAATATTCAATGAATTTTGTCAAGTATATTTAACTAATAACTACTCATTATATAATAAAATTAAAATAACTAATTAACTGGTAATTCGTAGTTTAAATTTATAACTACTTGCAATCGATCAAGTGCCTAAATTAATTTAATAATTAGTTGATGGGGTTCATAAAAATAAATGTCTATACAAGGAATGTTTTCCTAATATAAAATATCTACATTCTCATTTGATTGAGAGAAATTTCTAATTAATTTCTTAAGCTTGTCAAATTCATTAAGTATATGTTCAAATTTTCAAAGTGATTTAATAAAAATATGATCATATATAACATATTGTGTAAAAAAATATATATTTTCATTTTATGTGATTTAAGCATATTTGGAGAATACCCATAAATGCAAAAAAAAAGGAGTAAAAACAAAGGAATATATATAATCATAGGTTAAACAATTAAGAAACATTTGGATTTAAATGAATTTTTAGTAGATATGTTTCATAATAAAATAGTATAATGTCGTTTAAATCCATGTAATTGATCTCATCATGTGAGAAAATATCATATTTTTTTATAATAACTTGTGGGTGAGTAAATTTACTATTTTAACAACAATATTTCTTTCATCTCATTTTCTTTTTAAACAGGAAGAATATATATGTGTGTGTGGATCTTACCATAAATTTTTCTCCTCACCAATTTCTATTCATAATTAAATGAAAAAATGGCATAATTAATTGTCCTTTTTTCCTCCCTCAACATGAGTAATAGTTAAATGAGTAATTGCTTAGAAAAAAAAAAAAGTGAAATGAGTAATTTGTAATTAACATCCCATGATAGTACTATATTTTTTAATTTTAAATATAATTTTGAGGTAGGAATAGTTAAATGATAAAATATTTGAAATCATAAAGTATACATATATATATATATATACTATGAAAATTCATGGATTTTTTAATTATAAAAATTGTGAAAATCAATTATATATGTAAATTAAAATGCACCACACTCTTAGGGAGGGGTGGGGAGCCTTCATGGTAATAGAAGATACCCATTGATTAAGAAAACATTTTCTTAAATTTAGATTAATATATAAACATTTATCTATACTAATCATTTTCTTTTTTATTTAAATATATATTTTTGTTTTTATAAATAAAGTGTGTTTAATTTTAGTCTCTATAAAAAATTCCTATTTTTATCCATTGACTTTTTCAAATCATCATATATACTTTTAATCATTTTTATCTATTTTCTGATTCGGCTTGAAAAAAATTATGGAGCCGAAAAATTTTAATTTATAAAAATTAAAATAAACATATGTCGCATTTCTTTTTTGGTCAACGTACAAAATGTTGCATGTTCAAACAAACATATGATTCATGAGCTTTACCATTGAGAAAGAAGGGCCTTTTGAATTTCTGACTTAAAGAGAATTGCTTGTCCAACAGCTAAGGACATGGTTGGTTTGCATTTTAATTTACTATTTTTATTTTCTGTTTTTTGTTTTTTTGTAATTTTATAAAGGAAAAACTGGAAACGTTGGAAATAAAAAAACTCGTCATTTCAGCATATCCAGTTTTTCCTTTGTAAAATTTCAAAAAACGGGAAACAGAATAAATACAGAAATGAAAACAGAAAATGAAAATGCAAATCAAACATGTCCTAATTTTTCTAAACAATCAACCAAATTGTTTCTATGAAGTCATTGAAAGAGAACAATCAAGTTACTTTTCATCACAAGCAAATAAAATGGCACGTCTAAGGGTGTGTCACCTTCGGTGTTTCACCTTCTCTGAGCCGTTAGATTTATTTGTTTTTTAATGAATGTCCATGATGTGTTACCCTGCTACTTGGTAAACCGGTTTTGGTGCAAAAATTGCTCAGGTGCCCCTCTTGTGAAATTTTAAACTGCTATTTGTTCGCAACCTTTATTAGTGGTCTAGCAACCGAAGCGAACGAAATGGACCAAATGGTGCGAAGAAAATCGTCCAGCAAGACAGTACCGGTGTTTATCGATTTTTGGTTTAAGTAGCCATTAACGGTGTTATTATTTTTGGTCCAGTAAGACAATATCGTTATTTATTATTTTATTCTAACAGGTTAATTAACCTGCTATAAACCTGAAAAAAAAGTGACACACCGGTGTGTCACCCATGTGAGTAACACACCCTAAAAGCACCCAAATAAAATAGGTAAAGGTTAGCCTTGATTTGATTGATTTTTTTAAATATGTGAATAGTGATAACACGTGCAAGGAATCTAGCCTAATCTTGGCAAGACACTTTCGATCAGCTCGTACTATTAAATAATTATTTTCGTCCCAAAATATTATGATTTTCTTTTTCAATCAGTAGGTTTTTATGTTTTTTAAAACAATCCTTCATAAATAAATTTTTTCTCAAATGGTACTTTTTTCTATATAAAGTATTAATGTGATATAAAAATAACGTCAAAAAAAATGTGATACAAAAATAGAGAGAATAATTGAAAAAAAATATTTTATGAGAAAATAATTTAAAAATTATGATATTTTATGGAGGACTAATTTAACATCATGATAATTTTTTAGAGATCATTCAAAAAATAATTATAAAAATTAATAAAAGGTTCATTTAGTTAAAAAATTATTAATGGAAGATTATTTTAAAAGAATTGAACATTAAAGATCGAATAAAAAATCATGATATTGTTGGACAAAAACATAATTAACATTAAAATTTATAATGGAAGTAACTTTGTCAATTACTGCTAAAGTACTACTACCGTTCTTTTCTCTTTATCTGTTCAATAAATTAATCATATCACAACTATAATGGATCAATGATATACATTTCTTAAACTTTTTATAATTGTAATTTTATCAGATAAAATTCATATTTCAAAGAACTCACAAAATTTATATAAGCATTGAATTTTTATCTAACATTATCAACATCTTATAATACATTATCGAAAAACGGAAAATCCACAACCCAGGCCCGTTTAGAGTGGTTGTGAATTTTCAATTTTTTGTTTTAAAGAGTTTTAATCAAAATTTTACAACTCAAATTAAAAATAAGAAATATATTTTTGAGGTTTCAAGAGGATGACAATGAATCCATCTAAACAGGGTACCAGAGTGTCTATTCCCAATTGAGAGTTCCAAATTTGTCAAATATTTTGTTATTCTGATTCTGGTGTGACTATAATTTTAATTTTATTTTGTAATATGTATCATATTTACAAATATATTTTTAATGTATAACATTATATATATAAGTTTAAAAAATATATATAAATATATATTAGATATTTTAATGAGAATAATATATATGTATGTGCGGGGTACGGGATGAGGTTAAGCACCTTAGTGCAGGTGCCCGTACCCCGTACCCGCATCTGTACCTGCTTAGCGGATTTTTACTTTATCCATCATAATTAATTTATTCGGGTACGTTGTGCTCAATTATCATCTTAGTTGAGATCTTGCAACAACACCACTCACAATATCAATCTCTGCTTGAATGTTAGTTGCCAAGTCATTTTAATAAGGGTAAAATAACATTTTAGTCCCTATAAAATATCCGAGTTTTGATTTTCGTCCCTGGAAAATTTTTCTTTTTTATTTCATCCTTATAAAATATTTATGATATTTTTTCAGTCCCTGATGTTGGTTCTACTGTTAATTGTGGATGTGTCGAACACCCATAATAGCCAACAATACTTCAAAAGTACCCTAACACATTATATAAGAGTGTTACCTTCCTTAAACTCATTTAAAAAGTCAAATTTCATGGTCAATTTGAACATAAATTCTTTGTACATTTCTTCCTTCATATATATCACAAATAGTCTTTGAATGTGTTTAAAGAGGCTAACACTGTTGTATGATGTGCCAAGGTACAATACATATGATTACTAATTGTGATGGACGTTCGAGACATTCGTAATTGATAGTGAAATCAACAATAGGGACTAAAAAAATAGCTTAAATATTTTATAAGGATCAAATAAAAAAGAAAAATTTACAGGGACGAAAATCAAAACTCACGTATTTTATAGGGACTAAAATGTTATTTTACCCTTTTAATAAAAACAAACTTACTTTCGATTTTCAAAAATGAATCCGACTAACAAGGTCTTGAGGACTTTCGTTAAGGAATTTATATATAAAATATTTTTAATTAATTACATTTCTAACATTAAACACTATGTAATCTCATATAATACATCAATCACTCAAGTCATTTTTTTTGTCGGTCTCTTAAATTTAAACATTGAATCAGTAAAGAGATTAAAATTCAAGACACTTTTTGGTTATAGTATTTGTTAGAATTATAAACAAAAGAACATATATGAATATCATTTGCCATGTCTTAAAAAAAAAAGAAATTGTTATAAATTTATATAATAATAAGAATATTAAATAAAAAAAACAATCAACCAATTTAAAAAGTAACTAAAACTAAGTTGTGAGCACATATATTAAATGATGATATATATAACTATGGTGTGATCTCTCTTTTTATTATTTTCTGCGTTGGAAAACATTTTACCCTCAACTTGAGAAAGAAGATTACAAAACTACGACTCTATATCTATGAGGACTGAGGTCTGAGGAGACATTATTTGTTCTGTTATTTTAAGAAATTTATAAAACAAAACTCAATAGGAATTTGAAAGACGTGCAATAGTGGTGAACATAAGCAATCTTAGCTTATTAAATTAGCAAAACTATGTAGGAAAGTAGAAGTGTTTTAATCATTGTTTAGATTTTTTTTTCATAAGAGGAGCAAAACGTGCCGACGAATTTGAAAAAAAAAAAATATAAACAAAATAACTTTAATTAGTTTGATTTTAATTAAAATGAATTAAATATTGTGCAACTTGAGCTAAGAGGAATTAAATAATGTTACTTGGGATTGGTTCTCTACATGGTGTGTGCGAGTTGTGGGCAACGGAAGAAAAACTTCTTTTGGAGAGATTCTTGGTGTAGTGCAACTCCTTTTTGTGTGCGGTATGGTAGGCTATTTTCTATTACAGTTAATCAAGAGGTTACAGTTGCAGATATGTGTATTGGTAGAGAGGGCGGTGTTGAGTGGAATTGGGGGTGGAGAAGGCCTTTGTTTCAATGGGAATTGTCTCAAATTGGATTTGCTAGTACTGGATCTGAGAAGGTTTCATATTCAAGAGAGGATTGATGATACCTGGTGTTGGAAAGCTGATTCAGATGGTGTGTATTCTGTCAAATCAGCTTATCATGTTATTGTAAATGACTCTTTGTTCGCAGAAATACCCTTGCACAGGTTTATTTGGTGTCGTTTGGTGCCCTCTAAATTTTCTTGCTTTGCTTGGAGGGTGATGCTAGATAGAATTCCAACTAAATTTAATCTTGCTAAGAGACATGTTCTTCATGATTCTGATACTGCCTGTGTTTGGTGTGCACAGAGGATGGAGATTACTTCTCATTTATTCTTTGATTGTTCTTTTGCTTATCACGTTTGGATGTTATGTTTGGAGTGGTTTGGTTTCACTTCTGTGCTGTCCAATAATTACATTGCTCACTTTGAACAATTTATGGGGATGCCTCTCTGTAATTCCAAAATGAGGTTTAGGTGGTCAGTGATTTGGTTGACTGTTCTTTGGAGTTTGCGGTTAGCAAGAAATGAGCTTATTTTCTCAAATAAGGTTTTATCTACATTAGATGTGCTAGAGTTGATAAAATTTCGCTCTTGGAAATGGTTAAAAGCAAAAGACTATACCTTCTTATATCAGTTTTTTTCTTGGTCTGAGCAACCTTGTGTATGTCTTAATTTTTCTTAGCTTGAATTATGCTGGTGTCTTTAATGTCACATGGTGCAGTATAAGGTGTATTTCTTATGATTGGTGAACCTTAAGAGGTTGTGATTTTCTAGTAGGGATTTTCACGTAATGTGTTTATATATTGGGTTGGAGTACCCCTGTACTCTGTTATTTAATGAATTTTTGCTTACCAAAAAAAAAACTTGAGCTAAGAGGATTGAGGGAAACATGAAGATTAATTATATTAAATGAAAAGAGATTTTATTTCAATTAAACCAAATTAGTTTTTTATTTTATTTTGTTATATAGTCTTCGAAATAGATACAAAACTCTAATGTTGTTATATAAAAATCTTATACCAAATTACTTTTGTATGATGTGCTTAGAACTGACAATACGAGCTGTCTGACTTGTGTTCCTCTTATCTCCAATTACTGAAATTTTCAATAAGAGAGAGTGATGAATACATGTGTGCGCCTCACACTCTCTCCTATAGAAATTTTACAATAGTAGAGAGGATTTCCATCTGCTCGACCTAGTTTGATCTAATCCGATCAAGCTTTTAAAATCAAGGCTCTTGAAATTAAGAGCATGTTTGATAAAATTAATTGAAAAGCTAGTTGGAAGCTTAAAAATTGGTTGATTTGATAGAAAATATTTGATAAAACTAGCTTAAAATAGTAAAATAACATATAAAGACATCATTAATTATTAAATAATAATGAATGAAAGTTGTGGAGGGATAAAATTATAGGAAATTCCTCCGGTACCCCTGACAAATCAGAGGGTTTCGGAACCCATCTAACGTGGACTAATAGCGGCTCGCGCATAATTAATTAGTCACGTTGTACGATGCAGTCCATTATTATTTGGTGCAGTTTAGTCTCCCATCATTAAAATAAAATGTTATATTTAAGTTTTTTTTGTGTATAATTATTTTTTTTGAATTTTAAAAATTTTAAACTCATTAAAATTTTAACTTCCTGTGAAAAGTTTCCATTGCAAAGCATCCATGGTGACCCGTGTATTTTACTTTATGTTCTTGAATCTTATGTTCAAAACATTGTTTGATTGCCTGATTTTCATGGTTCCTTACCCTGTCTGGTTCATTAAAGTTAAATGTTCAAAATCCAAAGTTTAACTCTTGAAATTTTTTATTTGATATTTTTAATTTAAAATATTTTTTCAAATTAAAAATCATTCCAAACATATTGATAAACAAATGACTAATTTGCTAAAAGGAAAAAATTGACTAATATCAAATCACGTGCTTCATTAATCCTGCACTGCTATTGGTTTACATTGGAAGGGTTCCAAAACCCTTCACTTAAGTGGGGTACGGGAGCAAAGCCCAAAATTATAATATACTTTCAACTATTAGTTGAAAAAGAGATATTTTTAAAAAATCTATATCAAGTAGCTTCTCATTAAAAGCTAGTAGCTACCTAAAAAGGTTACCTTGCCAAATTCTCATGAAATAGTTTCAGCTACTAATTTTAGTTTTCACCTAATTGAAAGAACTTAAGACTCACTCTAAATTGTTGGTGGCTTCATATACTTCAAAGTACGATAAATGCTAACGAATGTCGTAAGGGTATTAGTTAAAAGTCGAAATTAAAAAGTTTTTATGAGATTATATAGCATTTAGTGTTTCAAATGCAATCAATAATGTGCTTTAATTTATATAAAAAAACTTCTATATATAGATTCCTTAACCAATGGCCTTGAAGTACTCGTTAATAGGACCCTTAAAATATTATTAATTGATTTTAATTAGTATGTATTACCAGTGTAATATCATATAATGATGTATCACCACATCATTTAATGAGTGTGACACCTAATGTGTTATTAAAGTTGTTAAATGATGTGGCAGTACATCATTAGATGAGGATGTGATTTTCCTTACACATATATATCCATTAAATTCTTCTTAATTAATATTCTAGAACATATATATATTTTATTTTATTGTTGTAAAATTAGTTTGTACTCGGGTGAGTGCAACTAGTTAGTTGGTGGCACACAAGTCAAATGAGGTGTAAATTATTAGAGTTTATACTTTATGAGCTTAAGTCATTAATTAGTTTTTTTAACTAGGTATTTCAAAAAAATTAGTATCTGTGGATACCCGTGAATATACCCATAATGAGTACCCGCATATTTATAAAATGAGTAGGGACGAATATTATACTACCCGTCCCGCGGATACCCGCATACAACATACTCATCAAAATATTTTTTTCTATTAAATATAGGCTTAATTGCACTTTTGGTCCCCCTATTATTATCAATCCGCGATTTTGGTCCCCCTACTTTTTTTCGCGATTTTGGTCCCCTATTATTCCAAATTCCCGATTTAGTTCAAAATTTTGGTCCCCATATTTTCAAAATCTATGTGTTAAAGGGAATTGGAATAATAAGGAACCAAAATCGTGAAAAAAAAAGTAGGGGGACCAAAATCGCGAATTGGTGATAATAGGGTGACCAAAAATGCAATTAAACATTAAATGTATTATGAATACGGAAAGTGCACTATCCGTCCTCATCTCGCCCCGTAACCCCGTTGGCATCCCTACTTTTAACGATATTTCAGACTTGAGAAATGAAGAAAAAAAATAAATATTAAAAATTAATAGATATCAATTACACTATAAGAATATTATAGTTAATATTATGTGTGAATTATTAATTCATTCAAGGTGTGCAAAAAAGTAGCGGAATCCAAGTCACATATAACATATTTTTGTCAATAACAAAATACTGTGTGGACCAGTGTTCATCTCACCAAAAATCCCCGGACGATATATAAATGGTGCTTTTTACGATACATTGAATAAATTTCCATGTACCGGTACATTTAAAAAAAACTTCCACGTGTACAAAGGAACTGATAATACCTATTTTACATGATAGGTGTTTTGACTAGAGTCAATTGTTCATAAGCCCATGTACACTACTGCACCGCCTCCGCTCCCCCAGCGTCCCTCTTGTCATCGTTCACTCCCGCGTGGCCAGAGGTCGTGTCGTCGCTGCAGCAGCAAATTCTTCTCTCTGCTACGCAACCTCCACCAAAGCACCTCCATCACTGTGATGTCTGTGCCGCCGTCACGAAGCGCGACCGTGCGTTGTTGTCCACCCGAAGATTGCCACCATCTTGCGCCGGAGAATAGCATCGTCACAAACTGCTCCTCGTCCAGCGCCTTCGCGCACTGCCTAGTTTCCCCCACTCCTTGATCGTGCCAGGGTCTTTGTCGTCGATGACGAGTTGCATGTGAGAGTTACAATAAGAAGAGAGTTGCGGATGAGGGGTGTGACAGGGGGGTGGCCAGTTTAAGGTGTTCCTGTAGGGCCAAATGGAATTTATCGGAGAGGATGAGGAAATGAAGGAGGAGCTTGAAGAATTGGGAATCAAGAACGACGTCATCTTGCTTCATGGAATAGAGGGGAGGGGCGGGAGGGGGAGGTGGTCAAGAAAGTTGAGTCGGATATGACAGGAACGAGACCAATTGAAGAGATTACTGGGACAAATTGATTTTTGTTTTAGGTTCACACCAACACCTTGACAAATTGGGAGAGCAAGAATAAGTCGGTTGCCCACTTTTAATCACAGTCGTTGGTTTAGAATAACATTAAACCAACGCAATAAAATTCTCATGTACCGGTGCATCTTTTTTTCCATGTACCGTAAACTTTGCCTATATAAACACATTATGAACATAACATATATAGCCTTGGACGATATATAAATGTACTATGAAGAGAATGTTTATGGCAAAATTAACTGAAATGTAATTTTCAGGGATTGGTGCAATGGAGCAAGATAAGGTCTCGTACCTGACAGGTTGTAAGTTCGAAACCCACTAGTTCTCTTGGGGTAAGGTAAATATAAATATCTCAGTAGGTGCTCTTTGAGCTTAGAGGCTTTCCTTGTCATGCACTAGGTCACCATCCCCTACCCTAAATTTTTTTGGAATTAAAAAAATGTTTATTAAAAGATAAAAGTTGGAAAATTTAATTGATTTCATTTAAAGCATTTGGTAAAACTAGTATTGAACTAACTGAAAATTGTAAAATATTGAATAATGATAAGTGAAAGTTGTTGACGGATAAAATTATAAAATAAAATTTAATTAGTAGCTGAAAAAAGAGTTTTCTTAAAAAAGAAGTTACTTCAAGTAACTTCTTAAAAAACTAGTAACTAGTTAAGAATACTATCTTACCAAACTAATGAACAGGGTTAACCCAATATATCTGTAGGCCTAAAGTAAATTATAAGATGTGAGTTTATTTTTAAAAGATAAGAGAAAAATCGTTTTAAATTATTGTCTATGAACTAATAGTTAATAATTAATAATCTTTTTTATTTTTACTGAGAAAGATATTAATAATTAATAAATTTTTAATATTTGATATAAATTTTTGTTAATTTTAATATATAAGATATATATTTATAGAAAATTTGATGTATTATAAGGGGAGTCTTAAAGTCATTGTTAATTTTAATAGCCTCCCCTTTGATCCGTCAATGTTAGTGAAATAATTTCAATTATGAAATTCAATTTTTATTTAACTAGAATGTCTAACTAAATGTCTTGTAAACACACTCAAAATAACCAACGGGGTTGGTTCAAGTTGTACATGTTTGATTCCCCTTAAGTAAGATCTCGGGTTCGAGTCTTGTGGATGGAAAAAAATCCCCACTGGGAGAGCTAGTCCTACCATGATGTGGATGTTCCCGGGTCGAACAGGATTGCCTCCCGCGGAGGATACATGTGGTTAAACAAAAAAAACACACTTAAAAAAACACCCAAATGTCTAACTAAGAGTGTGTTTGGTAAAACTAGCTGAAAGTTTAAAGCTAGCTGAAAGTTGAAAAGCTCGCTGAAAGCTTAAAGCTAGCTGAAAGCTGAAAAGCTATTGAATGTGTTTGGTAAAACTAGTTGAAAATGGTAAAATGACATTTAAGGACAACATTAATTATTAAATAATGATAAGTGGGGGTGGTTGAGGGTTAAACTTGTAATTAATTTTCAGCTAGTAGCTGAAATTGGAGCTTTTTTAAAAAAGCTACCCCAATTAGTTTTTTAAGAAAAGCTTGTAGCTACCAAAAAAAGCTACCAAAAAGCTACCTTCCCAAACAGCTTTTTTGGTTTCAGCTAATATTTTCAACTTTCAGCTAGCTGAAATTGCTAGCCAAAAGAGTGTGTTTGGCTTGTCATTCCAGCTAGCTGAAAGTTGAAAATAGTTGTTGAAACCATTTCAGCAGTGTTTGGGAAGGTAGTTTTTTTGGGTAACTACAAGTTTTTCTTAAAAAGCTATTTGGGGGTAGTTTTTTTTTAAAAAAAACTCCAATTTTCAGCTACTAACTGAAAATTAATTACAAGTTTAGCCCTCAACCACCTCATTATCATTATTTAATAATTAGTGTTGTCCTTAAATGTCATCTTACCATTTTCAACTAATTTTACCAAACACATTCAATAGCTTTTCAGCTTTCAACTAATTTTAAGCTTTCAGCGAGCTTTTCAGCTTTCAGCTAGCTTTAAACTTTAAGATAGTTTCACCCAACACTCCAAATGTCTTATAAAACACACTCAAAATAAACACCCAAATGGAAGGTATCATTTAATAGCCAGCCATATTTTTTTAGTGGTCCTGCCATGTAAGTTGGTGACCACTTTCCACTCCAAAACCAATTACAGACACGCAAGGGGCTGGAAGAAGGAATCTTCCATCCAAATCAATCACACGTGGCATGGCAAGTGAGAGAATGGATAATTAAATAAAAATGAAAATAGTATATATTTTTCAGTTACAATTATAAATAAAAATCAATTTTATTGGAATTGATGTAAATTACTCATATTAAATATGTTTTATAAATCATGCAACATTTATTTTTTTATTAATTTTATAAAATTATTAAAATAAATTTTAATCAATTATAAACCAAATGTATCATGATTCGTTTCTAAGAATGATTAAAGCTTAGTTTGTGTAATTTGGAAGCATACATATTACACATAAAACTCCAATAAACAAAGGTCATCATCAAGCTTAGATAAATGGGAAAGATTTTTTTTGGTTACATAGATAAATGGGTCCTTCTAGGGTGTGTCATCATTATAGATTATAGGAGGTAGGTTGACCTGTTAGAATAAAATAATGAATTTTACTAATTTGCAGAAAAGGGCCTTGTGTAAAAAAAACTAGGCAGCGCCCCTACCTACGTTCCTGCACGAACTGATTCTGTTGGAGCTTAATTAATTTCTCTTCTGTAAACGTTATGGTCCCTCACTGAAATTTTTTATGACGTTCCAGCAAAACAAAAAAAAACGTTTATTTTACAGAAAATGAAACTAATACATTATAAATAATAATTTTATCAATAATCGGCCAAGGCTTTATGAATTAAATTAAATATATGTACAATTCCATAATAGATAGCCTTCCTGAATGGCTACTGCTATATTAAGGTTGAATAAACTGAGGGGCACCACAACAAATTATTAGGAAACCGAACAAACATGTAGCAGGTTAAAAATCATAACCATTGATTAAAAAACAAATAAATTTAACAGTTAAAATACTGTGTCACACCGGTGTATCACTCAATAAATGGGAAAGATTTGAAGACTCACATGAGTTACTAAACAGAGAAAGTAGTATATTGTAGATTAAAAATAAACATTATTACTTTTATGCGTGTAAAGGCCATTAAAAAGCGTCCGTTGAATTTGTCATCAACGCAAGTAGTTGGCCATCGTCATCTATGCCAACCCATCATTTTATAAATACCTATTATTTAGGTAAGGCTTATCTTAGTTATTTAAATTATTATTATATTAAAGGCTATTACAGGAAATACATTTCTAAAGAAAAAATTAGACAAAATCAAGTGTTGAATTGTAGAGCCAACTTAATTAAAAAGATATTTAATTTTAAACTTCAAACTTGGACGATTTCGCAATAATAATCTAATTAATTCAGATGTGTCAACATACTTGAAGCCTAAACTACAATTATTAGACAATGCTTTTGTCGGGGATATACGAATATTTTTTTATCCAATTAATTTTATTGTTGTCAAAGTTTGAAATTGTAAAATTTAACCAAAGAAAATGTCTAATCTAACAGCGCTACTGTTTGGTACTAGTATTTATTTTCTACACCTCGTGAAATTAAATCGCTCAATTTTATTTAAAAAAACATCTATATATAGTGAAAAGAATTGTTTAAAGGATTAATAGTAATTATTAAAAATTAGAAAGTCGTCAATTAAAAAAATAAATGGATTAGAAATTAGAAAATAGATAGAACTAAAATTGTTTCATGAGATGCATTGACAGTTACCAAAGAGTTGTGACTCATTTGGCAACGCAGATTGAGATTGTGGGAAGAGCTTCCAGATTCGATCCCCACTAAACACATTCTTCGGGAGGGGTTAGGAGCCTTAAATGTGATTAAGTCTCGAATAGAATTGCCCCTGGTGATAGGGGATAGCTATGGTTTTAAAAAAAAAATGCATTGAGAGTTCGTTTACCACCACCATATATTATGGAACAACTTGCCCTCTACTCGATCCGTGGTTTTAATTGATATAATCACATTGAGATTTGAGAGATTCAAATGTGTGGCCATCACTCATGAGACAAATTGCATATGTAGTATTATATATATTTATATAAAAAGTAGATATAAAAATTTAAGTAAATTCTATATAACGGAACTTTCAATCTATTAATCTTGAAAGTTGAAACAGTATGTACTATTACTTCAGCTCGTCCCAACAATCAAATTTATTATATTTATTTAACAAGCCCGATCATTAATAACGAAAAATCAAATCAAATTAATATAATTAAAATGAACGAACGTGTTGGTTCGAATAAATAAAATTCAAGTAAAAAAAATGTTAAAGACTTTCACCTTTGAATTTGGTACCTGGTTATATATCTTTAATATTCAGTTATATCTCGAATAATTAATAATTAATGTCTCGTTTATAAAATAGTACTGTGTAATAGGAAACCAAAAAAATTAAAACCAAACTACGGCATTGAAAGCAAAAGATGCAACAAAACCGTTGAGAGCAACAGAAGTTAATAGTGACGCGCCGCTATTTATTGAACGTTGAAGTTGAACTTTTATTTATCAAATAATAACATGATATCTATGATGAATTTGTAAGTCAAATACATTGCTTGTTGAAAGAACTCAATTTAAAAACCTATCACTTTGACTTTTATTCTTTGACTTTCGGTTTCGCTTACTTATCCCACACAAATATATATCCGGATATGTTTGGTGCGTTTTTTAGAGGATCGAGTTTTTTAATTTGATTCTTCTAAATTGTAAAATATATTTTAAAAAAATAAAGTATGAAATGAACTGATTGAAGAATTAATGGTCAATAATTTAAAATATATATAATTTATTATACATTTATATAATCATAATTTTAGTCCATGAATTTGAATGAAAGTTAATTATTTTTGTACTCCAAAAAAGTCAAATTCAATATTTTTTTTATTATATAAAGATTTTTCTTTTTAATAAACTTTAATTCATATAAAGATGATAATACTATTTCTAGTGATTTGGATAAAGAGATAACATAGCACAGTACAAATAAGCCAGTCTCGTAACAACTTATTATTTATTTATTTTATTCGCTACTTGGCAATCAATGCATAATTCAAGTGGTTAGGTTGAGTGGAGTCAAGCCGAGTATTTGAAACTCAAATTTGGCCTGTGATAAAAATGGGTGGGTTAAGTTTGACTCATTTATTTAAACGAGCCAAACTTAAAGCTTGAGTTTGACTTGTTAAATAAAACAAAGTTTGGATTTGGTTTATTTAACTCATTTATAACTTCATTGTTTTGTTTTTATAAAAAATTTCATTAAATCATTTTTAAAGTTTTTGAAATGATAATATAAAAATCAAAACATATTCTTAATGTATGATACATATAGTTAAAAATTTAAAATATTATATTTTTCAAAATTTAATACATAACTTCTTGACTAATATAAAAACTATTTCAAATATTTATTTTTAAATAATATAGAGTAATTATTTACTTTATTATTTTATTATTTATTTTAAAAATAAATTTATAAACTGTATTTTTCTTTTACTATTTTTTATTAATCTTACTTTACTTAAATATTTATATTATTTAATTATTATATATATAATAAACGAGCTATTCACGAGCTCTTATGCTATGTTTGGTGGGAGTAGGGAAATGGAGAGAAGAGAAATGAGTATAAGAGAAGTGGGCAGGAGAGAAATAGAGGTGAAATAGAGGAGAAATAAAGGTTGTTTGGTGTGAGTGAAATAAGTGAGAAATAGAAGAGAAATGTTAAGGTGAGTTGTTTGGTGTGATAGATGAAATAGGAGAGAAATAGAATTATTTTATTAATTTGAATAATTTTACACGCCAATTTAGTGTAAAATCGATTTTCAGACCCTTGAAATCAATTGCTGTGAAAGTTTGCTGCCAATATTGCCATGAAAATCGATTATCTATTTAAGATAATCGATTATCTATCCAAAATACCCAGCAGAGCCGAGTGAACACTTCAGTGCCGGCCTCGTCCACCCTAGTCTCGTCCTCCGCAGCACCGCCACCGTCATCGTCCCCCTTCGGTCGTCATTCGCGTCGCCTCTTTTCCCCACGTCGACCACCCACTATCGTAGCTGCTTCGCCTGAGTCTTGTCTCTCTTCCCTCGTCGTCCTCCGTTGTGGTGTCTCTATTCCTCCGTCGTTGCGTTCTGGTCCTCCTCCTCCGGTGCGTGTTGGCCGTCCTCCGCCATGTTCTGGCTGATCTGCTTCAATCTTGTCTCTCTTGAACACCTTATGCTGTCGTCGTCCGCCGGACTTAGAAGAACATCGTCAGCATCCGCCGTGTTGGCCGTCCTCTGCCACGTTCTGGTTGATCTGCTTCAGTCTTGGAGCTATGAAACACCTTGTGCAAGTCCTCCCATCTCTTTGGCATAGAAAGGAAGCAACGTTGATGGTTATTTCTTCGCATTTCTCGCCTACGCAATGAAGAAATGAAAAAAAAAATAGCGGGACCCACAATTTGATGGTAGTTCTCCTTATTTCCGCGATGCACCAAATGCATGTGAAGAGGTATTTCAACTCTATTTCTCAGTATCTATTTGATTTCTCGGGTAATTCTCCCACACCAAACAGGGGGTTAATGTCAAGCTTCTAAAGCTTGGGTTTGGCTCATTTAAATAATCGAGCACAATGTTAAGGTTTGGCTCACATAACATTTTTATTTGGATATTTGTTATCAAAATTGCTTTTGTGATCTAATTACCAAAATAGGTTTAATGTGCATGGATTGTTCTTTATTTATATTTTCTATCATAATTAATTTTGGCTTAATTGCAATTTTGGTCCCCCTATTATCATTAATCCGCAATTTTGGTCTTCCTACATTTTTTTCGCGATTTTGGTCTCTCTATTATTCCAAATTCGCGATTTAGTTCAAAATCTTGGTCTCACTATTTTCAAAATCTATGTGTTAGAGGGACCAAAATCGCGAAAAAAAAGTAGGGGGACCAAAATCGCGGATTGATGAAAATAGGGGGACCAAAAGTGCAATTAAGCCATAAATTTTTAATATATATATATATTAATATTTTAATTATAAAAATATTTGGATAAAATTTTCAATTTAGGCTAATATATCAAAATAAAATATAAAGTACATGTATAATATTTCAACTTTTGAAATAGAATGTGAAATTATCCCCCAAAATGTAATTCTTTATTTATGATATAATAATGTACTTTTTATTTATAAATATAAAAAAGTAATAATCACATACTCAGTAAAATTATACATACTATTTATTTAAATAAACTTAAATTAAAAAAATAATTATTATAATAATGTAACTTTTTTATTATAAATATAAAAATCTAATAATCAACTCATCAGTAAATTATACGATACTATTTATCTAATTCGATTAATTGATTTCACATCTCTTAAGTTACCGGGCCAGTTAGCACTTAAAAATTTTTAAATTCTGTGACTGACCTGGAGGGTTAAATATATTTAAATTATTTATTTCAATTCTTCACTCTCAAAACACGATCTGAACATACACTCAGCAACGCATAAAAGCCACTCCTAAGGAGTCAGCTAAAAAAGGACTGTCAGACCGTGCACTAAGTTTGGCCAACCAATCTGCTATCAGAGAGAAATATGACTTAAATATCAATAATCTCTTTGACCAAAAAAAAAATCAATGATCTTTTCTTTTTTTGGCGAATATATCAATGATCTCAAGGGGGAAAAAAAGCCAAATTTTCTGACTATTTGTATGTTTCATTCTCTTTACTTTTTTTTGGTCGAATGTTTCATTCTCTTTGTCGATTGTCTAACCCATACCACGAAACCCAATTCTTATAAAAGGTTTTATACTTTACGGATTAGGCAGGGAGTTGATTTTGCAACCTTCTTATTGCTATTCGCACCATCATCCCATACCCAATTCCCCATACTACCCTACCCTGCCCCCACCCCTCACCGCTGCAACTACAGCAAGTTGCAGCAAATTCCCCCCTTCCCCAATCTTCTCCCCCTCCCCACCCCCTCCCCACTCCTCCACTCTCGTCTCTCTCACTCTCTTCCTAATATAATATTACAATCCCCCACTCCCTCACCCCACTCAACCCCATCCCCCTCCCCCTTTAATTTTTTTTGAAATTTTTGGTTTAGAGACGAAAAAATGTTGTCTCTAAAATTTCGTCTCTAACTAATTTTTTTTTAATTTATTTCTAAAAATTTTTGTAAATTAATTTTCGGAAGGTTTCGAAAGATGGTTTAAATCTGGAAATTAAATTTTCAGAAAGTCTCGGCAGCAAATTTTAAAAAAAAATTGGTTAGAGACGGAAAAATTCCAATTCCGTCTTTAAAACCAAAAGCTTCAAAAAATTAAAGGGGGAGGTGGGTGGTGATTGTTGGGAAGGGGGGAGTGGTTAAAGGGGTGGGGAGGGGGGAGACGGTGGGTTGAGAGGGGAGTTTGCTATAGGGGAGGGGTGGGGCATAGGAGAGGGGTTAGGGGTAAGGGTAGTATGGAGAAGTTGGTATGGGATGGGGTGTGAATAGTAAAAAAGGGGTTCTGAAAAGCAACTCCCGTTAGTTCATATGTTTCATCATCAGACATGAAGCCCAAATAGACTTTGCGAAAGATTTTGCTCAGCCCAACTATATAAACATGAAGCATTTCCATCAGTCTCTTGTTATTAGCCTCCAATGAAAACATTTCAGTTTTATATTTAAGGAGACCGAGTGCATATTACCGTTCTTTTCAAACATTCTTTCGTTATTGACCCAAAATAAATTTCTTTCGTTTGTCTTGTACAAAATTAGTTTAAAATCGTTTCAATTTAAATTTTCATGTTCTAACCTTTTACTTATTCAAATAAATGCATATACGTGCAAAGTTCGCGCTCTAACACTACTAATAATATGTTTCATTTACCTCAAAATCACGTTTGATCCGAGTCAATACTACTAGTTCGTGCGTACAACTAATAATTAATTTATTGTTATATAATTTTACTTTATTTTATTTATAATTTCATATAATTTATGTGTGCGTGTTAATATAGCTTTTTATAAAAAAAATAATTTAGAGATGAAGAGATTGCCTTTCCTAAAAGGAAATGATAAAGTGAACGATTTTTTTTTTTAATGAAATGGTGGGAATGAATAATAGCAATGTGATGGTTTTTTTTTTCACGTCAATGTGGTGGATTGTTTATCATGATAAAAGATGCAGATATAATTGAATGACTCATTTATATATACAAGGCATCTGACGTACAAATTCGTGCTTTTCAATTTGTGCCGAATAGCATTGCTAATTGAAGAACTAGTATTTATAGCGATAATATATTTATATAATTAAAATATATAATAATTCATATAATATATTTTTTATTTATTTTTCTTTGTCATATTATCTATCATATTTTATATTTTTTTATTTTTTTATCTCTCTTAATTGTATTGTTATATGATTATATAAATTTGAGGTATTTATATTACTTCAATGATTGTACATTTATAACAAGTCTCTGATTAATGGGTCAAGGAACATTTAATACATTTTAGTAACTAATTTTAATCACTTCAAAGAAAAATATATCCATCCATATATTTAATATAATAAAATGATTTTAATTAAACATTTTTATTTAATTTTTTAAATAGAATACTAATAGTGCAATTGATTGGCAGAAAGTATGAATAATTGTATAATATAAAAATAAAATTAATTATTCCATATTTTATATTTAAAATACGCAGAGGGATTTCTTTTTTTAAAAAAAGATGGAATTTGTCACTTTGTGCTTTTCAATTCATGCGGAATAACATTGCTCTTTATAGAATTAGGATTTATAGTGATAATAAATTCAAACAATCAAAACATACAATAACTTATACAACACGTTTTTTTTTATATTTTTTCACTATATCACCTATCACCTATCACATTTATCTTTCTTTCTTTTTTCTTTATCTCTCTTAATTATATTGTTGAATGAATTTGAGGTATCTATGTTACTTCAATATTTGTACGTCCATAACAAGTGTTTGGTCATTGGTCAAGGAACATTTAATATATTTTAGTAATTAATTTTAATCACTTAAAAAAATTCAACATTCTTCGATATATTTAATATAATAAAATGATTTTAATTAAATATTTTCATTTAAATTTTTAAATAGAATACTAACCGTGCAATTGATTTGCAGAAAATAATGAATGATTGTATAATATAAAAATAAAATTAATTATTTCATCTTTTATATTAAAAATACATACTAGGGAATTTTTTTTTCTTAAAAAAATGATAAAATTTGTTAGTTGGATACTTTTTTTATCATTTTATTTGATAACTCTCTTTATCAGTGACGATTTTGGTGGGTTAGTAAAAATTGTATGTTACATTAATTCCTAAAATTAAATAACGATACAAGAAATGAAAAGCTAATTTTCAAAATTCTGAAATTAACTTACGTCTGGCTAGTTGGAATTAAAGATCCGGGCCGGCTAGGAACAGGTTTGGCGACTGACGCTTCATTGACCGCCTTGGACGTAACTTGGCCAGCTGATCACAACATGGCCGCCTCGAAAGAAGTTCGACCAACAAATGCTAAATTGGACCGTCTAGGAAGAAGTTAGTCGATCGGAACTGTCTGTGACCATTTTCTTTCCGAATTCATATCATTCTCTCTTTCTTCGAAAAGATTCATCATCGAATCTAAGGATTTATTTTTCTACTAGTTTTATTCACTTACAATTGAAACGGATAGACCCAACTTCTAAGATCAAATACAAATTGTAAAAATTCATGCATCAAATAAGTCTTCCTTTTGGGTGCACAAACCCAAAAACCGGGATCAAGAGCACTTCTTCTTTTAAAATAGACCTGTAGATTTTCTTTTTCAAACAAATATAATATAGACCTAATATGCTTATGATAATGTACAACATGGTTATTATATAACAAAACAAATGACTCCATGTGTTTGTTTTCATTATCCTCATAAGTTTGGTCTTCAACAATGGGATGGATGTATAGTGGAGTACTATGGATGATATCCACGTAATTCTTCCTCAAACATGACAATTTATGGTGTGTTTCATTTAAAGACCCATCCTTTTGCCCCTGTAAAATAATATTAGAAATAGAAGGGAAAATATCATTGGATTTTAATATTTTCTCGCTCTTTCTCTCTCTTTCTTTTTCTTCTTTTTTCCTTTCTCTCTTTTCACTCGTTTCTTGTCTCTCTGTTTCCATTTCCTCCTTAAGCTTACGTTAATCCTCTCAGACTTGGCTTAGGTGCAGAAATTTCAACCTGAGCTTGCGTCCTTCATACACCACATGAATTACGTGCCTTACAAGTATAAGGTTTTTATCATGTAGCCAAGACTTACCTAAAACAATATGGTATGATTGTGAAGTCTATAAATCTGTTTAAGTAATTAAACATGATTATAAGACTTAACATCCGTTAGTTTTAATGATTAACAAATAAGATTATATAAAGAACAAATAAGATTATATTAGATTATATAAACAGGTTCTACTGAGAAAGGTATTTGTTTGTTAATTATGTTTCAGGATAAAATACTCTTTAGAAGAAGAAGAAGATTTTGTGAACAGAAGATCAGAATCAGAAGATCAGAATCAGAAGAAACAAAAGTGCAGAATCTGAAGAAGAACTGAAGAAGTGAAGACTTGAAGACCATCTGAAGAAGTGAAGACCAAGAATACTATCTGAAGAACTGAAGGCAAAAGATATGAAGAAGTACAAATTCAAATATACGTCTATCTGAAGAACAACAATGAACTAAAGAAACCAAGAAGAAGAAGATACGAAGAAGAACGAAGCTACAATTCTAAGGAAGAAGGCCGCTGAAGTTTCAACCAATATGAAGAATTGAAGTTGTCTGAAGGAAGCAACTCGGCTGAAGTAGTGAAGCTGTCTAAGGCAACGAAGCTGTCTGAAAGACTTGAGCTGTCTGAAGTCATCAACCTGTCTTAAGTGATGAAGTTGTCTGAAGAGCCAAGTCCGTCTGAAGACTCGAACTCGTCTGAAGACTGGAACCCGTCTGAAGGTTGGAAGCTGTCTGAAGCTTTATTAATGACGTGGCATCCTTGCTGAAACCTTGCGTGAAGACTTTCTAAGTCTCTGCTGCTCGTACGTTTTGAAACACATTTGTGGCAACAAACACAGAGACCTTTCCCGGTGCATTTAAACTTCATACACCACTGAGGAAATCTCTGAAACGCAGTAGTCGCAGCAACAACAGTAGCAGCCTTACTGCAGCACCAACGTCGTACTATGTCAGAACTCTCAAGAAGCGTGTCTCACAACGGATTAAAAGAAGACTATTTGCTGTCTCTAAACGATAGCATTTCAACGAGACATTTCTTCATTTGTGCAAACTGGAACAAAGCAGAAGAAAAGCTAGGGAGACTAAGCAAAAGCAACAAGGAAGATGTTTGAATAAAATATATTCAATTCAACATCTTTATGTCAAAAGAGGAATCTGCAAACAACGACTATCGATCAAGACATCTCATTCAAAGAAGTAATGGTGTCAGAAGCAAGTGAAAAAGGAGTATATGCAGAATAAGCAAAAAGGGCAAATTCAACGGATACATATCCTCAAGAGAATCAGAAGAAATCCGAAAGCAAGCAGATGCAAGACAATACAAGCTGGATAAAGCAGATGCAAGCTAGATAAAACAGATACAAGAAAGCAAAAGAATTCAAGAGAGAGAATACACATGATCATCACATCTCTCAAAACAGAGCTCGTCAACAGAAGTGTCAGAACGGGAGTATTCTGAACACTCAATATGCTTAAGGAGAAGCAACCGTTTGAGAAGCTATTACACAACGGCTATATGAGCCACATCATCAGAAGCTCAACGGTATTATGAATTATCTTCAACGGCTATATTCAAGAAGAGCATATAAATAGCCTCAAGATTGAAGTTGAAGTTGTTGTTGGAATATACAACCAGTTGTTGTTGTTATTGTAATATACAACCAAGTTGTTGTTGGAATATACAACCGGTTGTTGAAGTTGTTGCGGTGCACAACCAAGTTGTTGTTATCGTTGCAGCACACAACCAAAATAGATCAATCGGGATTGTTTTTCAAGAAGGTTCTTGAAATCAATCAGGATGAAAACTGTTAACTAGGCTGAGTGTCTTACAGTTAACAAGAGTTGACTCGAGCTAAAATACATCATGAAAATGTCAACTACGATTGATCAGAGAGTGAATTCTCAATCAGGCTACTGATCAGCTGGTCAGTTAGTTAGATTGTACAGTTGGTCTGTTGATCAAGTGAGTTGGTTGTCAAGAAGGCAATCATGTTGTACAAATGACTATCAAACCAGGTACGGTTTGAAGCTTTGAAGATACCTTGGCATTCCAATGATACGGGTGAGAATGTAGCCCATGGAAACCAATGGTAGGAGAATAAGGCTGGAGCTTAATTTCACATCTTGGTTAGCCTACTCTCAGAGGATGTATTCCTCATAGAAAAGACAGGGATTGTACTTAAATTCAAACACTTGTATCACTGTCTATCCTTGTATTTAGTTTGTAATGACTGTATCCTGAGTATGTACTCAGTAATCACTATGTACAAGAAGAATCTGAGTTGAGAAGTTCTGATGAACATATAACTTAGGTTGAGAAGTTGTAAACTTCATACTTGGTTAGTTTCCCTGAGCCTGGAGAGGCTTGACTGTAAAAGAATACTCTTAGAGCTTGAAGAGGCTTGATAGAAAATACCACTGCTGGTCTGTGTGACTCAGTGTGACATATATGTGGTTGCGAGGGTCTGGAGGATTCGGAGTGACGCATATATGTGTTAAGGATCGGTGTGATCTTGAGCCTGAAGAGGCTTGACTGTAAAAGAATACTTGGTGTGACATATATGTGGCTGCAAGGGTCTGGGGGATTCGGAGTGGCACATATGTGTTGTTGTTATAAAAAAAGGCTAGTGGTGGTTTGCCACTAGGACTGGATGTAGCTCACAGTGTTGTGGGTGAACCAGGATAAATTCTGATGTCTGAGTTTTCTTTCCCTTAATCTCTTTTATTTTACAGTCTTTATATTTACGTTGGGGATTGAAAAGTACTTTTCATAATAATCTTAACTCAAGGATTTCAATAAAACAAGTTTCCATACAAACATAATGGTAAAACGTCTCTAGTGTAGGTTGAAGTATTATAGAAGAATACATTCAGAGGGTTGTCTGAAATACCTGTCTGAAGTGAGCCCAACAGGAACTCAGTTCAGACATATGATATGAATGGTCTCTGATCATCTAAAGTATTTCAGAAACAGTTCTGAAGGTACTCTTAATAATATTCTTCAGAAGACACTAAGATAAGTTTGTTTAAAAAACAAAACAATCTTAAGTGTAAGAAAAAGTTTTTAATCTAAATCTTTTATATATTCCGCATGTCTTTAAAATAACTCTGATCTTAAGATTGGCTTGTTCAATGATCACTTAATGTGATTGTTTATTTTAAAGATTTCCAAAATTGTCTCAAAATATCTAAAACACTATTCAACCTCCCCTTCTAGTGTTGCCTGTAGTTCTAACAATTGGTATCAGAGCTCACCTTCGGGTTGAGCATCTAACAAATGCAGAAGGAGTAGATCCTCAGAAGATGGAAATCTCACCAGGCTGAAGCAACTCTGAAGAACGATAATGAGAATAGGAAAATCATTTTTCCAATACTCATTATTCATAAAGCTAAAGCATAGGACGCAACAGAAAAGGAAAGTGAATCTATCTCTAGATCACAAAGTGGGTAACACCTTTCCTTTCTATATTTAAGTTATAATATAGCTGTTAATCTGTTGCATGACTTGTTTTATTGAAATTGTGAAAAATATGATTACATGATATAATTGTTTCATGCTTTCTAAAGTGTGTTAAAATAAATCACTGCATGCTATGTGTGTCTTACTATGTTTACTGCGTGAAATGTATGATTCATTTTATGTATGCTTTACTTATTTAAATGTATGTATTGAAGAGTCACACATGTTTAGTAAAGTAATAACTGCGTGTTTAAATTAAGTAAATGAAGAGTCGTGTGTGTTAGTCATAACTGTTTTTGAAAACATGAAACGGCACGATTGTGAATCATTGAATCATCAACCGGTTTCTCTCAATGGACTCGATGCACTACTCCCCACATTGGTTCAGCACACATAACTGTCTCTCATCAATGCTTGAAGCATGCTTGGCTATCTATTTAAAGGGATAAGATGATCAACATGGAAATCACACTTTACTCAATCCTTTCTCAAAAAGATCAAATCTCCTCAAGTATCTTCATCTCAGAAAGATCATTTGACTCATAGAAATCAATGGCAAACGCGTCTGCATCATCAAGCAACTCAAACACTTCCGTGTTTGATGACAGGATCATACCCTGTAAGGCGGTTAATCTTTCTGACTTTGATAAAGCAGACTACAAGATATCTGAGTACTTCAATGCCATTGGATGGACTCCATACTTCAACAACATTTCCTCCTCCTGGCATAAGAAGAGCGTAATGGATTTTTGGGACAACATCAAGATCATATCTGAACCAAGTAAAACCAAGATTGAGACAAAGGTGATGGGAAAATCACTGTCTGTGGACACCAAACTTATTGCTGAAGTTATAGGTGTTCCTGACAGAGGAGAACAATACTTCCAAAGATGGGAATCTCTTCATGGCGGAACATTCATTCTTGACCAACATCTTTTTGGAAGACGAAGGATTGCTCCTTTCAGACCGTCTCAACTTCTGAGCACACCCAGAACCCTCCTTGCTGTATTAAACTGCTGCATTCTTCCCAGAGGAAGAAAATAATTTGACTTTAAGTATGATGGAGAGGTTCATACTGGGACTCTTGATGACAAAGAAGAAAATCAATCTCCCATGGGTACAGTTGTATCAGATGATATTCAGAAATGAGATGGGAAATGAGGACCTATATCTTCACAACACCTTGATTATGAAAATTCTTTTGCACAAGGGATTTCCTATGGAAAGTCTCCTTGACCAACCGTCTCCTGACTTCTTCACTCCGGCTGAATATGCTGAGTTAGACCGGACTCTCATAGAAAGAGAAGAAGCTCCTGAGAATCAAGTGGTCATTCTTCCTCTTTTTGCTCCACGTATTAAAGAAGGAACCGAAGATACAAACTTGAAGTCTCGGAAAAGGAGAATGACGACATTGGATGCAAGTAATCTGAAGAAGGCGAATGATAGGGTAATTAGGCTGACAAAGAATTGAGAGCTGCAAAAGAAGAACTTCAAAAGCTTAGGGCTGAAAAGGAAAAGACTGATGAGAACCAATCTAATGATCAATGATACACATGTGTCTTGTTTCTTGAAGTCTTTATTTCTATGTCTTTGTGATTATATTGAAATTCTAGTTTGTTTGAAGTCTCTATGTTTTGATTTCTTTGTGTTAATATCTGTGCATAATTAAGAACATAATCCTGTCTTAAATTAACAAAATTGTATCTCTAAAAGATAAATTCAATTAACCTAATAAGATAACTTTTAAAAAAAAAAAACTTGATGAAATGTTATCTGTAATTCTAAAATGCTGAATTTAAATAATTAGACAAATTACAATCAGGTGCTACTGAAAGGTACTTCTAGTTTGAATGTTTCAGGAAACATGTTTTAAGAAGGTCATCTAAGAAACATCATCTAAAAGAACATAATGTGATAACATCTTTATTATCTAAACCTATTCAGGAAGTTCAAAATGAACTCTCTGAAAGCGTGGGTTACCAATATTAAAGATGGTTAACACTCTATGCACCAAACCTAACTCAATCTCTGAGTGGATTATACTAACTTAGTAATATCTCCGTTCATCTAACCCGTTCAGAAGGCTCCTTGTGGACTGTCTGAAATTGTGGGTCTGAAATGTTAAGGGGATAGTTACTCAAGTCATTAGAATCCAACTCAAGTGTAAAGGGGTGGGTTAAGATGACTGTTCAAAGATTCCCTGGGAGCACAAAAGACAAAAGCATACTGAAACGTGCAGACATCAAGCAACATCAGATAAAGAAAAAGTCTTTCAAGCAAGAAGTAATGTCAGAAGGGACTTCTTTATCCAGTAGACAATAACCAAACTCATGGTAACATCACTTCATCTTAAAACTTTTACAGCTTTGAATACCTGTCTCCATAAATACTCTTTAAAAGCCTTTAAGAAACCTTTAATAAGTACAAACGTAAAAGACTTATAAAAAGTTATCAAATACTTGCCTTTACAAAGTTTTTTTTTTTCTCTCTCTCAAAATATTTTCCGAAAAGTTTTTCAAACACAAATTTATGAAACTTTCCTCTCTCTCTCTGTCTTTAAACATATCTTGTCTTTTAAAAACTATGTTTTCAAAAATATGTTTGGCAATTTTTTATTATTTCCTTCTTATCTCGAAAAATTGTTTTAAAAAAACTTCAACATGTCTCCTCTTAATGCTTCAACCGGGACCACATGTGCTCGGTTCATAATGGACACTACATAACTTCCAATGAAAGTAGTCTATAAAAGCAATCCTAAGCTTGCTTAGAAAATCATCTCGAACACTCAAACTTCCTGCTTCTCTTCTCTCTGTCCCTTAAAAGTTCTCAAAATTCTTATGAGATCATAAGGCAACTCTTCTCATTCAAGGATAGCCTTAAGAACTTAATAAGAAAAACCGTAGAACAAAAACAAGGAATGAAGGAAGCAGCACAGGAACAAAGACTCATTGGTATCAATGTAGTCTTAGAAAAGACTGAACTCCTCTGGATGATGTATGGAATAAGAAGAAGGTGTTCAGACTCCTCTTCAAAATCTTCTCTACAACGTTCCAGACATGGAGATCATACTTTCTACCGTTCCATGTGCTAAACGAAGTTTTTTAGATGAAGGAGATTGACGAGGGCTACAGAGGAATCTGTTGGGTCTTGGAAGTACCCAGAGGAGCAACTTTTTAATCTCCCCTTCCCCTTTCAAAACTTCTTTTGAAATTTTTGTTTAAAGTAATTTTCCTTTTCTTTTTCTTTCTTTTTCAAAGATTTTTTCTGCTTTAGGTTTTAGGGTTTAGGTCTTAGGATTTCTTTTTCTTAATGTTTTGTTTACGTTTCTCTTTTGAGTTTTCTTTCAAACCTGTATCTGAGCAATTGTAAAGACTTAATAAAAATCTTCTTTGTTTAGTTTCATTTATGCTTCATAAGCTCTTGATAATTGCTTAACAAAATCTTAACTGTAACGAGAAGCTCTTAACAGATTGTAGAAAAACTAATCAACTTAGGGGGGAGAAAATCTAAGTATTGAGAAGCAGATCTTTAAGCGTAAAAATCTTAACAGGAGAAATATATTTGTCAAAACGATACATTATTTAACATTTGGTATAGGATTACATTTAAACCTTTTTAATTAATGACAAAAGGGGGAGAAAATATAAACTAACAAAATACTAAAAAGAGTGTAACAAAGAGGGAAATATAAAGGGAGATAATAGGAAGTAAAATAAATAGCAAAGAAATATAACATACAGTAAGTGAAAAGATAACAAACTAAGAGTTCTAACAACAAGTAAGAATAACAATAAATCATAACAATCGGTGTCTGAAATCTTAACAAGAACATCTTAACAATAGGTTTTATTTTAACAATAGATATCTGAAATTTCTGAAGTATCATATAACAATAGGTATCTGAAGGATTCTAATAACTATAGGTGTCTGAAATTTTAACAAGAAAAAATAACAATAGGTATCTGAAATCTTAACAAGAAAAAGTTTAACAATCAGTTATCTAAAATATCTGAAATATTAACAATAAACTTGTAACAGTTGGTTAATAAAAGATTTAACAATTGAAATTGATTAATTAAAGACTTAATTGGTTCAGAAGATATCTAAAAGAATCAATGCCTGTCTCAGGGGGAGTATTAAAATCTATTATTTTATTTTATTATCTCTCATTTGTTTTTATATCCATTTTGTCAGTAATATATAATTTATTTGTCATCATTAAAAAAGGGGAGATTGTGAAGTCTATAAATCTGTTTAAGGTAATTAAACATGATTATAAGACTTAACATCCGTTAGTTTTAATGATTAACAAATAAGATTATTAAAGAACAAATAAGATTATATAAAGAACAAATAAGATTATATTAGATTATATAAACAGGTTCTACTGAGAAAGGTATTTGTTTGTTAATTATGTTTCAGGATAAAATACTCTTTAGAAGAAGAAGAAGATTTTGTGAACAGAAGATCAGAATCAGAAGAACAAAAGTGCAGAATCTGAAGAAGAACTGAAGAAGTGAAGACTTGAAGACCATATGAAGAAGTGAAGACCAAGAATACTATCTGAAGAACTGAAGGCAAAGATATGAAGAAGTACAGATTCAAATATACGTCTGTCTGAAGAACAACAATGAACTAAAGAAACCAAGAAGAAGAAGATACGAAGAAGAACGAAGCTACAATTCTAAGGAAGAAGGCCGCTGAAGTTTCAACCATATGAAGAATTGAAGTTGTTTGAAGGAAGCAACTCGGCTGAAGTAGTGAAGCTGTCTAAGGCAACGAAGCTGTCTGAAAGACTTGAGCTGTCTGAAGTCATCAACCTGTCTTAAGTGATGAAGCTGTCTGAAGAGCCAGTCCGTCTGAAGACTCGAACTCGTCCGAAGACTGGAACCCGTCTGAAGGTTGGAAGCTGTCTGAAGCTTTATTAATGACATGGCATCCTTGCTGAAACCTTGCGTGAAGACTTTTCTAAGTCTCTGCTGCCCGTACGTTTTGAAACACATTTTTGGCAACAAACACAGAGACCTTTCCCGGTGCATTTAAACTTCATACACCACTGAGGAAAATCTCTGAAACGCAGTAGTCGCAGCAACAACAGTAGCAGCCTTACTGCAGCACCAACGTCGTACTATGTCAGAACTCTCAAGAAGCGTGTCTCACAACGGATTAAAAGAAGACTATTTGCTGTCTCTAAACGATAGCATTTCAACGAGACATTTCTTCATTTGTGCAAACTGGAACAAAGAAGAAGAAAAGCTAGGGAGACTAAGCAAAAGCAACAAGGAAGATGTTTGAATAAAATATATTTAATTCAACATCTTTATGTCAAAAGAGGAATCTGCAAACAACGACTATCGATCAAGACATCTCATTCAAAGAAGTAATGGTGTCAGAAGCAAGTGAAAAAGGAGTATATGCAGAATAAGCAAAAAGGGCAAATTCAACGGATACATATCCTCAAGAGAATCAGAAGAAATCCGAAAGCAAGCAGATGCAAGACAATACAAGATGGATAAAGCAGATGCAAGCTAGATAAAACAGATACAAGAAAGCAAAAGAATTCAAGAGAGAGAATACACATGATCATCACATCTCTCAAAACAGAGCTCGTCAACAGAAGTGTCAGAACGGGAGTATTCTGAACACTCAATATGCTTAAGGAGAAGCAACCGTTTGAGAAGCTATTACACAACGGCTATATGAGCCACATCATCAGAAGCTCAACGGTATTATGAATTATCTTCAACGGCTATATTCAAGAAGAACATATAAATAGCCTCAAGATTGAAGTTGAAGTTGTTGTTGGAATATACAACCAGTTGTTGTTGTTATTGTAATATACAACCAAGTTGTTGTTGGAATATACACCAGTTGTTGAAGTTGTTGCGGTGCACAACCAAGTTGTTGTTATCGTTGCAGCACACAACCAAAATAGATCAATCGGGATTGTTTTTCAAGAAGGTTCTTGAAATCAATCAGGATGAAAACTGTTAACTAGGCTGAGTGTCTTACAGTTAACAAGAGTTGACTCGAGCTAAAATACATCATGAAAATGTCAACTACGATTGATCAGAGAGTGAATTCTCAATCAGGCTACTGATCAGCTGGTCAGTTAGTTAGATTGTACAGTTGGTCTGTTGATCAAGTGAGTTGGTTGTCAAGAAGGCAATCATGCTGTACAAATGACTATCAAACCAGGTACGGTTTTGAAGCTTTGAAGATACCTTGGCATTCCAATGATACGGGTGAGAATGTAGCCCATGGAAACCAATGGTAGGAGAATAAGGCTGGAGCTTAATTTCACATCTTGGTTAGCCTACTCTCAGAGGATGTATTCCTCATAGAAAAGACAGGGATTGTACTTAAATTCAAACACTTGTATCACTGTCTATCCTTGTATTTAGTTTGTAATGACTGTATCCTGAGTATTGTACTCAGTAATCACTATGTACAAGAAGAATCTGAGTTGAGAAGTTCTGATGAACATATAACTTAGGTTGAGAAGTTGTAAACTTCATACTTGGTTAGTTTCCCTGAGCCTGGAGAGGCTTGACTGTAAAAGAATACTCTTAGAGCTTGAAGAGGCTTGATAGAAAATACCACTGCTGGTCTGTGTGACTCAGTGGTGACATATATGTGGTTGCGAGGGTCTGGAGGATTCGGAGTGACGCATATATGTGTTAAGGATCGGTGTGATCTTGAGCCTGAAGAGGCTTGACTGTAAAAGAATACTTGGTGTGACATATATGTGGCTGCAAGGGTCTGGGGGATTCGGAGTGGCACATATGTGTTGTTGTTATAAAAAAAGGCTAGTGGTGGTTTGCCACTAGGACTGGATGTAGCTCACAGTGTTGTGGGTGAACCAGGATAAATTCTGTGTCTGAGTTTTCTTTCCCTTAATCTCTTTATTTTACAGTCTTTATATTTACGTTGGGGATTGAAAAGTACTTTTCATAATAATCTTAACTCAAGGATTTCAATAAAACAAGTTTCCATACAAACATAATGGTAAAACGTCTCTAGTGTAGGTTGAAGTATTATAGAAGAATACATTCAGAGGGTTGTCTGAAATACCTGTCTGAAGTGAGCCCAACAGGAACTCAGTTCAGACATATGATATGAATGGTCTCTGATCATCTAAAGTATTTCAGAAACAGTTCTGAAGGTACTCTTAATATATCTTCAGAAGACACTAAGATAAGTTTGTTTAAAAACAAAACAATCTTAAGTGTAAGAAAAAGTTTTAATCTAAATCTTTTATATATTCCGCATGTTTTTAAATAACTCTGATCTTAAGATTGACTTTGTTCAATGATCACTTAATGTGATTGTTATTTTAAAGATTTCCAAAATTGTCTCAAATATCTAAAACACTATTCAACCCCCCTTCTAGTGTTGCCTGTGGTTCTAACAATGATTCCATGGGAGCAATATCACATGTAGCTTCACCCACATACGACCCAATAGTGAATCTAATATTCGCTTGTTTAGGATGAAGACTAGTTGGTATTTTGAGTTTTCCCCCACCACTCTTTGGCTCACAACATTATTACAACCTTCCTTCATCGATTGCAAATAACAAACATGGCCTTCGATTAAACACCTTGCATAGATAATATCCATCTCAGTTCCAAATCTAGAGTTATAACTTTGATACCAAATTATATGGATCCAGGGAGGGGTGGATTCAATGATGTATATCTTCTAGGTTGGAAACTAATAAGTTAACAAAAATGGGGAATTGGGTAAACAAGAAAATGGAAAAGGAGAAGATGGTTTGATGAAGGGATAGATGACGCCACTTCCATGATGGAAGATAAGTCAAGCGACGCCACAAAGGTGGTGATTTACCTTTGATATGTCCAAGATTGAACGCCACAAGGAAAGATTCCTTGATAAGTTCTTAAGAGAATCCATCTCTCCAAAGGGAAAAAAACTCAATTATAATGTTACTTATTCAATAATTGTTCATCTCAAATACAATTCAACCCCTACTTATAGACTAAAGTGGTTGTTCAAAATCATAACTCAAAGAAATTGAAATAAAGACTCCACTATCATGCAAGTACCACACATGGTTGATTACATGTTACATATGTTCCTAAATTAAAAGAACGACACAAAAAATGAAAGCCAATTTCAAAAAAGTTCTAGAATTGTCTTACATCTGGTTGGAATTAAACACCCAGGCCCGCGAGGAGCAGGTTTGGTCGGTTGAACGCTTCACCTGGAACGTCTTGGACGTAACTTGGCCGGCTGATCACAACATGGTCCGTTCGGAAGAAGTTCTGTTGACTGATGCTAAATTGGACCATTTAGGAAGAAGCTAGTCGACTGATGCTGGCCGGCTCACGAGCTTTTGTTCCGCTCGACCGGTTCGTTGATCAGTGGAACTACTCGGCTTGGCCGACTGGAACCGGAGTATTACCCGACTGGCCAACTGGAAACTGTCTGTGGCCATTTTTCTTCCGGATTCACATTAAAAAGGATTAGCACAAAACTGCGCCACTGTAGTGGTTCAGGGGCACGATGAGGAAGACCGGAGGAGGCACAACCGCAAACCACAAGTGGCTGGAAGCGGCAAGGTCGCGACGACTTAGAGGTCAGAGGGGCAGGGTGACGACGCGCAATGTACCAGTGGTAGAAGCTTATCTCTTTCTTAACCTTCAAAATTTTTTTGCTCCTTTTATGCGTTCTGTTACTCACTCTTTCTTGGCTTTTCTTTTTTCTAATTATTTGGTTATAGGGAATTGGTGGAAATATTGGGTTAAGATATTGATTCTGGTTATTTTCTTGATAGAGGAAGTTTTCCTTGATATGAGATGAGGTAAATGTAAGAAAGAGGTAGCTGGTGATGGAGAAAGAACAAGATAGTAGATGTGATTATGTTCCTATTTGTTTTCGTTTCTTTTCCTTAATTCTGAGTCAATGATTGTTTAATTCCTTAAATAACTACCACATCTAAAAATTTGGGGGTATAGGTATACACATCACTCCCTAATAAATGGTTGAATTCTGTTATTTGGAAAGGTAAGACACCGTGACTTTGGCAATACTGAGCCAATAAGAATAAAAATAGTAAGTTATCTCCCATTATACAAAACAAATTTTTTAATTTTTTTATTAAATAGTGTTTATCCTGAATTTCAGTCTAAAACAAATATATCTCGGGAGCAATCTGGGACGAGATACAAGTCCTAAAAAAAGAGGTTCTTTACGTGTTGTTTTAGAAAAAATCAGAGAGAAAAAGGAGTCTTTAATGGCATGTCCCCAAAAACAGACATATTTTTTATTGTGATAAATAGAAATTGGAACAGTACATGCACTTGGAAAGTAAATTATAGAGAGCATAAAAACCTAAGAAAGAAAATAAAAATGGTGGTCTGCAGTCCCTACCTGCTCTGTGCAACCGGGTGCCTTGATCTCTGGATGGATGCTCTGGCTTCAAGGTGCTTAAGTGTTCAGTTTGCGGACCTTTTGCCAATCTTCTCAAACCTTATTTATAGGCACCCCTTAGAACCGTTCTGGAACCGCACGTAACTGCCATGCAGGCTCTTCATCAACCTCCACTATCCCACGTTATCTAATGCTTGTGTTGCACTAGGTTGTAACCTTCTGCTGCTGACGTGGGTTATGTCTTAAAACCTTTTCGAGGGACGAAACGAATTCAATGCCTTCAAGTGACATTTTGCCCCTCCTTGACTTCGACCTTGCTATTACCTCTTCGAGCTGCCCTTCACATGCACACCTTCGACTTTGCGCAGGGCTTCTTTCTCAATTCCCTTTTAGAGCGCGTGCCTTAAGTTTCTTTACCGTTCTAGGAAACTCTTTGACCACCAACTATTTAAATGTAGGCAAATGCAGGCCTTCAATTATTATTTTGAATTGGTGGCGTTTTACGCCTTGGATTCCTTTCCTCTCCTATAAATAGTTGTTATCTTCATCACAACTCCGTAGCCTCATTCATTCATGAGTGGTTTTTGCTATTAGCTGCTCTATTCGACCTGACTTTGCTTAGTCTTGCCTTGTTCAGGTCGACATAATGTTCCAATGCCAAAGGCCTTTCACTATCCTATTTAGCTTTTCCTTTAGGTCGAACAAGCCAGCCAAAATGGGAGTCCCGTTCTCTGAAAGGACTCTCCTTTGTTATCACCCCAAGCAACCAAACTTACCCATTTCGGAAATGCCTTTGGGACAGTACTTTTGGTCACCCACTTCGAGTTGATGAATGGGTATTCGAAGATGAGGAGCAACAAAGACCTTCTCGAACATGAGGAGCAGCAGAGATTGTACTCGAAGATGAAGAGTAGCAAGGCTTCATTCGAGATTGAAATGGAAGGAACTTATTCGAAGCACACGCCAGAATCTACTAAATGTTTGCTTTGTATTTTCCTTGTAATTTCATCAATAAAACAAGCGTCCATTTAATTATACATTTGTTTATTACTTCTCTTCGAATAAAATTTATTTTAGTGCCAAAAGATAGATGACTTACATTAACTGGGATCTTAGTGTGTCCATGTTGCAAAATATCCCCCATATAAGAGACCCACGTAATAACCATATCCAATGACATTCTTTTGCTTGGGACACTATATATGCTCAAGACAAGAAGGCAAAAATGATTAGGTTATTATATATGTTATTTATATTTGAATAACACTGAGTTCGAAGTTATTAGTACATACATGTACGGTCACCCAATTGCTTTGATGCATCTTAGTCTGGTTGACCTTGACTCCACGAGTTGTCCGATTACTGATCACAACACTAATAAAAACCACCAAAAAAGCAACAATAGTGAATGTGTCTAATGAAACCATATGCATGCAGAAATAAAACATATTAATTTCGCTTAAATGCTTACTTATGAAACATGTTGTGCATATTCATTCACTTCGTATAATGTTGGCGAAGTGGATCCATATAATACACTATCTCATCAAAAGTGTTGATGGTAATTAATATCCAATGGTCCTTACATTATTGTTCATGATCTTTAATTATTCACGACAAACATTGATAGGAGCAATAACAACCATAAATAGTAAAAGAATGTAGTAAAGGTCAACCTCACCCCACATTACATGGCACCAAAACCAAGTGTTCCTGGTTTGCATGATGCTGCAATGCCTGCACTATGTGTCTTGTTCAACGTTTTTCTTCTCCAACTCAAAAGGGGAAACAAAAGAGAACTTACTTGCCTTGTTAGTGTTATGTAAGTGTGCCTCACACAAATAACTTAAATAAAATAAAAAATAGTTATGGTTCACATTTCACAGTCAAAATTATATTGAAACGGGTTAACGTTAGAAGGAATGTGAGGGAAATATGTTGTTATTACCCTAATATAAAAATAAAGGGAGAAGCCACTCAACACCCGATGACGGGTAACCTCTATGAACTCGGCTGTCCGAATCTTGTCCTTGAACTCCTTCCCCCAATAGTCTTTGGAATATGTATTCCCCACTAGGCCTAATCAAGAATCGTTTACCCGGTCTGGCCCGCACTATCCATTGGGTGAAATCAGCCTCTGGGTGGGTACGGGCAGTTGAGCGGTTAGGCGGGTGATCTGAATGGGTTCAAATGGTTTAAACATGGGCGGGTCCGGGTGAAAATTTTAATACTTCGGTATCCGGCCCAACCCGACGTCTTTTACTTTCTGTTTTCAAAACTGAGCTATTTTTTTAACTTGGTCTAGGCCCATCCTTAGCATAAAGGAAATCCCAGCAGCAAGGCACACACATCAGTTTATCATTCTCATTTTCCCTTCTCAATCATTCTTGAAACCCTAGCAGCTAGCACACGCCCCCAATACAAACACCGTGCTGCCGCGCCCTCTCCTCTTCGTGGTCGACCTTCTCACTCCACCACCACTACATCTCCTTTTTACGAGGTAGTTACAATGAGTTTCTTCCTATTTCCAACTTATCAATTTCTATCCTTGGCCTCTCTCCCTCTCCTATTAAATTCGTCCCTCTTTTCTCCATCTCTTTTTTGCCTTTGCCTTTGCCTTTGCCTTTGTTCCCTTTATCCCAAAGGCCATGAGATTTTGTGTTTTTCCGGGGAAATGACTGAAAGTTCACGCCTTTAAGGTTATGGGTGAGTGTTGTCTTTGTTTTTCATGTTAGGGTTTCTGTTCCTTGAATGCATGTGACTGGTGTCATGTAGGTGAGGGGCGGCGGTGGCTGGACAGGACGACGGTTGGTGACTGGACACGACGGTGGCGCTACAGGTAACAGATGAAGAGGATTCACTGATTTGGTTCAACAACAAAGTTTCTGTTGCAGAGATGTTCAAGATTTGAATTTTGATTCTGCTATTTTTCCTGATTTTTGTAATATTTTTAGTGATTTTCATTCTTAATTTTGCTACAAAATTTGATCTATACTTGATAGCTTTCCAGATTTGCAAGGATATATTTTGTTTATGATTTGTAATCTTATTTCCAGATTTGTTGTTATATATTTTATTGTGAGATTTGATCGATCTTTAATTTTATTTCCAGATTTATTGGCATATATTTTTGTGTGAAATTTGATCTACGATTTGCAATTTTATTTCCAGATTTTTGACATATATTCTGTCCATGATTTGTAATTTTATTTCTAGATTTGTAGGCAATAACAGCTAAAAATAGTTCTTTCCGTTTTTTGTCACAAAATTCTTTTACCATAATTGGCTATAAATATAGATTTTCCTATTTAATCATGTACATAATCAAATTTACCCAAATTGGCTAGAAAATAATTGGCCCAAAGGAATTTATATGTAAATAAATTTTTCAATGGATTCAGCCTTAACAAAACTGATATAAGGTCCATATGACAATTTTTATTAAAATAGGCATCCAAAAGAAAAAAAAAACGTTAAAAGTAGGAAAAAGCCCAAATGTTGATCTGGCCCATTTTTGGCCCGCTACCCGTTTGAAACCACCCATTTCACCAGTAACCCGCAAACCCGAGACCCACTATAGGCGGAATTGGGCCATGTTTTTCAGATGTTGGTTTTGGTCGGATTGGGCCTATGAGGCCCGAATCCGACCGTAACCGACCAGTGATCAGGCCTATTCTCCATCACATGAACAGGCACGTCACCTTGCACCATAATCCTCAAGTTTTTAAATTCTAAGATACCCTCAGCGCCTGCAAACTCCTCAGGTATAATGCGATAAACGGAGCCCTTCATTGGTGAAGTGATGGACTCATTTGTCAGGAAATGTTCCTATCCCCTTCCTTTTGATGAAGGTGGTGGAACCTGAGAAGTTTGAATGGCATTAGAGAATTATAAACTGAATATATAATAACAAAATTAAATCATATTGAAAGTAATATAAAAATTACCCGTGGTGGTAGATTTATTAGGAACCTTGGCCAGACTACATAGGTACCTATGGCATCTCGAATAGTCATGAGGTTTTCATCCTCGATAGGAACAGGTAGTGGAGAGTCTTCCTTGTGTGATTGAACTACATCATCGGACACCTTGCGATGGCTGGAGGAAGGCTCTTAGTGTGTAGAGTGACCCACCTTTATTATACATAGTTCCTCTAGCAACATGGCGATGTGGGAAATTCAAGAACAAGAAATAAGGATTGTCACCCTACATGTAAAATGTGGCAACCAAACTTGTTAATATTTCAAACAATGACATAATTCAGCTTAATAAATATAATAAGAACAATAATGTACCTCGGGAATCTCCAAGGAAGCTATTTGTGTGCAACTACCTTTCTGGCTTTGTGGTGGTATATTTGGTTGTAGCTGAGGTGGCCCATCTTCATGGGGATGTGACTGTCATGGGGTAGGCATGAGAGGGGTTGTTTGAGTTGCAGTGGGCATGGAAGGCGGTCGGCTTGCGACGAGTGTGGAGGGTGGCTGGCCTGGAACGGACATGAAGGGTGACTAGCTTGGCACAGGCATAAAGGGTGGCTAGCCTGGCATAGGCACGAAGGGTGGCTGGCCTGGCATAGACATAAAGGGTGGCACTTGTCTCCCTAAAATTTGAGTCACCCACCGTGTCACTTGCGTCATCCATTGTTGTGCACTTAATTGCCAATCAACCCATTGTTTTTGTGGAGTTGATTGCAATGGGTCAAATATGGATCTCTGTGAAACTCCAGATCTAGCAACCCAAACATGACCAGGGTGCTTCCAAGGACCCTGGAAAGAATGTCATCCTTCCCCATGGCCTGTTACTGCTCATGAGGGAATGTCTGAGTTAGCTTCACCTTATGTTAAATCCAAATTGCCAACAAAGTAATGTTACCAACAAGTATAAAAAGAAAACCACCAAAACATAATATTCAAATAGAAGATTGAGTTCACACTTACACACTCATATACCACTCTATGGACCTCTTCATCATCAATGAAGTTGTTCTTATTAACTCGGGCAACCCTCCACACTTCATCTCAGGGTATAGAAGTTACATTTGACCCCAATGATGCAATCTATATGAGTTGTTTGAAAAGCAAAAGTTATACATTGGTTGCTCATGCATCATACAAACATATGTGATATATCATATACTTACCATATCTTGTTACAATTGTGCATAACCTTTTGATGACTTCTTATGCCTCAAGGTCATTCCCCTTGATCTCTCTGCATTTTTGCGCTTTTTTTGCAGAATGACAATATAAAAATTAGTAATAAATTATACAACTTCTAAGTTTCTAAAACTCCTACCGAAATTCGACAGAGTCTCCCTTATAACTTGGACATTTCCCATATATGGTTATTTGATTCTATAGGAGCTTGACCCCAATCGGAGTAAATAATTGGCATTGTTCTTCTAGTTGCATACCCAACAAAATATGTAAATTTTGATTTGTTGGGGTTAATCGATTGGCTCCTTGAGTTCCATCCATTCTACATAAACAAAAGGAAAATCATGCATTTAGATTATAGACAAAGATATATGAAATGCTAATTTTAATATATGACTTCAATACCTGAGGTTTTGTCCCTCCTTCCTCGCTCGAGTAACTTGTTTCATTTTGCATATTCCACAAACCTTCTTCTTGTTCTGCGGGGAGGGAGTCCCCGAGAACCTCCATCCATGTTACAAGAAGATGCCATAATACCTATAAAAACACGATTAAAATGTGAAAGAACAGTCATAAAAAGAATTGCAATAAATAGTTGATATAGAAATGATAACTAGAAAACATACATGTTTATGAAACTCTTTTCCTTTTCTTAGTAAGATGTGAATTTTTATGTCACGTTATTTTATGAAATGATGGATTTAACCAGAAACCCACGTATTGATTATCTTTTGCATAGAAGCAATCATCATCATCGTCCCCCGTGCAATCACTTGGAAAATGAGTCTTTCATACCCATGAAATGATCATCCTCAATGTCTTCTTCCATGTTTTCACCTTTTGCATTTGCACTGACTTTATTTGACAAGAGGACAATTGACCATGTCTTATCTCCGGGATCAGGTACATAGAAGACTTGTTCAGCTTGAGATGCCAAATAAAGGGATATCTTTATAACCCACATTGTTTAGATCAATCTTTATGAACCCTAACTCATCAATTTGAATAACCATGGTTGTTGTCAACCCACGTGCACTGAAACACATGGACTGAAAACTAGTGTAATCCAACTCCATATATGTTCGAGTACCCCAAAGTATGACATTATTCATAATAAATGGGGTTTCTATCCTTACTACTCGAGACATGCAGTGACTGAGCCACAAGAGCTACCCCGCTTGTTTTGCATTGTACTATGGTCATTGTGTTGCTTCGTGTAAAATGTGTATCCATTTAAAAGGTAGGAACTGTAAGAAAAAAATATTTATACAAGGCCCTTTTGAAAACTATTTAATCCTCTCAGTAACTAAATTGTTGTTTTCCTTTAATTGCTCGGCAACATGCTTCTGAACCATGATATGAAGGTTGGTTATGCTCCTTTGTATCCAATTTTCACCCTCGATTCATATTTTGAGGATTTGAGTATCTCTTTGTGCATTTCAACATATGGCTTAACCTTATTGGTGTTTTGTAGGACATACATGTGTGCTTGACCCATTGTAGTCTTTGTACCTCTATTGGCTGCTCTCTAGTGGTACCTTCCCCTATTATCTTTCCACTGTGGTGGGTCTTCAGGAGCCTCTGGATTCAACATTTGACAAATATTCATTATAAATCCAATGACTTCTTCAATTAAATACCGCTCAACAATGCATCCTTCTGGTCGGCTTCTAAAAGGCCCGCTTCTCATTCCTAGAAAGGGTACCACCGTTAGAGGTAAAAAAGTGTGGCTTCCCTTCTTCAGCGGTGCTAAATCTTTTTCTTATCTCCATATTTATCAAGTTTAGCCTCGCATTGATTCCATCTTTCTTTTTCCCTAACATATTCAATAATGTTCCAATGAGACTATCACAAACATTCTTTTCAACATGCATCAGATCTAAATGTTTCACATGAGAGACTTCCAATATGGCAATTCAAAGAAAAATTGACATTTTCTTCCAACCCACGGTATGAACCTTTTTGGCAAAGCCTTTACCAAACTTCGTACACATATGTTTTACTGTCAAACACTTGTTCACCTATTAACATATAAGGATATCGACCGGTCTTCTGTGGTCCCATTAAAAGCTTTACTCATTTTTCTAAAGCGATGATTCCATGGCAACCATCTACGATGCCCCATGAAAACATTCTTTTTACAATGTTGTAGCCGAATGTAATCTGTTTCATCACAACATATGGTACATGCACATTGTCCTTTTACACTATAACCACACAAATTGCCACATGCTAGAAAATCATTTATAGTACCAAATAACATAACGTTCAACATGAACTTTCTTCCCTAAACCCATCATTTACCTGCACATCTGTTTCCCACAACGGTTTCAAATCTTCAATTAAAGGGGCCAAGTAGACATCAATGTCATTTCTCGGTTGTTTGGGCCCAAAGATCAACATAGAGAGCATCATGTATTTTTGCCTCATACATAGCCAAAGAAGCAAGTTGTAAATCATCAAAATCACTGGCCAAGTACTATGGGCACTACTTTGAAGACTGTGTGGATCCATTCCATCGATCGCCAATGTAAGACGTAAGTTCATTGTTTCTTCTGCAAAGTTATCATATTCATCATCAAATTTCTTCCACTGAGGAGAATTTGTTGGGTGCCTAAGCTTGCAAATCTCTAATTATTCCATCAATATGTCATATAAAATATTCTATGCTTTCTGTACTATGATACAAGCGTCTAAATCTTGGTATTATTGGAAATACCATACCACCTTTGCTGGTATAGATGCTTTCTTTTGTAATGCGAGGCATTACACTTTGGGAACTCTTTTAACGCATATTATTTCGGATTAAAATGCAATTGTTCGGATATGCGTGTATCCTCTCATGAGTCAATCCAATGGAGGAAAGTATTATTTAGCCTTATATGTTCTTCTGGGAAGTACATTATCCTCTGACAACATCTTAGTCAACAAACTGAGTAAGTCGTGAAACTCTTATCGCCCCATCCATTAGCTGTTTTTAACTTATATGCTTCAGCACAACACCCAATCGTGTGAATTTAGAGCACCAACCATACAATGGTAACTCTGCATCATTTTTCAACCTCTCAAACATCATAGGACAATCCCTCTGATCTTCCTCGAGGACGGACGAAATATCTTCAACATGATCACCCTTTACCGTGTGTCCCATTGTGTCAGCGTATCTCAAAATCAAACTCGAAATGATGAAAATTATTGTCAACACATTTCTTACCATGTTTTGTCCAACATGTGTACTTCTTATTGATCCCATTACAAATTAGATGTTCTTTCAATTCGCCTCACTAACTTGCATGTTATTCAAACAACACCAACAGGGCTCATGGGATATAACTCTTGCCACTGGCATGGGTTAACCGCAAATCTAATAAACTCCTTAACACCATCCACATATTCTTCTGACAAACGATCAACATGCATCCAATTCCGATCCATACTCTGCCAAGATTTATTCAAATGAAATAACAAATTTAATAGAGACGTTAATGACATGTCAAACTCATGCCAATTATAGGTATGGGACATTCAAAATAGTATCTATCATGCTTGTGCAAGTACCCACTTTATTATCGTTAACCCATAAACTCTCTAAAGTACCATTTCCAAAAAAAAAAAAGAGTAAACCCATATAAGAAAACTATCTAACAACCAATAATTGGAATATGTTAGAAAAACTAATAAAAGAAAACCACAAAATCATACACATGGAACTTGATAAGTGATTAATAAAGAAATCACAAATTAATAGTCATATAATAGAGTAAACCCCTATATCTCGTCCCTAACTTTTTTCACATCATGCAAATTGGTCCCTGACTTACCTAAATTGTAACGTAATCCCCGACTTCCTTCAGCGTCAAGCAATTTGGTCCAAAAGCCTAACTTCCGTTAATAACCCGATGATCTGTCATGTTAATTTCCATGTAGGTTGTTAAACAACAAAGTTTCACACCTCTGTCTTCTCATAATCCTAAATTCTCTCCCTTATTCCTTCTTTCTCCCCTTTTGAACTTCTTCTCAAGGTTTCCATTTTTGAACTTCTTCTAAACTTGTTGGTGCTAATAGTTGTCATAATATAAACACTCACTTCTTCCGGCATGCTTATAATGTGCTTGCATCTTGTTGTCAACATTTTTGCATTGAAGACCTCACAATTGTTGTTGCAAATATTATTAACTTTAGGCCACTCACTGAAATGTGATTTGGTCCATGATTCTTTTGGTCATTTATCTAGATAAGCCCATGCCTTTTCATTGACTCTATTCACCATGTTCATTTTTGCATTGAATTGTGAAGGGGTTGTTGATCTTGCACTTTCCCACAGAAGCATCCTCAACTCCTTATCTTTCCAATGCTTTGTAAAATTCCACCAAGATTCCCACACAGAACCTGTGTGGTGCACTGAAATCACTTCTTGTAATGTTGGGATCAAGCCCTGATCAGTGAAATCATGCAGATTAGTCCCCAACATAATTATAATAGTTCAAGTAAATCCCTTAAAACAACACAAGACTATCAAATAAGTCCTACATATCAGTTTACCTTTTGCATGTCAGAAATAAAATTCCACTTATTTTCTCTGTAGTTCCCCGGATCTCTAATGCAACAATGTTAGAAACCACTTTCAGTTTTCTTTGTTTTCAACATTTACAATTTGCATATGCTATCACCCAAATTTGGTTGTTAGCATCCTGCCCCACAGCCGACAAAAATTCTCCTCCATAGTATCCCTTGAGCAAAGCCCCATCAAGGTCCAATTAGTGGCCTACATCCAGCTTTTAAACCCTCTTTTACATCCATCTAGGAATATGTAAAGCCTATGCAACTGTGGTGGCCCCTTAGGTTGGGAGAAAAGTATCTATCTTAATTATTGATCCGAGATTCCTCTTCAATTGTTCTCCAAGGTAATTTGAAAGTAGACCAAACTGCTTTCTTTCACTACCTTCCACTATTTCTCTAGCTTTTACCATAGACCTCCATATTTTGTTATCCTCTAACTGCACTCATACTTCTTCTTTATGTAGCTATAAAATTTCGTTATGTTTCATTTTAAGGGTCTCCTCGATTTTTTACCAATTTCCCCTATTACCATGCTTGTGTGGCCTATTTGTTCTTGAAAACTCTATTGCATGTATGATCACTCAGGAAAGTATTTATCTGGTAGCAATGTCTTGCATTGCTATATGCACAGAAGATCTCCCAGTAGTTACATGTTTCATTCTTGCACCTTGCTCTTGCATGAACCTTTCATTCTTCTTCACAAAATTCTCTACCAAGCTGAATTGTATAGTCCTCTTAACTCCTTATTTGAAAGCATCCTAAAGTGGCAAAATCCATGCCAAGCTCTAGCCATCACATGAACAAAAGTGGCCTTCTTATCAAACTGTGGAAAAAATCATTGAATCAGCCTCATCATTAGAATTAGTTAGAGTGTTAACACTTCAGATCTCTAGGAATCTTCACCTATGTCCATGTCAATCTCTCCCTATTGGTTGGTGGTCCTATGACCTACACCATCCTCAATTTCTTCATCTTCAGATGATCTTCTTCTATTGTAATTTTCCTTTTGTTTTCACTTTGCCTGTCCCTTTCCCTTTTCCATCACCTTTCTTCTTATTTTTCTGTTGCACCTTCTTGTCCTTTTTGGTTTTCTTGTTTGGTCAATGCTTATCTTAGTTAGGAATATTATATTAGTTACAATAGTATATGGATGGCATAAAAATACATAGTAAATGAAAATACATTCAGAAAAGCACCTTTTATTGGCATCCCCACCAGTAGAATCACCTTTGACTAGTTCCAGCCTGATCAACACCATCCCGACAACACAGTCCTGGTCAACACCATCCCCACTTTAGCACCATCCCAAACAACACAGTCCTGGTCAACACCATCCCCAACAACACAATCCTTGTCAACACCATAATCCTTGTCAGCACCATCCATATCAGCACAATCCACATCAGGAAGTTTATTTTCACCAACACAATCCACAACATCCACTCTAGTCTCATCAGCACCAATATCCTTATGAACACCAGCCCCATTTCCTTCATCATCACCATTATTCTTCCATCAGCAGTTTGTTTACATCCTCCAACCACTTCCGCTTCAATATTAGCAATCTCCTACAACAACACCTCAATGTCAACCAACCTCAGCATATGATATAGCATGCTCATAATAAACATGCATTTCCCCTCCATGTCTCTTAGCAACTTTAACAGCTTCTAATAGATCACCATCACTTTTCAGACTTCTTAATCCATCTCTGAATTTCATTGCAGGATCAGTCAAAAGGCAATCCAACACGTTTTAATATCTCAGTTCCTTGTTGTAATTCCTAAAGCTGAACACATCCAACTTGTCATCATCACAATTTGGCCAAATATCCACTTCCCCCATCTATACCTCCCCCTTCCACCATTTTCTTCCACAAAATTGCCCCCATGGTGGATATGTACCTCAATCCGCTGCAACCAAACAAAAATAATTATCATTTAAACAAACCGCCAAAAAAAAAAAATTAAATTCAAGCAATAATTTAATAATTAATGAATATTTAAATTTTTAATTAAATATTCAATTCTAATTGGGACAAAAAGGAAACAGTAAATGCACATGGGATGATTCCATAAAAAATGACATTAGGGACCACTCCCTGTGAATAATTATTCCCTTCCCACAAAACAACACAAAAAATGTTCCCTCCTGCTCCACGTTAATCACATTTCCCTTCCAAAAAGTCAGACAAACACTAAAAACCAATACTGGGACTACTACACAACCAAACAACTAACTACAAGCAACTTTTATCTCACTACAAATACCCTATATCCCGAACAAAAAACCACAAAAAAGATCAACAAAAACATTCCATACCTAAGCATCCATTCAAGCAAAATCACCAAGGAGAAGAAACACCTTCAATGCAGCAGTATAGGGTCCACTAGAATAGCCTTCAAATCGCCTTGATTCTTCGCAAGTCAATTGTCCACAACAAAGCTCGTTGTGGTCACTAGTCAGGGCGGAGCAATTAAGGGTTTTCTAGTTGCTTGAATTCGTAAAAGTGAATTATTTCAACCCTAAGAGTCTGAATGAAGGGTTAAACTGACTCTTCAAGTCCCTGTCTTCTAGTCAACATCAAACGATTTCATTTATGACAGATGGCACTCCTTCGTGGCAATTAACGTGACAGATCATCGGGGATTGTTAACGGAAGTTAGGCTTTTGGACCAAATTGCTTGACGGTGAAGGAAGTCAAGGATTAACGTGACAATTTAGGTAAGTTATGGATGATGGGTTTCCCGGCAAGTTTACTAGTAGTCCAGTAGTTTTAGAGTAAGTAAGATATCGTATACACAGGGAGCGGTTTTAACTTGTAAAGTTAAAGCAATTGTATTTTCAATAAACGTTTCAAAAAGGTTGGTTTTAATACTGAATGATAAAATACCGAAATAAACACAAATAACACGAGATGAATAATAATAGGACTAGGATTTGATTTCGTTTCATCTCCCCCCTTGTGCATTCGAATCCTTTTTCCCTTATTTATGATCGTACTTGTAGTTACCTTAGCATTATTTAATTACAATAATTATAAGGCATGCCTGGTAATTCTTCGGACCCGCAAATTCCCCTTATAACATTGTAATTAAACACCGAAGCTATTCTCTACAGGCATTCAAAATGACATTTGGCGACCCCGAACATTCCCCGTATTTTGCAATCAACGCTATCGATTTAGCCATACTTTCATATAAGGCACCTATGGAGGGGTGTGTCACTCACTGAACCTCCAATCGTTAGAATACAATCCTTATACTATGATATGAGTAAACCGAGTATCTTTAGCAATCCGAGAATAAGTTTTCATGAACAGCTCCATGCTCACCTTACCTCTGATACTAGCCGGAGTTCCACTTTTTGTATCCAGAGCACTAGCCTACCACCCCCGGCGCACGCGCGGAGGTGATGCATTACAAACAGCATAAAGATACCGATAAATTACAAGCATAGAATCATAAATAAAAAGGAAAGAGAATTCTTATACACAAGGGGATTGAATCTACTACATCAAATCCTACTGGAGAGCTTAGCTACTCATGGTAGCCATTACGAACCAACTGAGAAATCTGTCACCTTTCTCCATCCTATATACTCTCTCTCTCTATGTGTATCAGTGTTTTTTGTGACCTACGCAAAGGGTTCTATTTTATAGACTTGGAAACCTTGAAGAGATCAGGCTTGTTGTGATGTCACTTTTGTAAAGCTTGTCCAATAAGAAGCTGTCTTCTTCATTAATTGACGTCACTTGTGTGAAGCTTATCCAATCAGGAGCTTCCCTTCATTAATTGACGTCATCTGCGTGGCTTCATTAATCAAGAGGCGCGCTCATGCGCGCTTAGCGTGTGTGCAGCCTGGTTAATCTACTAATGCGCTCCACGCGGGCTTTAGCGTGATTGGAGAGTGTGATGCGCTCCATATGCGCTAGGTGCGTGTGGAGCGTGTTATACGCTGCAGTTCCCTTAAATTGTGGATCTAACCTCTGGATCTCTTTCTGATTTATCTGGTTTTCTTCTATCCCTTTATCCGAATTATTTTTGTATTTATCTGTTTTGGATTTGAATTGGAGACGATTCTTTGCAGGATTCTCTGATTATCTTTTATTTATTTGAATTTGAATCTGCAATTATCTTCCATTCTGATGCTATTTTCACTCTTGTCCCAAATCTATTGTAAATCTGCATAAAATAACAGATTTCTATTTAAAATAGCATCATATTCAAATTTACATCAAATAAATACAATTATTATAATTATTAACAAAAAGGGATATTTTGGGGCCATAAATTACTATTTAATCCTTGATAAGTGTAATAAAACTATATGAAATTAACGCTAATTTTACACTTATCAAATACCCCCCAACTTAATTTCTTGCTTGTCCTCAAGCAAGACACCCTTGCAGTCAAAATTTCAAAACACCCTTGATAAAAATTCAAAAAAAAAAACTACAAGAATTTTTTTTTTTGTTATCTCTTTATTAGGCAGAAGTCACTTTTCATTTTAGGAAAATCAAGACTAAGTGATATTACCATGGCTCAACCAGAATTAAAATACAAACATCAATTTGAATTTTCTCTATGAGTAGTAATTAAAGCAATAAACAAATACCAAGGAACTTCACTCATGCTCACGGGTATTGTTTCCCTCAATATTTTCACCACTGCTGAACAACTAATATTGATAGTCGTTTCTAGTTCCTAAGCTTGTTTATGGTTGATATGCATCAAAAGGTCTTTTCAAGGTTGTAATGAGGGGTGGGTTATCAAGAATTTATGGTTTTTCTTGGATATAACAATAAACATCTAGAATAGAGAGCATCTTTGCATGTTGCTTTTGATTTTCTCTCCTTCCACCATTTTTTTTCTGATTTATTTCTTTTCTTTGCAGGCCTCTTTCCTTGATTGAAGATTGCACTCCCCCCAACTTATTCATTCACTTTTTCTTTTTGATTTCAGGGGGAGTGCTCTTCTTTTTCTTTTTGTTTTTCTATACCTGCTCCTTGGAATTTCAACTTTTTCTTCCCATTCTTTTTTTTTACTTGCCACCTTGCTCTCTATCCCAAATGTGTGAGGGACAGGATATATATTTGTTTTGACTTGGGTGAACAAGAATAAACAATTTAGGCTCAAAATGGGTATTCAAAAATTGAAAAAATTGTATCAAGGTTGGCTTTTTTGGCTCTGAGTAGATATATTAAAACAAATTTTGTCTTTGTCATTTCCATATTTTCCAAAATAGCAAAAGATTTAAAAGCTCAACAATAAAATTGACAGACAGCGGTGTGAAAAACTCTCAATTTACTGTTTGGGCTCTCAACTCACCGGTTACTTGGCTAAATTCTTTGACAAAATATTTATGGTTTTAATTAACTACCCTGATTGATTCTCATGTGAAGTATCCTAATCCTAATTGATTATGGGATTAATCACAAGACCTTTTTCCTTCCTAATCTGATTAATTAAACTGCCTAATTTCAGAGTTTTTTTTATTTCCTAAATCCTAAATCCTAAAAAATTTAAAATATGGGAATGTACTGCTACATAAATATGTTAGTGTAAATATATGCAGTACATGCCAAAATAAAGAAAGAAAAAAAAAGAAAAAAAAAATTTAAAAGAAAAAGAAAATAAAAATAAAAGAAAAGAAAAGAAAAGCGGAAAAGAAAGACAAGAAAGCACCGAATAACAAAAAATAATCAGGTCCTAGTCCTGGTGGTCCTGCTCCATTTGATCATCATCATCAGCAGCTGCTGCTCCACCCCCTCTGGAGGAATAGGCCTGTCCCCAGGCCACTGAAGATACTCTCTGAACTGCTCTGGTGGCATCCCTGGGTATGGGTCGGGTCTAATGGAGTACAAATACTCCTGCAGATGAACCTGGACCCTATGGATGAAAGTCGGTTGGGCAAGATATGATGATGATGCTGATGGAGTAATGGGTCTGTTGTTGCTGCTGGTGCTGGTGGTGGCTCCTGATGCTGCTCCTCCTCAACCTCCTCATAAGGTGTGCGGTTAGGTCTCAATATATGCTCTAGTCATAGGGCGGTGGATGCGAATCGTGGGGTTCACATCCACACCCCTAGATCTGCAGAGGCAGTGATGCAGTGATGAGTGCAGGGAAACCTAAACTGATCCTGGTAGCGGGAGGTGCGGTCTGTGTCTGTGATGGTGGAAATGAAGTCAGCTATCTTCTGGGTGATGACCCTGGAGATATCCACATCTCCGCCTGTGAGGATGGTATGGATGAGGTGTGCTACTGGCATCTGAATGTCAGAGACATGGTCAGTAGGTGTGACATTAGCAAGGATTAGCACAGTCCACATCCTTGCTAATGCTGTCATATGTCGCCTGTTAGATGCGAGCAGCCTGCCCTGAGGAATTCCTCTCAAAGGAATATCCTGGTAGGCAAATAGTCTGGGCAGTGGCCAGATCCATAGGATCATATCCGGCAATCCCCACCTCTCTCATCCGGATCTGGTACTGGCACTCCATCTGGTCTCTGTCAATGGGTGCTGGGTACTGGAGTAGTGCATGATTGCGTGGCAATCAAATCTGATCTCAATGCCCCTCACAAATGATGTTTTGTTTGGTCCATGGGCATTGGCATAGAACTCCCTCACCACAGTAGGATCAAAATGGTTGTCTGGGCTGCTGAGGCGCACCCAGTTCCTCCTATGGATCACTGATCTGAACTCCTCATATTCCCCCTGATAGAGTCTGACAGGTCTCTCCTTGATGAAGGTACAATTTTGGATGTCACTGTAAGCTTCTACAGCCTTGGGGTCCCGGGAACCTGCGAGGTCAAACTCAGTGTCCTCCTGTGGTGGTTGGTGAGGTCTCTTGCCCTTTTGGGCACCACTCCTAGAAGTACCTCCTATGCTGACTATCTTATTCGTGCCATCTACAATATTTGATACCAAAAATTATTATGCAACAAAAATAGATTATTCAAAATTAATTGATTAAATGGCCAATTTAATCAATAATTAAATAATCTTCAAATTCATTATTTGCATAATTTTTTTGATTTTTAAATTACCTTTTTTTTTTATTAATTAATTAATTTATTAAGAACATGCACAAATGATCAGTTCAAGCAAGCCCTAATTAATTATTTAATAATAAAGAGTTGGTAACAAATATAATGCTCAAAAACCATGTTACTAAGAAACATGCATATGAAAGCACAATTATTTTTATTTGGGTCATGCAAAATATTATTATTTTATTTAAGCAGGCATGCACCAAAATTAAATAATTTGCAATAATTCATTGAGCATTTTTAAAGAAACCACCTAACATCCTAAATATACTCCTAGCAGCATGTATACTTAAGGCTTTCCTAACAAATATTTTTATCCTAAAGTGTCCTAAAAGCCTTAGTCTCTACCCTAATATTTCTAAAAATATAAGGATTCAAATCAAATTCTGATCGGTGCAAACTTTTAAAAATACTAAAAACATACCTGGTGTTAGCTTCAGAAATGGTAATAAAGCAAGGGAATGTGAGCAGAAATAGCAAAAATGGTAGTTAGAATCTCAGAAGAATCAGGGGAAGGATTTTGAAATTTGAAAATTTCGCAATCCCTCCGTCAAAATAGGCTCAGCGCGTATGTGCGCTGCACCTGTGCTTAGCGTGGGTGCAGCGCATGTCTTCATTGGAAGATGAAGCGTTGCGCATACGCCTGCACTATGCGCAGTGCGCTTTATTATACGCTTAGCGTGTATAAAGCGCACATGCCAGTTTTCCTTTCTTCCTTTTTGATGTTTTTATTCACATTATCCTTAATGTACCCTTTCCTAATCCACACAGGTAGAGACTCAAAAAATAATAAAATAACTAAATAAATTAAAAATAAAAAAAATGTTAGGTTGCCTCCCATAAAGCACTGTTTAACGTCTCTTAGCTCGACGCCTGGTTCTTTTATGTTTTCATGGTGGCCTCAATTGGAGGATGATGGTTGATTATGTGCCACTTCTTCCTGTAAACTCCCATCCTCCAATCCACTTGTTCATTGTTTCTGCTTCTCTGCCTTCTTCTTCAGTAGCCTGATATTGTTCTTTTTCTTTTCTTGAACCCCCAAATTTTGTCTGGCTGTTTTACTCTCATTCTTGGTTTCCTCAGAAATTTGGAAACCTTCTTTTTCTTCTTTGTTTCTTGATCTTCGATCAAGATTCCTTTCTTTTTTGTCCTTCTGCAGCCTTGTTTGGAATAGATAGATCCCATTAGAAGGATCTTCATCAATCTGTTGTGGAGGTTGAAGGATCTTGGGGCTTCCTTTATCAATATGAAAGGTGATCCTTTCATCCTTTGAACTCACCTGGTACTCCCCTTTATCTATATCAACAATCAGCTTGGCAGACTTCATAAAAGGTCTTCCCAATATGAGGGGGACATCAGCGTCCACTTCTTCTGTCTTTGCAATGATGAAATCTACTGAGTACACAAACTTATCTACTTGAACAGGCAAATCTTCTATAATCCCATAAGGGCTTTGAGTAGATTTGTTTTGCGAACTGTAGTTCTACATCAATAGGCTTGACCTTCACATCACTCAACTTGTTAAAATACGTAAGCGACATCAAATTGATGCTCGCTCCCAAGATCTAGTATAGCATGAGTGGTAGGTAAATTCTTAATTTTTACTGGGATAGTGAACTTACCTGGATCAAGCGTTTTTTCTGTGATAACTACCTCATTGGGTGCCTTTTCTTTTTCTTTCAAATTCTGTCACTGTCTCTTGACTTTTCTCTTTCTCACATGGTTCATGGACTCTTTCTTCTTGGGGTGACTGTTCCTCTGGTATAAGTTCCTCATCTTCCTCACCATCTTCTGACTGATTGCCATCAGTAGCAATCAAATGATATTGTTCCTTGGGGTTGGTTAAGAGTATGCACTGAGAAGTGGCTCTTCTTGAATTCTCCCATGTCTTGTGCTAACTAGCCTACTTGATGTTCCAACGCCTTTAGTGATGCATCATTATTCTTCCTGTACCCTTCAAAGCCTGATATGAATGCATCGCTATTTTCCTCCAACCTTGAGATCTTGTCATTTACTGAAGGTTGTTGCTGCTGGTAAGGAGCTGCCTATTACCACCATTCTGACCCCATCTGGAATTGGCTTGGTTGTTCCTCCATCCTTGAGAATAGTAGTTATTGTTGTTGTTGGAGAAACTTCCTTGCCCTCTTTGATTTCCCATGAAATTGACTGTTCTGTCTGTGTCTCTTGAATAGAACATTGACCATTTGCATGATATCCTCCACAGAAGTCACAGTTCATTGGTTGGGTCTGAATTGGTTGAGCATGGATGGCCTTTAGTTGCTGAGGGAGTGCTTCCAAAGATTTTGTAAGTGCCTCTAGTTACCTCTTGAGCAATTTCTTTTCAGCTAGGAGGGCATCATTGGAATTGAGCTCTAACATTCCCTTTGCTTGCATCTGTACTGGTGCCTTCTATGTTGAGCCTGTTGGTCATTATGAGCCATGTTTTCAATGATCATCACAGCTTTTTCTGGTTCCACGGACAAGATAGTCCCTCCTGCTGAGGCGTCAATGAAGGATTTGGAATCTGGTTGAGTCCTTTGCAAAACATATTCAGTTGAGCAATATCTTCGTAACCATGATTCAGGCATTTCCTCAACAGGGTCTTGTATCTTTCCCAGGCTTCATAGAGTGACTCATCTGTTCCTTGCATAAAAGAGGATATTTCTGCTTTTGCTTGGATGTGCTTTCCTGCTGGAAAGAATCTATTCAAAAACTTTTCTTCCACAATATCCCAATTATGCAGGTTTTGATTTGGATGAGACTTCAATCATTCTTTTGCTTTACCTATCAAAGAGAAAGGAAAAAGACGTAAATATACAGATTATAAGTTTCCTTCTTCAAATCCCATAGTCCCTATCAATTCATAAAATTAGAAAATGATATGTGGATCTCCATGATCCAATCCTCGCGAATTGATTGCGGTATGAGGTTGAGATGAGCAGTTTTCAACTCTAAGGTCCTTGCAGTTGTGGGCATCACAATGCTGGAATGATAGCGAGGGCCTCGATTTCTGACATGGTCCCCTAAAGTCCTTCTGAGCTCTGCCATATCTTCTATTATCCTCCTTCTTCTTTGGCTCCTTTTCTTCCTGGTTGTCCTTTCGATCTCTGGATCGAAAACTAGTTGCTTTGGAGATACCTGGCTTCTTAAAAGCATAAACAGAGAAGCTAAAAGAAAGATTAGATAACAAGTAAATATTTTTTTTAATAAATTCGAAAATAAAATAAAAATAAAAGAAAAATTTAAAAAACAAAATTGAAAAAAAAAATTAAAAATTTAAAAACAAATTTTTTAATTTTTAATTTTTTTTTTGAAATTTCTTGAAACAATTGAAAATATAATCAACTAAAATTATATAAATTGAGACACCGCTCCTCGACAACGGCGCCAAAACTTGATGGTTTCCTGACAAGTTTACCAGTAGTCCAGTAGTTTAGAGTAAGTAAGATATCGTATCCACAGGGAGCGGTTTTAACTTGTAAAGTTAAAGCAATTGTATTTTCAATAAAACGTTTCAAAAAGGTTGGTTTTAATACTGAATAATAAAATACTGAAATAAACACAAATAACACGAGATGAATAATAATTAGGACTAGGATTTGATTTCGTTTCATCTCCCCCTTGTGCATTCGAATCCCTTTTCCCTTATTTATGATCGTACTTGTAGTTACCTTAGCACTGTTTAATTACAATAACTATAAGGCATGCCTGGTAATTCTTCGGACCCGCAAATTCCCCCTATAACATTGTAACTAAACACCAAAAGCTATTCTCTACAAGCACTCAAAGTAGCATTTGGCGACCCCGAACATTCCCCGTATTTTGCAATCAGCGCTATCGATTTAGCCATATTTTCATATAAGGCACCTATGGAGGGGTGTGTCACTCACTGAACCTCCAATCGTTAGAATACAATCCTTATACTACGATATGACTAAACGAGTATCTTTAGCAATTCGAGAATAAGCTTCATAAACAGCTCCATGCTCACCTACCTCTGATAATAGTCGGAGTTCCACTTTTTGTATCCAGAGCACTAGCCTACCACCCCGGCGCACGCGCGGAGGGTGATGCATTACAAACAGCATAAAGATACCGATAAATTACAAGCATAGAATCATAAATAAAAAGGAAAGAGAATTCTTATACACAAGGGGATTGAATCTACTACATCAAATCCTACTGGAGAGCTTAGCTACTCATGGTTAGCCATTATAAACCACTGAGAAATATGTCACCTTTCTCAATCCTATACTACTCTCTCTATGTGTATCAGTGTTTTTTGTGACCTATGCAAAGGGTTCTATTTATAGACTTGGAAACCTTGAAGAGATCAGGCATGTGATGTCACTTCTGTGAAGCTTGTCCAATAAGAAGCTGCCTTTTCATTAATTGACGTTACTTGTGTGAAGCTTATCCAATCAGGAGCTTCCCTTTCATTAATTGACGTCACGCTGCGTAGCTTCATTAATCAAGAGGCGCGCTTCATGCGCGCTTAGTGTGTGTGCAGCCTGGTTAATCTGCTAATGCGCTCCACATGGGCTTAGCGTGATTGGAGCGTGTGATGCGCTAGGCGCGTGTGGAGCGTGTTATACGCTGCAGCTCCCCTTAAATTGTGGATCTAACCTCTGGATCTCTTTATGATTTTATCTGGTTTTCTTCTATCCCTTTATCCGAATTATTTTTGTATTTATCTGCTTTGGATTTGAATTGGAGAGATTCTTTGCAGGATTCTCTGATTATCTTTTATTTATTTGAATTTGAATCTGCAATATCTTCCATTCTGATGCTATTTTCACTCTTGTCCCAAATCTGCTGTAAATCTGCATAAAATAACAGATTTCTATTTAAAATAGCATCATATTCAAATTTACATCAAATAATACAATTATTATAATTATTAACAAAAGGGAATACTTTGGGGCATAAATTACTATTTAATCCTTGATAAGTGTAATAAAAACTATATTAAATTAACGCTAATTTTACACTTATCAAGGGACCAATTTGCATGACTTGAAAAAGTTAGGGGACTGATATAGGGGTTTACTCCATGTAATAGGTTACATTTTGACATATAATTACATATATGTATATATTACGTACAGTCGTACACTTTATCATTACATATATTCATGTATTAATTATTTGCATTTTTGATATGCATCATCTACTGATTTGTGTTGTCTGCTAAAATTGGGGAACTTGAATAAATAACTAGGGGTGTTCATATCCAATCCAATTCAATGCAAACTGCATAAACCGAATTGAAAATCTGGAAAACCGAATCAAACCAAAATTAAAAAATCGAAAACCTTAAAAATTGAAATTTTTATTGGACTGGATTGATTTTCGGATCCTATGTTGAAAACCGATCCAATCCAAACTGAACTCATATACATATATTATTACTTATAAAATAATCATATATTTATTCTTGTATACATATATATATTTATGAAATTGTTTATACTAATATACTTTTATGATTTTATTATCTAATATGATGTTAATATTTCTATAAATGTATTAATTTAAAACTAGTTTTAAATTTGTTTTCATGTCTCGTGTCCTTCTTTTTAATATAATTTTATATTTATTTTAATATGGTATAAGTACCAATAAAAAATATTTACTATTATTTCATAATTTTATCACTTGTATCTAATATTATTTGTCTCTTTAAAATAATGAAAACCGATCCAATCCAATTTAAATCGAATCGGATTTGAAAAAATAACAAAGTCGATCGGATGATGAAATAATAAAACCACAATGATTGGATCAGATGATTTTTGCCTCAAAATTGATCCAAACCAAACCGCGAACACCCCTTTAAACAAGGGAAACTCAGTCAATTTTTTTCTGAAACTTTGTTTTTGTATATATCATTATACTATATTCGAGGAAGCTGAGGGAAGAAGAAAAATTTAGTAATCCTAAATTATTATGCAGATTTTATATAATTTATTTATTTATTACCAGATTTAAATTTTTTATATATAATTATTAATTTTTTTAAATAAAATATAACTAATTATAATAATAATTTGAATAAAATTAGATGAAAAATACTTTGAAAAGCATAGGATGTGCCAAAAAAGCTTTGCAAATAAAAAAAAGAAATGTACAAAAGCTTGCGGTTACAAAACCCCTCTCCAAGTTAGATTAAAAAATAATAAACCACTAATAGAGTAGTTGTGTAACCACACTCCAAGTTCTCTCCACGTGACAGCGAGTTCCGCCGTGACACGTGATCACTTGGACAACGCAGGAAAAGACTGCGGGTTTAACCGCACTCCTTTAAGGCGTTGAACCACAATATTTTCCCTTTTTGTTGTAGTGGAACCACATATATCTTTCATGGGAGACAACTTTGCTCGATTCGGAAATATTCATGTCTTCGTGAGGTTCGCTTTCTTAGTGGAGTTTTTTTTTCCACACACAAGACTCAATCTCAATACCTTATATAAGGGGAATCAAGTATGTACCATTTGAGCCAACCACCCGTTGGTAGAGGCTATACATATTTAGTTTAATTTGTATTTAACATATATTTTGATTAATCATTTCTCTATATAATAATTTTAAGACTTATTTTGTAGAGTAAGACATTCACTTCATCTACTCAATTAGAAATTCACTTGTCATATCTAGCATTTTCTCAGTACTTTTCTTGAAGAGCGTATTTCACACACCTCCCAAGTAACCTTTTTAACATTCCCACGGAATTTTCTCAATATCTTGAAAAATCGATATTTTAAAATTTAAATATTTATAATTCTAATCATTTACGTATTTATTCCACCCCAAATCTTTTTATTCATATTCATACAAGTATTTATCATCATCATTATAACATATATAATTTAATTATAATAATCAATTAATAATTATAACAATTAATAATATAATTTAAAATTTTGAATATAATAATTGATTAGTATCTCATAATGTAAAATATATATAAAAATAGTTATTTTAAATTACATGAAATATTTTTGGTTCAATAATATGATTGTAATAATTAATATTTATTACTTGCTAATTCAAATTCAAAACAACAATCTCTTAATGTTCATATATTGAATTTAAATTATAATTCAAACTAATTATACTATCACATTTACATATCTGATATAAGTTATTTATTTTAAATCCACCATATATGTCATATTTGTAATATATTTTTTATTAATATATACACATATATTTTTAAAATTTATATTTAAAAATATTAATTATATAAACATAGATATATTTCTCATGTATTTCATGTAATAAAATGCTAGTTAATTCTTTTAATATGAAACCCTCATTTAAAAAAAATTAAATTTTAAGATAATTTTACAAAATATTTTTACTATTTTGTAATATTATGACATTCACGTTATCATTTCAACAGACTTTCATGAGCTTTTAATTTTTATTTTTCCTTTTACCTTTTGAATTTAAAATCGAATAGGTGTCTATCTTAGTTGCTTTTTTTCGAATTATATCTGAAATTAACATATTAAATCTAAATTTAAAATTATTATCTCCTAATAATATCAATATATTAAATTAAATTAAATCTCCACTTTTTTATAAATTAATACTTATAAATTTAATATTTCAATATTTTTAAAATAATTATTAAAAAATTAAATTAAAATTTATATAATATATAACATATTTAAATTTAATTTAATTCATATGTAAATTAATATTTGGCCACTCGTGCAATGTAGGTGATAACATTAATTTTATATTTGTTTGTACTTTTAAGAAAACAATTAATTATAAAGATTATATATTTTAAAAGTTAAATACAAACATTCAAAGAATAAGAAAACTTCCATGTGAAAATTTTCAATTCATTTCATAATCAATATATTTTAAAATCTAGAAAAGTTAAAGAATATGCAAAATTTCAAACTTCTATATATCAATCAGAAATTTACTACTAAATTTTTAATTAATTACTTTATTATAATTTAAAATAATATATGATATATGAAAGTCACGTGGACAATATTGAATAAGGAAAATTTTAAGAATTTTAAGATATCCACTCTCCCTTGTATTAAATATTTAAATTAAATTACGAATGAAAAATGGATCTAATAATTTTTCTAGTTTCAATTTATAAATTTTTTAAAATAATTATATGATCAAAGTGTGTGAAAATCATGAAACTATATATTTATATAATCTATGAAGTCTAAATGGTGATAAAAAATTAATCAATTTTTATAAATTTATTTCTTTTAATTTTAATTATTATGATGATCTTTGTTTTTTGGTCAAAATTATTATGATGATGATCTGATCACCCAACCCAACTCGACCTTAATCGACTTGAGTTGAGTTGGGTTGAATCCATAACATAAAATTTACAAATTGACTCAATTTAATGTCCCTTTTCATATAAAGGCATTTTAAATAGGCTAACAGGTCAAACCAGGTTTTTAAAAAGGTCAAGCCAAGCCTAAAAAAAGCCTATCATAGGTAATAGGTCAGACTTAGACCTTGACTTTATAAAATAGGCCAGACCTATTTAATCAAAGCCTAGTCTGGCCTAGCCTATTCCCACCCCCCACCCGTGGAGAATACCCGCAGTTCATAAAAAGAGTCTTTCATAATGAAACATATATTAATAAAAACAAATAATGAGAGAAAATATTTTAATATTATAATTAAAAAAGAAAACGAAAGTGTAAAAAAATAAAAGAAAAAGGAAAACGACAAGATTAAGACGGTCTCCCGTGGATAATACATGTAATTCATAAAAAAATCACTTTACTAACGTGATAATGAAGAAGAATGATATTATAAGTGAATGATTAATTAAAATCAAACAAAAAGGAGAAGAAAAAACACTACAATAAAAGCTAAATGAATGAAGATATGATTTTGATAAAAAAATGAAAAGAAAGTAAAAAGGATGATACGACTTTTGTCATTGTTCATTTATGATTTTTTATTACATAAAAACACTTATTAGGAAATAGTCACAGAGAGCTTCTGAAACTTTTAATCTTCACACGGATAGAATTCTTCATATGGACTTTCAAGTCTTCAGATGATGTAGACTCTTCAGACGATCTCAAGTCTTCAGATGAACTTCTTGCTTTCTTTCAGAATTATCTTATATGATCTGAAATCAATACACACAACATGAAGGTATAATATCATGTAGATACTCTTTTTACTTAATATTTGTTACTCATTAAAACTTTAAGAGAGTGAGACTCAATTTTTGTTTTAAATTCTTAATCAATTTTTTAGACTCAACAAAAACACTACAATAGAAGCTAAATAAATAGAGATATAATTTTGATTAAAAAATAAAAATAAAGTAAAAAGGATAATAAAAAAAGAAAATTAATGTGTGATAAAAAATGGTAGGAACAAGACTATCTCTCGTGGAGAATACCCGTTAGCTCATAAAAAAATCTTTTATAATGAAATATATATTAATAAAAATGAATAATGATAAATAATATTTTAATATCATAATTAAAAAAATGAAAGTAAGATAAAAAAATAAAGGAAAAGAAAATGACAGGATTAAGACTGCATCCCGTGATTCATAAAAAAACACTACAATAGAAGCTAAATAAATGGAGATATAATTTTGATAAAAAATAAAAAGAAAGTAAAAAGAATAATAAAAAAAATTAATGTGTGACAAAAAATAAAATGGTGGGAACGGGACTGTCTCCTGTGGACAATACCCGCAGTTCATAAAAAAATCTTATCTAATGAAACATATTAATAAAAACGAATAGTGAGAGAAAATATTTTAATATCATAATAAAAATAGAAAATGAAAGTGAGATAAAAAAGAAAAGAAAAAGAAAATGACAAGATTAATGTGACACCCTTCTACCCAAACTCTTATACGTTAATAAATTGAAGTATAGAAAAAGTAACGTCCCCCAACGGGTAAAAAGGTTCACATAACTCTTCATTAAAACCTCATTGTCTCAAAAACAACTCAATTAAAATAAAAATAGAACTCCAATGTATTCAAAATATACAAGTAGTGGAATCTCCAAATCATCAATAATTAAAACATTCTACTCGCCATGTAAGGCATTTAAAAGTGTTTACAAAATCCTTCCTATCTAGTAACATAAAGAAAAGAACCCCAAATCATATGCCCTGATGTCACATGTACCAGAGCAACACTCCCTTTAATCAAAACTCGACACCAGTAGTGTCATCATCATCACCTGTAAATATCCACAGTGTAACGGTGAGGAAAAGAATACTACTCATACATACACATAGGAGGCTACCATATCCTCACCCTCATACAAACAACATCATCAATAAATCACATCACATATGCGAATAACAAATAATTCATCAGGTAATAACCATCTATAAATCATCATATAACAACTCATCAATATCATCATATAAATCTCACAACATCATTCACTGAAGAAGGCACATACTCCATTCTCAACACAATCTACTCATTTACTCATAGCATCATCATATAATTCAATTTCAACATCAATATAGCACAGGTTCATCCATCATCATATAACTCATTTTCATCAACAATTATAACTCATAGCTTCATCATCATATACACCGAAACTCAACAACATCATTCCCAAAGATCATGACTTGGAACTCCGCACAATGGGCGCACATCGTCAATCACCCTAGTTAGTACCAAGATAGTCTACCGGTGTTACCATACACAATCCGATAGGTTGTACCCTCTCTATGGGCCCGCACAATAACATTCGACCCCTAGGTTGCACCCCCTCTATGGGCCAGTACAAATTATCCCTAGGTTGCACCCCCTCTATGGGCTCGTGCATCGAACGCCCTATCATGGTCCCCTGCGTTGTACCCCCTCTATGGGCCCGCACAACTCAGTTCACCTCCGGAATTGTACCCCCTCTATGGGCCCGCATAATTCAAGTTTCATCACATATGCTCAAGGCATCTCTCCTAAGTTGTACCCCCTCAATGGGCCCGCACAACTTAGGTAACATCATCATCATAAAGTGATATACACCATCACCATTATCATCATCATCAAGCTCATCATCAAACATCATCATTTTACATCATCATACTCATCATCAAATATCATCATACATCATCATCAAATATCATCATTATACATCGTCATACTCATCATCAAATATCATCATACATCATCATACTCATCATCAAATATCATCATCATAAGTTATTATAAGCATCATATAACAACATCAATCACCATCATCACATCATCATAAACATCATCAAACATCATCAATCATCAGCACCATAATCATTATAAAGCATCATCAATTATTATCAATCATCATCAAGCACTCAAGATCTCAAAATCCACACTGGTAATCGATTACCAGCCTCCAGTAATCGATTACCTGCAAACAAAGCCTCTGGTAATCGATTACAACCCCTCTGTAATCGATTACCTGCAAGCAAACACACTAGTAATCAATTACAGCATCCCTGTAATCGATTACCTGCAAGCAATCACACTGGTAATCGATTACAGCATCCGTGTAATCGGATTACAGCATCCGTGTAATCGATTACCTGCAAGCAATCTCTCTGGTAATCGATTGCAACAATCCTGTAATCGATTACCAGCGAACAAACAACACTCTCCGGCTGCCCAGAACACCCTGGTAATCGATTACCACCCCTAGTAATCGATTACCCGCGACGCAGATCGCAGTTCGCACGATTTTCTAACACTTCTAAATCACTCTATTGAGTCTTTAATCACTTCTCTTTGTTAAAACATCATTCATGGTCGATTATATTCATCAAATTCAACAAAAGCATCAATCTTTAACAGTTTTTACACAGTTTTCCCATCAAAACCCCAAATCATCAAACCTTTCATTCACCCATTTTCACTATTCTCATTATCCTCATTCCATCCACTCAATATTCATCAAGATTAACACACATAAACATCAAATCACAAATTTCTCATCTCAAAACAACACATATTCGCATATTGATTTCAATTATTAAATTTTAGGAGTTATTCTTACTACCCAAGCACCCCTATATGCACATACAAGCAACACCCTCTCCCCCACCGTATCTTAAGCGAAGATCGAACAACAGCAAGGAAGTCCCTTTCTTGGTTCTTGATCATCACTCTGCAGCAATCTCCTCTTGAGACTTGGTTTCTCCCCTCCTTAGCGTTTCGCTCTCTGATGATTATATGAATAAGGATTAGGGTGAACTGATAACCCCTCCTTACTAGAATGCCTAATTGGGCTTGGGCCCACTCTCAACCCCCTTATCCTCTTTTAAATCTGAAGTAGCCTTATGGATAAAACTACTAATAATATTAATCCTATTATTTATTTATTTATTTATTTATTCCCTCTACTTATTTATTTAATTTTATTTTATTTAATAAATTTTGGGATGTTACAACTCCCCCCTCCTTAAAGAAAATTCGTCCTCGAATTTTACCTGAAGCGAATAACTCTGGATAGGACTCCTTCATCTTCTCTTCGAGTTCCCAAGTAGCACTTCGGGGTGTAGGTCCTCCCCAGATACCTTAACTAAAGGAATTTCTTTACCTCGAAGTTGTTTTCACCCTCCCGATCCTCAACTCTCACCGGCATGGTTTCCACCGTCAGGTTTTCCTTAATCTCAAGATGATCCGACTCGATCACATGCGAAGGATCATGAATGTATTTCCGGAGTTGAGAAACATGGAAAACATTATGAAGATTTGACAAGTGTGGAGGTAAGGCAATCTGATAGGCAACATTGCCGACTCTTTTAAGAATTTGGTAAGGACCAATGAATTGAGGTGTAAGCTTTCTAGACTTTAATGCCCTACCAACCCCAGTCCACGGAGTGACTTTCAGGAATACATGGTCTCCTTCTTTGAATTCTAATTCCTTCCTTCTCTTATCAGCATAGCTCTTCTGCCTACTCTAGGCTGTCCTCATCCTCTCCTGGATTATCCTAACCTTATCAGTGGTCTGCTGCACTATCTCAGGTCCTAACGCAAGGCTCTCCCCCGGTTCACACCAACACAAGGGTGTTCTACACCTCCTACCATACAATGCCTCATACGGCGCCATACCTATGCTAGAGTGAAAACTATTGTTATAGGTAAACTCTATCAAAGGTAAGAAGCTATCCCAATTACCCCCCTTGGTCTAACACGCAAGCCCTAGCAAATCTTCTAAGGATTGAATGGTTCTCTCGGTCTGACCATCAGTTTGAGGGTGATAAGATGAACTAAGCCTAAGTTGGGTCCCCAAGGCCTGCTGCAAACTCTCCCAAAATCTAGAGGTAACCCTGGGATCCCTATCTGAAACTATGCTAGGTGGTATGTCATGCAAACTCACAATCTCACCGATGTACAACTGAGCTAGTTTCTCTAAGGAGTACTAATATTAATGGGAAGGAAATGAGCACTCTTAGTTAACCTATCCACAATGACCCAAATAGAGTCATGCCCCCTCACAGTCTTAGGAAAAGCAACTACAAAGTCCATGGAAATACTATCCCACTTCTACTCAGGTATACTTAAGGGTTGAAGCAATCCTGAAGGCTTTTGATGTTCTACCTTAGACTTTTGGCCACTAAACAAGCACTCACAAACTCCTCCATGTCCCTCTTCATTCTAGGCCACCAAAACACTTTCTTTAAGTCTTGATACATCTTAGTCGATCCTGGGTGGAAACTAAGCTTACTCCTATGCCCCTCTTCTAGCACTAAACGCTTAATAGTAGGTTCACTAGGCACACACACCCGGTCTCCAAATCTCACTACCCCACTGGTACCTATCACGAACTCTCCACCATTACCTCCTTCTATAGCCTCTCGTCTACTTACCAAAAATGGATCCTCTAATTGGGCCTTGCAAATATCCTTCAACAGATCATTACTTACTCTAGTCATCCCTAATTTCACACTAACAGAAGTCACTTCACAAGCTAACTCAAATCCCTAAATTGGGTAAAGATCCATCTCCTTAATCATCAGGGAACTAACATGGACATATTTCCTACTTAAAGCATCAGCCACTACATTAGCCTTACCGGGATGGTAACTCAACTCAAAATCCTAATCCTTAAGAAACTCTAACCACCTCCTCTGCCTCATGTTAAGCTCTTTCTGGTCAAACAAATATCTAAGGCTCTTATGGTCACTAAAAACCTCAAACCTGGAACCATACAAGTAATGCCTCCATATTTTCAACACAAACACTACGGCCGCTAGCTCTAGGTCATGGGTAGGGTAGTTTCTCTCATGGATTTTCAATTGCCTAGAAGCATAGGCTACTACCCTTACCATCTTGCATTAGCACTCCACCTAAACCCATCTTAGAGGCATCACAGTACACTACGAAGGATTTACTAAGGTCAGGTAACACTAACACTGATGCTATCTAGTCAACTTCTCCTTAAGGGTTTGGAAACTAGTCTCGCACTTACTATTCCACACAAAGGCAACTCCCTTCCTAGTCAACTCAGTCAAAGGCAAAGCTAATTTAGAGAACCCCTCTATGAATCTCCTATAGTACCCAGCCAACCCAAGGAAACTTCTAATCTCACTCACTGACTTAGGAGCCTCCCACTTAAGCACAAACCTCTACCTTAGAAGGATCAACACCTATACCTCCTATAGAAATTACATGACCTAAGAAACTCACCTCCTCTAACCAGAAATCACACTTGGACATCTTAGCATATAGTTGTTTATCCTTAAGAATCTGAAGCACTACCTTTAAATGTTCCTCATGCTCCTCCTTAGTTTTGGAATAAATTAGTATATCATCTATGAAGACAATACAAATTTATCCAAATATGGGTGAAAAATCCTGTTCATGTAATCCATAAAAATTGCAGGAGCGTTAGTCACACCGAAAGGCATTACCAGATACTCATAGTGCCCATACCTAGTTCTAAAAGTAGTCTTAGGTATATCCTCTTCCTTAACTCTAATCTGATGATAGCCCGATCTAAGATCTATTTTGGTAAACACACATGCCCCCACTAATTGATCCATCAGGTCATCAATCCTAGGCAAATGATACCTATTCTTAATGGTTACCTTATTCAACTAGCGGTAATCAGTACATAACCTCATGCTACCATCCTTCTTCTTAACAAACAAGACAGACGCTCCCCCAGGATGACACACTAGGTCTCACAAACTTCTTCTCTAACAAGTCTTCTAATTATTTCTTAAGTTCTACTAACTCTAAGGGTGACATCCTATAAGGTGCAGTTGAAATCGGTCCCGTACCCGGTACTAAGTCTATAGAAAACTCTATCTCTCTCTCAGGTGGTAGACTAGACACATTATCTGCAAACACTTCAGGGGTACTCACACACTACAGGTATCTCACTAACAACAATACTACTCTCAGATTTCAAAGAAGCTAAAAGCATGTAAACCTGGGCATCTTCCCTTAGAGACACCTTTACCTGATTGGCAGTCATAAAGTCCTTATTCTTACTCTCAACATGGTGTTCAAACATGACAGTTTTGTCATCACAGTTTAATAGGACCTGATTGGAAGATAATCAGTCCATTCCCAGAATAATGTATAGTTGACTTAGAGGTAAACAAATCAAATCAACTAGGAATTTTTTTATCATTAACATAAACAGAGCAGTTTAAGCACACATCAGAAGTAAAACTGACCCACTAGCTGGCATTTCTACACTCAATACAAAAGGCAAGGAAGAACAGGCAATTTTAACTTAGACACACAAGCATGTGATATGAAAGAGTGAGTCGCACCAGAATCAAATAAAATAACTAAAGGATTACCCGCAATGAAACCAGTACCTTGGATCAAGTCCTCGGATTGAGCAGCTTCAGTACCACTCAAGGCAAAGACTCTCCCAGTAGCCTTAGGTTTACTGGCGCTTCCACTGGCATCCCCACTTGCCGTTACCGTTTCTTGTGTCTTTGAGGACAATCACGAGAAATATGTCCTTTCTCCTGACAAATGTAATAGGTGACTCCCTGTCTCCACATCGGTTTGCTCGATGACCCTCCTTTCCGCATTTGAAGCAAGTAATAGGAGTGGTAGAACCAACACTCCCACCCTTTGACGCTTGACCAGCAGCTGGAGCATAACTCTTCTTTTGCATCACACCTTCACTGCCACCTCCAATCTTGGATTTCCCATTGCACGAGGAATACGACTTGCCCTTGTTAGTTGCTTGGAACTTGTCTGATTCCTCATAGGCCCTCCACTCTTGTAATGCGCCGCCTTTGCCCGATTGTCTTCATCATAAATTCTGCATTTGTTCACCAGCTCGTGAAAACGCGTTATCCTTTGATAGTTGAACACTTGTTTAATCTCAGGACGAAGACCGCAGAGAAACTTGACACACTTTCATTCTTCATTAGCAGCTCCCTCATATGTAGGGCAGAATCGTACCAGTGCTTCAAACATTGATGCGTAGTCTGCCACGGAGCCATCCCTTGCTTTAAATCAAGGAACTCTATTTGCTTCTTGTTGCGCACATCATGTGGGAAGTACTTCTCGAGGAACAACCTCTTGAAGTTATCCCAGCTCAACGCGATGCCCTCATCGATCATCCTCTGACAGTTGCTCTGCCACCAGAATCCAGCATCCGCTGATAACATGAATGCTGCTAACGTCACCTTTTGTAGCATAGGGCAGTCCATTGCTCTAAAGGTCTTCTCATATTCGTATATCCAATCGGCAGCTCCATCGGGATCATAACCCCCACGAAAATTAGGTGGATGGTTCCTCTGGAACCGCGCAAGCCAATCCACCCCGTGATATTGGTTTAGGTTGCCAACAGCCTGTGCCATAGCCATTAAGGCATCGACCATCGCTCGATCGTTCCTACCCCCATCCATTACTCTTTCTGTATCAAGAAAGGGTAAGCAACATACTAGGTAATCAGAAGAGTAAGGAAATAACCAAACAATCAAAATCAAAGCAACACAATTCACTCAATCAATCAATCAGGTTAACATCACAGAAGCATAGTAAACTCATATACGTTAATAAATTGAAGTATAGAAAAGGTAACGTCCCCCAACGGGTAAAAAGGTTCACATAACTCTTCATTAAAACTTATTGTCTCAAAAACAATTCAATTAAAATAAAAATAGAACTCCAATGTATTCAAAATATACAAGCAGCGAAATCTCCAAATCATCAATAATTAAACATCCTACTCGCCATGTAAGGCATTTAAAAGTGTTTACAAAATCCTTCCTATCTAGTAACATAAAGAAAAGAACCCCCAATCATATGCCCTAGTGTCACATATACCAGAGCAACACTCCCTTTAATCAAAACTCGACACCAGTAGTGTCATCATCATCACCTGTAAAATATCCACAGTGTAACGGTGAGGAAAAGAATACTACTCATACATACACATAGGAAGCTACCCTATCCTCACCCTCATACAAACAACATCATCAATAAATCACATCACATATGCGAATAACAAATAATTCATCAGGTAATAACCATCTATAAATCATCATATAACAACTCATCAATATCATCATATAAATCTCACAACATCATTCACCGAAGAAGGCACATACTCGATTCTCAACACAATCTACTCATTTACTCATAGCATCATCATATAATTCAATTTCAACATCAATATAACACATGTTCATCCATCATCATATAACTCATTTTCATCATCAATTATAACTCATAGCATCATCATCATATACACCGAAACTCAACAACATCATTCCCAAAGATCATGACTTGGAACTCCGCACAATGGCGCACCTCGTCAATCACCCTAGTTAGTACCAAGATAGTCTACCGGTGTTACCACACACAATCCGATAGGTCTGTACCCCCTCTATGGGCCCGCACAACGACATTCGACCCTAGGTTGCACCCACTCTATGGGCCCGTGCAATCGAACGCCCCATCATGGTCCCCTGAGTTGTACCCCCTTTATGGGCTCGCACAACTCAGTTCACCTCCGGAATTGTACCCCCTCTATGGGCCCGCACAATTCAAGTCTCATCACATATGCTCAAGGCATTTCTCCTAAGTTGTACCCCCTCAATGGGCCCGACACAAACTTAGGTAACATCATCATCATAAAGTGATATACACCATCATCATTATCATCATCATCATGCATCATCATGCTCATCATCAAACATCATCATTTTACATCATCATACTCATCATCAAATATCATCATACATCATCATCAAATATCATCATTATACATCGTCATACTTATCATCAAATATCATCATACTCATCATCAAATATCATCATCATAAGTTATTATAAGCATCATATAACAACATCAATCACCATCATCACAATCATCATAAACATCATCAAACATCATCAATCATCAGCACCATAATCATTATAAAGCATCATCAATTAACATCAATCATCATCAAGCACTCAGGATCTCAAAATTCACACTGGTAATCGATTACCAGCCTCCAATAATCGATTACCTGCAAACAAAGCCTCTGGTAATCGATTACAACCCCTCTGTAATCGATTACTCTGCAAGCAAACACACTGGTAATCGATTACAGCATCCCTGTAATCGATTACCTGCAAGCAATCACACTGGTAATCAATTACAGCATCCCTGTAATCGATTACCTGCAAGCAATCTCTCTGGTAATCGATTACAAAAATCCTGTAATCGATTACCAGTGAACAAACAGCACTCCCAGGCTGCCCAGAACACCTTGGTAATCGATTACCGCGACGCAGATCGCAGTTCGCACGATTTCTAACACTTCTAAATCACTCTATTCAGTCTTAATCACTTCTCTTTGTTAAAACATCATTCATGGTCGATTATATTCATCAAATTCAACAAAAGCATCAATCTTTAACAGTTTTACACAGTTTTCCCATCAAAAATCCCAAATCATCAAACCCTTCATTCACCCATTTTCACTATTCTCATTATCCTCATTCCATCCACTCAATATTCATCAAGATTAACACACATAAACATCAAATCACAGATTTTCATCTCAAAACAACACATATTCGCATATTGATTTCAATTATTAAATTTTAGGAGTTATTCTTACTACCAAGCACCCCTATATGCACATACAAGCAACACCCTCTCCCCCACCCGTACCTTAAGCGAAGATCGAACAACAGCAAGGAAGTCCCTTTCTTTGTTCTCGATGATCACTCTACAGCAATCTTCTCTTGAGACTTGGTTTCTCCCCTCCTTAGCGTTTCGCTCTCTGATGATTATACGAATAAGGATTAGGGTGAACTGATAACCCCTCCTTACTAGAATGCCTAGTTGGGCTTGGGCCCACTCTCAACCCCCTTATTCTTTTAAATCTGAAGTAGCCTTATGGATAAACTACTAATAATATTAATCCTATTATTTATTCCCTCTACTTATTTATTTAATTTTATTTTATTTAATAAATTTTGGGATTGTTGCAATTAAGACTGCCTCCCATGGAGGATTCCCGTGATTCATTAAAAAACACTACAATAGAAGCTAAATAAATGGAGATATTAATTTTGATAAAAAAATAAAAAGAAGGTAAAAAGATAATCAAAAAATAAATTAATGTGTCGGGAAAAAATAAAATGGTAGGAACAAGATTGTCTCCCGTGGAGAATACCCGTAGCTAATAAAAACGAACAATGAGAGAAAATATTTTAATATCATAATAAAAAAAGAAAATGAAAGTGAGATAAAAAAATAAATATTAATGGAGATGTAATTTTGATAAAAAATAAAAAGAAAATAAAAGGATAATAAAAAATAAAATTAATGTGTGAGAAAAAATAAATGGTAGGAATAGGACTGTCTCCTGTGGAGAATACTCGCAACTCATAAAAAAATTTCTTTTATAATAAAACATATTAATAAAAACGAATAATGAAAGAAAATATTTTAATATCATAATAAAAAAAATGGAAGTGAGATAAAAAAATGAAAAAAAGAAATAACCGGATTAAGACAGGCTCCGTGGAGGATACCCGTGATTCATAAAAAAACACTACAATAGAAGGTAAATAAATAAAAATATATTTTCATAAAAATAAAAAACTGAGATATAATTTTAGTTAAAAAATGAAAAAAAAATTAAAAGGATAATGTGATATTTTAAAAGAAAAATAAAAATAAAAATATGACATGTGACAAGAGGTGGAATTTTATTTTCAAACAGTATATAGTAAAACAATATATAGTATTAGATTAGAACTAGAAGGGGGCAGTGACGTGTGACGCGCCAATCTTCAGTCTTCAGCTTCACAACGTAAGTGGTCAAGAGCAGGCCGGATCTGAGCTGAGAGCCCAGAGGTAGTAAAGGGATTTTGCTTATAGATCAGGGACACATATGTACTTCCACCTATAAGATATTTTCTGTGTACAAACGTCAGCACATCAGATTTTTATGATGCTGTTAAAAATATCTGTGTTTGCCTTTTCTGTCGGCTCCATCCCCTTTTTTTATTATCCCCGCAAAATTTTGTATTCATAATCTTTATTTTTATTTTATATCTAGCCTACACATTCAACATTTTACATGTACTATTCACATAAACATTTTTTCTTTCATTAACATTATTTTAATATTTAATTGTGTCCCAACTCTATCCACAACCACAAACCCATATGACAATTGTTCATGCGTGCCACTTGCTACAATCAAATTACATTTATTTTTGAAAAAAATAACATCTCACTAAAAGAACCAATAATTAGGAGAAAATATTATTTAAAAAGGATCAATTAATATACAGTGTAAAAAAATTTTACAAACATCCAATAGTATGCTGCCACGTCATTTAATGAATATAACACCTTATGTGTTATTAAATTTAATAAATGATGTGACAGCACATCATTGGATGTCACACTGAGAATGTATATATATTAAACTCATTTAAAAATAGCATTTTTTTTAATACTATTTTATTTTCAATTAAATAAAGAAAAAGAAGAAAACATTAAAAAAAGTAATTACAATTTTTCAATCTTATTTCCTTATAATAGTCCCTCTCAATTATACACACTCTTTTTGGTTAGCGTGGCCACATTATCTAGAATTCATTATTCTCAATTATGTTGATTCTTTCAATCTCTTTCTTTTCAAAATTGACATTTTTTTTTCAACAATAAATTTGGACTCTAACAGGCCCAATAAAAACATTGCAAAACAATTTAAGCAGGTAAATAAAATATATTCTTTTTATTTATATATATATGGGGCATAAATTCATTTTCATTATTTAGATAAATTTGAATTGGCAATTAATATAGCATGAATCAAGGTAAATTGATATTGTTTCGTCAAAAAAGAATGTGAATTGATTACTTTTCTATTTTTTATTCTAATATTATTTTTAAAAGGAATAAATTTAAATTTAAATGACGAAATAAAATGGTCACCAAATTTTTTAAATATAGTAGGCAAAAGGGGTAAAGTATCAATAATTCAAGATCAAAAACGTTTTTTTTGTTATCCAAAGATATTATTTTGACAGCAGTGATGGTTTAGAAATTTAGAATCTTTAACCAAACACGGGGAAGCATATCCACGTCCCACAAGGCTCCAAGTTTAACCCTGGTTCAGATCGCGCCGCGTAGAGGATGGTGGAGGTTAACCCTAGTTAAAAGATCCTCAGCTATATAACAAGGCATTAGGGAAGCCGTTTTTCTTCGTGCTCTCTCTTCAAGGTGGATTCTCGCTAATCCTCCTTCTCTTTTCCCTTTATTCCATTTGTGTCCTGGTTTCTAGGGTTTCTCTTTCTCCATGGCTTCTGCAGAAATTGAGTACCGTTGCTTTGTTGGTGGGCTAGCCTGGGCCACCGACAACGATGCCCTCGAGAAAGCCTTCTCTCCCTATGGCGAGATCGTCGAATCGAAGGTCCGTTTGTTGCAGGGATCGGATCTGACACGATTCGGATTTGGATTTTCTCGATCCTCTCTGATCTGTGCTCTCTGATCTGTTTTGCGTTACTTGATCTATGATACTTGTGTTACTATAATGATTCTTTATTAATCACACCAATCGGTACGTTCATCTTCATCTTTGGTTCAAAGGCGAAGATCGATCGGCTCTAATCTGTTTTTTCATTGATTTTTTATGCGAATCTGAGCGCGATCTGATGCGATCTCTTGTTTTTCATGTTCAGGTTATCAACGACCGTGAGACTGGAAGGTCGAGAGGCTTTGGATTTGTCACCTTCGCTACCGAGCAGGCCATGAGGGATGCTATCGAAGGGATGAACGGCCAGAATCTTGATGGCCGTAACATCACTGTGAACGAGGCTCAGTCCCGTGGTAGGGGCGGCGGTGGCGGTGGCGGGTTACGGAGGTGGTGGCGGTGGTGGATATGGTGGCGGAGGGTATAGCCGTGGTGGAGGAGGAGGAGGATACGGAGGTGGTGGCCGACGTGAAGGTGGTGGTGGTTACAACCGCAATGGTGGCGGAGGCTACGGTGGTGGCGGTGGCTATGGAGGAGGTGGTGGTGGTTATGGCGGTGGACGAGACCGTGGTTATGGAGATGGGTGGATCCCGCTACTCAAGGGGAGGTGGTGCTTCCGACGGCGGAAGCTGGAGGAGTTAAGTTTGCGTTGAATTTAGGTTTTAGTTGGTGAAAGGGGGAGGCTGTGATCTTCTACCCCATGGTTATGTGCTAGTGTTATGATTCTCCTTTATGGTTTGAGTATCTGTTATGGTTTCCGTGTTCCTAATGTGGTTCTCGTTTTTGACCCTCTGAATTTGTGTACTGGTTGTTTATAAACAGTTCATCAAAGAATAGTCAGAAATTATGACCCGAGAGTTTTTTATACTGATTTATGTCTTCCTTGTTCTTTGCTTTCTCCATTTCAATTAATTTATCGTTAGTAATAGAAATGTAATAATTTTGCCGAGGATAATTGAAAGAACAAATAAGGCTTATGAAAGTTAAGACAGTAGTAAAGCCAAATAGCCAATCAATATGCTCTATAAGGATCCATTTCCCTCTATAAGTGGGGCTGTATACAGTTCACACGATGAATAATGGTTAATGATTAATGTATCAAGGAACTCCATATTATTTTAAATTCTGTTGATTTTTTATACTATTATGTAGGTTTTTTGGCACAGAATTCGGAACTATGTTGATAGTTTGTTACCTCATACTGAAAAGTGAAAACTAGAGTATTGGTCAATGGACCTTACTGTATAAAATACAAAATGAGAAACAGAGTTGGTGTTTCTTTTACAAGACAAGAAGCATGTATCAAGGCCTTATTGGCCTTATTGAAAGGACGCGAGTCCATTAGTGAATTCCCGTCCATTTACTGACTGAATTCTTTCTTAGCTAGCGCCCGTTTGTCGTACTCGTTTGCGAAATGGAAGAACAAACAAAGGTGTATTTCTGTTTTGTAAAATAATTTTTAGAATTATTTTTATAAATTAAATTGTTTATTTATAGTCACTATAAAAGCTGAAGAAAAATTAAAGAAATAATTTTTAAAATAATTTCAGAGTTGTAACTTTTTTATATAGAAAAATTTTCAACACTGTTTTAGAATTGTAACTTTTTTAAAACAGGAGTTAAAAACTGTTAATAAATGTCTTAAAACTTTGATATCTAATTTTGGAATGTGATAATTGGTGCACAAAGAAAAATTGAGGTTTAAGTACTTATAAAGAAAAATATAGATATAATAATTTTCAACGTGAAATTTTAACTTGACAGGATTTTAATCCTAAAACATGTGTTGGAATGTGATGAGAAAAAGAAAAGATGGATAAAAAAGAGGGGTGCAAGAGATGTAAAATATATGTATGAAAAAATAATCACTCTTGATATCTTTTGTGGTCCTTATTACTACATCTTGTGTGAGGATTGAATTTTAGGTGCCATTAAAACTTGTGTACCGGTACACAAGTATTTCTGTGTACACGTGGCAGTGTTGAGTAACCGGTAAACCGACAAGGCAAGGGGCAAATTGCAAAAAAACCTTCATTTGGATTTTATTGGTTTTTGAGATGCTTAATGAGTAAGTTATTTTGAGGAGAGGGGTTGAGACTGGGAACGGTGCCTTCGACAGGTGATATCGTTCTCGTGCATGTCGTTTGTGGAACTGGTGGTGGTGGTCTATTGACGGTGGATTTGTCGCGCGATAAGAGACAGACAGCGGCAGCTTTGCTGCTTGTAACCTTCCCCTACCCTTTGCTGCTTGTAAAATATATTGAGACAACCACACCGCCGCCGTCAAAGGCTTCGATGGTAATCCATTAAATGAAATCTTGTCAATAATATAATTAATAACACTCCAATATCACAACAAATCCACATTTTCATTAACCACCATAACTCATTAACTAATATTTCCCAACTAATATTAATATTTCCACACAAATCATGCCTTCAATTCAGCTGCCCCAACGCCGTTCATCCGTGCCCCCCGGTTCCCCATTATACGCAAAACTGTATCATCGAATTTCTCAAACAAGATATTTAGCACCTTATAACCCATTTATTTAACAAAACCATTTACTATTCATCATGTATTTACTTACTTCATTCTGAAAAGAAAACTACAGATTCCCTAAAATCGATCTCCACGACCTGCTACTCGTACCCATTCCCTGACATTTCTTCCTTTACTAAATGTAAAACACTTTTATGCAAAAGGACCCCTTAGCAAAAACAATTATTCATTTCACGGACTTACACCATAAAATGCACCGGTTAATCCTTGCCATCCGATTTCCATTGCTCAAAATCAAGGGCCAGAAATACTTGTGTACCGGTACACAAGTTTTAAAACTTGTGTACCGTAAATGGCACCTGAATTTTATGGCCATGATTATGAAATTAAAATAAAATTTAATTGCAGGCTATAAGAACTCTTACAATTGTTTTCATCATCATTTTTCTCCATAAACACATGAGAGTGAGAAAGATAAAAATATAGTCACAACTTTTTTAAGTGACCATGTAATTACTTTATTAAATAACATTTAATCTTGACTATTTGTGTATAATATGACTATAGTTTATCATTCTTACATAAAAAACCTTCTCAAAATAAGATCAAGTTATCGCATGAACATGTTCAGAAGGTACTCAAGGACTCAAGGTGGATCAATAAGGAACTCATGGGGTGAAGAGCTCAATCCTTGCTACATAGTATGGAAAAAGATGTACCTGACTTGACTAGTGTATGCCCATACATAGGCCTTAGCTCAGTTAGCTGCAAGTGACTTACAATCTCGTCAACTAAATCTTTCCCTTAATTGCCCTATGAGACATGGCGAGTGATTGCCCGTTTGGTTTAAATTTTAAACTAACCAGAATCAATTCTGCAGAATTGATTTTAAATCACTTCCGTCCAACGTGTTTCGTAAAGCGTGCATCATTCATCTCAACCATTCATTTCTAGAATCAATTCTACCCAACTGTAAAACCAAACGGACCCTGAGACGAGGGAGAATGACGTGGAATCTAACATTTTTTTTTTGGTCAGAACGTGGAATCTAACATGAATGGTGTGTGACTTACTCGAGCACATGAAATTCAAATGTGAGGGAATAAGTGATCGAGCCCAATGGGAATAGTGACTTGACCAGCCTGATCATATCTTGGGGCATGCACAGGTTTCGGCTCCATCACCTCAGAACAAAATACTTGCTCTAAGTCCTCACCCTTGGAGAAAATAATAAAAAAAATTATTATTAAAAAATTGGTAAATTTATTTATCCTATTGTTATCTTATTTTTACTACCTTATTCATATTTGGCCCTCCTTAACCTTATGTTCTGGCTTCGCCCTGACCAGGGACGGATTCAAGGGGGACAAGCATGAGCCTTACCCCCTCCCCCCATTCTATTATACTACATAATACATTCAAAAAATAAAATATCATCAATATATGTAATAAATGAAAAAAAGTTAAATAAATGAGTGTGATACATTTAATTTTTATAACATAAATGTACTATATATAACTTAAATAAAAGATATGATGAATTTGATTAGTATTTAATATTTATTGTTAAAAAAAAATTTCAGCACCTTTGTATCAATCATTGGATCCGTCCTGGCTCTGACGAAAACATATAATTCGCAAAATGCATATACCATGACATCATCTCTTGTATGTTCAATAAATATGTTACAGGTATAGCAAAAAAAGTTAATAAGGTTATTACATTGTTAGAGGTATAGTAAAAAAGTTAATAAGGTTACTTTAAGAAGTCTTACCAAATTTTTAAAGATTTTTAATTTGAAAATGAAATCTAAAAAAAAATATTTCTAAAGATTTTAAACACATGATTTGATATACAGAACTCATAATAAAAAAACTTATGGTAAAAATATAATAATTATTGCATATAAAAAATTGATCTATATTTTTTATAATTTTTTTTTGATAATGGGGAGGGGCTAAGCCCCACTACAACCTAAAACTACGAACAGAAAAAACACCTATAGAATCTTGAAAAGAAAATTCCTACTACAAGGAGGAGGAGAATGAAACAGGTGAAGACCCAAACTCAAATTATGACCATGATTTGCCAGTGCATCAGCTACCCGGTTGCCTTCTCTGACAGTGTGAGAAATATGAAACCCCCTGAGATTACTACTCAGCTGCTTGATAAGATAAACAATTGAGAAACACGGGTGATTAGGTGGGGTATCCCCCAGGACCAGATCAACGGCACATTTAGAGTCACTCTCCACCCAAATATTAGGATGGTTCTGTTGAATAGAGATTTTTAACGCATTGAGTATTCCCCAAAGCTCAGCCATCGTAATAGTAGTAGAGCCAAGGTTATGAGAAAAGCCATAAAGCCATCCACCAACCTCATTTCTAAGTATTCCTCCACAGGTAGCCGAGCCATGTGATTGACGAACTGAGCCATCTACATTCCACTTCACCCATCCTTCTCTGGGAAATGACCAACCCACTAGCTGCTGCTCATAAGAGATTCGAAAGGATGGGAGGTTAGAACCAGAATTCATCTCCCATGACCAATCTCGGACCTGGGTCATAATTTGAAAATGACCTCAATTGCATCCCAACGCTTCTGCTGGAAAACACACAGATTCCGATGCTTCCAGATGAGATTACAAGCCACCCCAAAAATAGTGTGCCAATCAAAGCCGAGGACTTGAATACCCGAGCAGCACAAATTGTCAAAAATCCAGTCTTCTATTGCATTAAAGTGGTTCGAAGGAGGCGCTCCACGGGATAAAAAGTGTTGCCATACGGGAGCCACACACCTGCACTCACGCAGCAAATGCCCAGTAGTCTCTTCCACTTCATTGCACAGCGGACATAAATTCTCCGTAGTCATGTCCAACGAGAACCGTAGACCATTAGTTTTCAACCACCATGTAATACTGTCCAGAAGAAGTGTTTAATCCTATGAGGACCCTGCCATTGCCAAGCTTCTTCCACTTAGGATCAGGACGAATATGATGAGTGGTAGCTATTGCCTCATAAGTCGTTCTTGTAGAGAAGATGCCATCATGAGACCACCTCCAAGTGGGCTTGTCTTCAAGGGCACCATCCACACCTGCCAAAGTTGCACTAACCTCACGAAGGGGGCTATGGGGGATCCAATGGGCTGCACCATCCAGGGACCAAGAGCCCTTTCCATCGGATAAATCTCTGACCGAGGCATGCATAAGAGCAGCAGGAATATCCTCATCTATTACATCCTTAAGAATCGTACCTGATCGCAGCCATCTGTCGGACCAAAAAGCAACATGTGTCCCAGCTCCCACATTCCACCTAATTCCATCTTCAACAACCCTCCACGTTCTGCATATCCCCCTCCCAAGTCAGAGAAGCACTAGGTGGACACCTGATTGATGGAATAGTTGAATCACCCCGCATGGTACTTACTCTTTAGGAGCCTAACCCATAACGCGTTTGGAGAATCAATTAGACGCCAACCAAGTTTTGATATGAAGGCTTTATTGAAGGAGTAAAGGTCTCTAAATCCCATTCCCCCCCAAACTTTTAGGAAGACAGAATTTAGACCAAGAGACAGATTGAAACTTCCTTGAACTTCCAGTAGCACCCCAAACAAAACTTCTACAAATTTTTTCCAACTTGGCACACACCCCTTTAAGGAGGAGAACAGTTTGCATTGTATAGTTTGGAAGAGCTTGCAAGACTACTTTGCTAGAGTAATCCTCCCTGCGAAAGATAATGAATCGGCCTTCCAAGAGGCAAGTCTCTTATGAGCATTGTCAATAAGATATTCATATGTATGCTTCGTTGCTCTTGCATGTAGTAAGGGAACGCCAAGATATCGACCTAAGTCGGTAGTTAAGACAAAGCCAGAAATTGAGCAAAGTTGAGCAACCACATTTGGATGAACATTTTTAGATACCAACATTTTGGTCTTTTCTGAATTAACTTTTGCCCTGAAGCCAGGCACTCCATAATAATGTCCATTTGAGCTAAGGATGCATGGCTAAAAAGAATCAGGTCATCCGCAAAAAAATAAGTGAGAGATAGGGGGGACCAGATCTACTCAAAGTAATAGGTTTCCACTTGCCCTCCTGCACTTTCATATTTATGAGGTGGCTCAAACGCTCCATACATAAAACGAAGATATAGGGAGATAGAGGGTCACCTTGGCGAATGCCTCTGGACGGGGAAAAGGATCTAGACTTCTCCCCATTTATGAGGATTTGCATAGAAGTTGAAGAGATACAAGCCATGATTAATTGGACAAAGTGAGAGTTGAACCCAATGTCATGCAAGGTATCAGCAATAAAATCCCAACGAAGCCTATCATAGGCTTTCTCCAGATCCACTTTAATGGCCATATACCCATTTTTTGTAGGAGTGCATCTCATGGTATGGAAAATCTCCTGAGCAATGATGATATTATCCGTGCTGCATCTCAGTGGAATAAGAATGTATATGGGAATGTGTTTCATAAAAAAAATGTCTTACTTTCCAGATTGGAGGGGATCAATAGAAGAATAACAATGCGACCTGACAGAGGTCTTGAAAGGTTGAAAGAAAAGCTATGGAAGGATTATCTTCAGATTCTTGATCAAGAGGAGTTATTGTGGTTCCAGAAGTCCCGGTCAGATTGGATTAGATTTGGGGATCGCAATACAAAATTCTATCATTTGGCCACGGTGATGCATAGGAGAAGGAATAAGATTGATGGCCTGTTAGATGAGAGTGGGACTCTTATTACTGATCAATTGGCTCTAAGAGAGATGATTACATCTTTCTATGAGAAATTGTATACTGATGATGGGGATTGTACTTCTTGGCCGCTTCGCCAGATCTTCCCCAAGCTTTCAGATAGCTCCCCGGATCAAATTCAAGCCCCGTTCTTAGATGTGGAGATTAAAGCAGCCATTTTCTCTATGGGTTCTTATAAGGCGCCTGGCCCAGACGGTCTACACCCAATCTTTTTCAAATCTTATTGGTCGACAGTGGGTCCATCGATGTGTGATCTGATCAAGCTTATCTACCAATCCCCCAGCCAGGTAAAAGCTATAAATGACACTTTCATCACCCTTGTTCCAAAGGTGGATCATCCTGACTCAGTTCGTCAATATCGTCCAATTAGCCTGTGCAATGTGGTCTATAAGGCTATTACAAAAACTAATTACTACAAGGTTGAAGTCCCACATGGCGACTCTCATTTCTGAAAATCAGTGTAGTTTTGTTCCGGGGCGTCATAGCACGGATATATTTTTTATAATTAAAATCATAGAAATACATCATTTTATTTAATTTCTTATATATATGTAAAATGGCTAGTACATGACATCTCTCCTTTCTTTTAAGTTGAAAGAATCAGTCAGCACCCATTTCTTAGAAAAAGGCCCATGATTAACAGTGACACATAATAAACTATGAATCCATTGAATAATTCAGATGGATCTAGGAAGTAGTAGGAAAACCTGAATAAATGCATGATTTTCCAGTAAATAAAAAGAATAGGTTAAATTATGTTTTTAATCCCTATAAAATACATTCAATTTGATATTTGATGTTCCTGTAATTTTTTTTGTTTTAATCCTCACAAAATAAGAAATTATTAAAGGTAAGTCCTGGATGACCTTAATATTCATAAAAGCACCAAGATTTACCTATTTTGTGAGGACTAAAATAAAAAATAAAAAATAAAAAATAAAAATCAAAGTTGATATATTTTATAGGGACAAAAAATTAATTACATGGATCAAAATGACACGTTTTCTTATTTGGTGGGGACTAAAATAAAAAATAATATTTTTCACAGATGAAAATAAGAATGAGTGCATTTTACTTGGGACAAAAAAACATATTTAAGCCTAAATATAATTATATATTTAATCTTAAATTTTGGACTGGATCCAACTTAACTCCAAAAACTAGCTTGTTGCTCTAGACTCATATACTATAATTTGACCTTATCTCTAATAAATGTGACACCATCCAACACATCACCTTTGTTTTAAGGAACTTCTTTCTTGAACCTTCCAAGCATGTGTCAATGTAGGTTGGGGCAACTTCGTAGATATAAATAGCTTTGGCGTTTTTATTCGTAATTCACTCATTTCATGGAAGTCCAAGAAACAAATCAACTGTGAGCAATATAGGTCTTTAGTAGTCTTAACAAGTGAATTGACATGTTTGATGACTGATTCTAGTAGTTCATCCAAAACCTATCTTGGTTTATTGTGATAACCAAGTTACTATTTACATTGTCATAAACCCAACTTTCTATAAGGGCAGAAAATATATTGAAATCAATTGCCACTTTATGTATGAAAGTGAATTCCGGTAATATTAGATTGGTTGATTATGTTCACTCACACTATTAGTTAGCTTATGTATTCACTAAGGGCCTCCTTTGCCTCAATTTCAATCCCTTATAGCTAGGCAAGGAGGGCATTTAAAAACCTCTTTAGTCCATTTCAAGGGAGAGTATCACACAATAATCAATAAATAGTTAATTATAGTTCAGTTATGATAACTTTGGTGTTAGTTACAAAGTTTGTTACTGAGTATACTGGTATTTGTGCAAGTTGTCTAAACTCTCTTTGATGAATCAATACATCAATTTGTTGGTATAAAATAAGAAAATTACGCTAAGTCTGGGAGAAGACATGGGCATGTTGGCATGGATTCGAATCAAGGCCATGAGCACATTGGTCTCGGGCTCAAAGCCAAATGAGTTTTCCATCTCGAAATAGTGGCTTGTAGTTTGAAGCATTAAGGCTAGAAGTTGGTCATAAGAGGTCGAAGGGAAGCTCCAAAGATGTTGTACTCGAAATCAGTTAGCAATGGGCCTTCATCCATGTCAGGAAGCAGTTACAAGTTGGTTTTATCCTCCAACGCATCAAAGGGCGTGAGAATGTGGTACTTTTAATTGACGAATCAGCCCATGAGGGTTCTAGAGGCAGTTAGGAGCAATTTCTTTAGCAGTTATGAAGATTGCCTATAAATAGGATGAGCGCGAAGGCACACAGGTCCACAAACTGAACATTAGAACATCCAGAAGCCATATATAGCATCCACTGAGAGATCAAGGCAACCTATTTTCCCGTAGCAAGTAGGAACTGTAGACCAATTTCCTTTCTCTTGTATTTCATTTCACTTTTATGTTGTTTACATTTTGTTCACAATATATGTTATGTTATGTTATTAGTAACTGTTATGCGAGTCGAAATTATATGAACACCTTCTGCTTCATCTCAGTCTACGTTTTTCTTTTTACCCATTTTCATGCTTAATAAAATCAAGCACCAACACTTAAAAAGTACCCAGGTAAGAGGATCTGTATCTCGTCCCCAGATTGATCAAAAAATACATTTATTTAATCAAATTAAGGGGTAAAACACAATTATAATCTTCTCTTCCATTCTGAGATCACTTTCAGTACTTTACATGAAGTTTGTTAATTATAAATCACATAAATAAATATTTGCATTCTACATAGATGAAAACCTTATATAAATACATATTAATGTTTAAACTATAGAGGTATATATTTATCTAAATTATAGAAGTATAACTTTATAAGCAAACAAACTAATTCTAAATTAATGGCGTTTGTATCTAGCAGGTGGGGATGAAAACTTATAGTTAAGTATAATATGTTAAAGATCTAATTATACACGTGAAGGCTACAAGATAACCGTAAATAAAAATACAAACGCATGACATATTACAAATTTTGCAACCCCTGTATAATTAATATGGCTGAGAGCTAGTAGTACACAATACTGTTTCAAAGTCAAATTGGGTAAAAGAGGCTCTGCCTTGACCGTCAACCACCTCTTTCCCGATTTTTTAGTATATATATTCCTTCCTCCCCATTCCTAAATTAGCCAAAGTTTCTTGTTAGTTGTTTCAACTCCTCCTCCTTGCCATCCTCCACCAAAAATTTGTCCTACGTGTTCCTTATCTCTCTCTATTTTTGGCAGTTGTTGCAGTTGTATCAACCCTTTCCTAACTTGTAAATCCCACCCCTATTATAATACTCACACATCCCAACTCATTCCGTAACCCAAATCCTTCACTTACACACATATTTCCCACCCATGATGAATTCCCCTTCCAACGACAGAGGAGAGCCTCAAAGGACATACCTGATTTTCCACATAGTGTAAAGCTCAAGTATGTCAAACTTGTCTACCACTACTTGATCAAACACATGTGGACCTTCTTCTTGGTTCCTCTCATATCCACCACCATCATCAAATCATCTCAATTAAAATCACAAGCATTCACAACCTCTGTCTCCACCACCTTCAATACAATCTCCTCACCATCATCATCTTCTCAACCACCCTCATTTTCGGATTCACCCTCTACATAATCACTCGTCCAAGACCCGTTTACTTGGTGGACTACTCTTGCTATCGACCCCCTCACCATCTCCGTGTCCAATTCCAACAATTCATGGAACATTCCAAGCTCACAGGGGACTTCGATGACTCTTCCCTCGAGTTTCAGCAGAAGATTCTAGAACGTTCTGGTCTTGGAGAAGAAACATATGTCCCTGAAGCCATGCATCCATCCCTCCAAAACCTTCTATGGCTGCTGCAAGAGAAGAAGCTGAACAGGTCATGTTTGGTGCATTGGATAATCTTTTTCTAATACCAATATCAACCCCAAGGACATTGGAATCCTTGTTGTGAATTGTAGCTTGTTCAATCCCACACCTTCTCTCTCTGCTATGATAGTGAACAAGTACAAGCTGAGGAGTTATCAAGAGCTTCAACTTGGGTGGTATGGGTTGTAGTGCTGGTGTGATAGCCATTGATCTTGCTAAAGACATGCTTCAGGTTCATAGGAACACTTATGCTGTTGTGGTTAGCACAGAGAACATTACTCAAATTGGTACTTTGGGAAAAAAATCCATGTTGATCCCTAATTGTTTGTTCCGAGTAGGTGGGGCTGCGGTTTTGCTTTCTAACAAAGGTTCTGATAAGGAAGAGCAAAATACAAGCTTGTTCATGTTGTGAGGACACATAAAGGGCAGATGATAAGGCTTTTAGGTGTGTTTATCAAGAACAGGATGATGCAGGGAAAACAGGAGTGTCTTTATCAAAGGATCTAATGGTTATTGCTGGTGGTGCTCTTAAGACTAATATCACTACATTAGGTCCACTTGTTCTTCCTATAAGTGAGCAACTTCTGTTTTTTTACTTTGGTGGGTAAGAAGCTATTCAATGAGAAAGTGAAGCCCTATATCCCTGATTTTAAACTTGCTTTTGATCATTTCTGTATACATGCTGGTGGGAGGGCTGTGATTGATGAGCTTGAGAAGAATTTGCAGCTTCTGCCTGTGCATGTGGAGGCATCTAGGATGACTTTACATAGATTTGGGAACACTTCTTCGAGTTCAATTTGGTATGAACTTGCTTATACTGAGGCAAAAGGGAGGGGAGTGAGAAAGGGGCAGAGAGTGTGGCAGATTGCATTTGGAAGTGGGTTTAAGTGTAACAGTGCTGTGTGGGAGGCCATGAGACATGTCAAGGCCTCACCCAAGAGTCCATGGGAAGATTGCATGATAGATACCCAGTTCAGATTGTGGCATAGTTAGTTAATTAGTGCTTTTAATTTTATTATGTATGAAATTAGTATTTATTCTCTGTTCTAGACACATCCTTAGATGTCAGGGTTAGAATAAATTTATCTATTCTATTATGGTTTGCTTGGGGCATTGTGATTGCGCTGTTATCTTGGTCAAGATAGTGTTAATATCTCGTGTGCATTTGTTGGTTCAAACATTGTCTATAAAGTTGTAAATGTGCAAATAATAAAGTAGTATTATCTTATTTAAATTAATTATTGCTGGATCATTATCTTATCTGATTTCAATTAAGCATAAGAAATAAAAACGGATCTTATTTCAACGTGAGTTTCGTAAATGTATCATGCATTTGAGATTTTGAAATGCTTGTTTTGTGAAAAATCACATGGCCAGCCAGCCAATCAAAGCTAGCCCCTTTTATTTTAATTATTTTGTTGTGATCTGTGTTTATGTAAAATACCTGAAGATCAAGTTTAAATGGAGGAGAGTCGAACCAAGACCAATCAAGTTCACATGGATTCTAATTAACAAAGAATCTTGGCCTTATTGTTTTATAACATATAAAATAAAATAGAATTTATATAAAAATTATATAAATACATTTTATGATATTTTATAGTATTAGTGTTTTCAACAGTTAATTTTCTCAAATAATTCAAATTTATTAATAAATTTAATTTCAGCCAGTAACTTATAAACTTCAACTAGCTTTTAAATGATTTTTTTTAAACTACACTAGTTTAAATTGGGGGTGATTATCATCACATCAATATCCTCCAAGTTTTACCGTTTGGTTTAAATTTTGAACCATCAAGAATCAATTATGCATAATTGATTTAAATCACCTCCGTCCAATATGTTTCGTAAAGCATGCATCACTCATTTTCAACCATTGATTTCTATAATCAATTATACTCAAGTGTAACCAAACAGACCCTAGTGCCGTTTGGTTTAAATTATGGAGCATCCAGAATCAATTCTGCAGAATTGATTTTAAATCACTTCCGTCCAACGTGCTTTGTAAGCGTGTATTATTCATCTCCACCATCATTTCTAGAATCAATTCTACTCAACTGTAAACCAAACGTACACTAGTTATTGGGTTAGGGGATGTGAGTTCATAATTAATTAGTCCAAAACCTTATAAGAAAGGTACATATATAGATAGTCCCAAGCCCTAAGCCATGAGATGAGTGAGAGTGACAGATGAGTGAGAGTGACGCTTGTAGCTTAAAAATAAGCTAAAGCCTTAGAGAGGTACAATCATGTTGGAGTGTAATTAATTATGAATAAAAAATTTCACATTGAATTAAAATAAACATGTTGAGTAGCATATAAGTGGTACAAGAAACCATATATCTCATCTTGGTTCGGATATACATTTATGAAGTGATTTTAATATATATCAAATCCATCAATAGTTACTAATAGTGATTGGTCACAGTAGAAGTGAATTGTAATCTCCAGCAGATTTTACCTACAATTGAAGTGGGGGCAGACTTTACCTGCAAAAGTCAGGGGTTTAAATCCTAGGATCGCCACTCTTGATAGTACTTTACCTAACCACCATCCTCGCACCACTCTTGAGAGTGCTTTACCTAACCACCATTCTGGCACGCGATAGTTAAACACACAACTATGTCTGTAAGGGATTCCGGTAAAAAAACCCATTAGTAGTGTCTCTTAATCCATAGAAGAAGTTATCCTCGGTGATTTAAACCCTCCTCCTTGCAATAAAAAAAAGGGTCGCAATTTGGTACCCTCCCGTCATAGAGGGTTTTAGTACCTTCTTGTTATTTTTTTTATTAAATAGAGACATAAAGGATAAAACAAAATAGGAACAAGTCATGTACTTTATCCTAAATTATTTTGAAGACATAAAGTAGATTTTAAATGAGATATATGTGTATTGCAAATGAGAATGTGAAAAATGGGGAAATACACAAAAAAATACAGGATAATGGTTATAGGGGGTCAAAAAGTCTTTTTAAAAATTAAAAATACAAATTCTAGTAATTAAATATTATCTTGTAACTGTAAAATACTAAGACCATCTAAAAAAAGTCGAGAGAAATTGATTAAATAATTAAAGAAGGTACTAAAAACCCTCTCTCATTAGAGGGTACCATAGAATTTCTCTAAAAAAAATCAAACATCATATGTTCAAATTAATGTTACTTATCGCATGGACTCAACCCCTTGGGAATTGCGATATCCGTTTTAATTTCTTCGTAGTCCAGCGCATACTGATACTGCCTTCCGCCACATGAAATCATGAATTGTCTGTGGGTACTTATCACATACATATTGTCTTCAATAAAATATTGCCCCCTCTATGAAAATCCATCAACACGATTTATACAATGAAAAGTGATATAAAAACACAAATCCTAGCACACGGTGTTTTATCAAGAACAAAATAAATATATACTCTGAAGGAAAACTTTGTTCTCCGAATTCCTACTCGACTCAAATAATATTGTTTTCTGTGAAGAATAGATACATGTGATCTTACACACACAAAATAAAATCTTGCAATTAAGAACAAAATATAAGATAATTAATTTGTTAATTAATATATACACATTATTATCAAATAATAATTAAATAATTTTTAACTAATGTAAAAAAATTGCTCTAAATAACTGCCTAACTCCTTGAATCTAATTAAGGTCATTTTTCCCTTCAAACTTCTTTTAAGGTGTGTATGACTTTTTCTTTTCCGATTTATGTTTTTTTACTTGGCATTTCCAATGAAAAATATACTGAATTAAGAGTAATTTAATTAAATGAATCATTTTAAATTTATTGGATGTTGGATCATGGATAATCTCATATATAATTGTGAGTTAACCCTTATAGATAAGTCCAATCACTATTTGTGGATGACCAAAGAGAAAAAAATTATTTTTAAAAAAAAATATATAAAGATGATGAATTGATTCGTATTTCCTATTTTTTTTTTACCGAAAATTAAAAAATAAGGTCAAAGAATTTTCAATTATATAAAGATTGTGAGGTATATTAACTCAAACTTTAGGGATTGTGAATCAACCTAAGATATTAAAAAGAAAACTTAGAGGTCTAAAATTTCCTGAAAAAGAACGACGTTGACATCAGCTCATTAATATTTTGGCGTTTTTCGAAAGGAATGTGGATAAGAAGAAACTAAAAACTACTTATATTAGTATTTTGGTTAAGGTAGGTATAATTTGATTACCAGCAAAGGTGATGAAAAGAACACCCATGTAAAATATTCCAAGATCACGTCTACGTACAATAAAGATGCCTTAACTACCTAGCGTGTTTGATATATAATCAATTTTTATTTTCTTTTTTGGTACGATTATGCATATAAATTATAATGAAGTTTTTTAACCTTAGTTGTTAGCCACCAATTCAGGGGTCGATTGAGCAGGGAAATAGATAACTTAGGCTAATTAATATTATGTGGTCGATGTATAGTTTTGGCAGATATGGACATGTGCGTGGCTGTAGGATCAGTAAGCATAGCTTGTACAATGCCATGCATTTTTGAACAATTAATGGTTATTAATTCAACCACCATGCACCAGGAGGGTAAAACAGTGTGCTTGCTTATAATAGTGCTGAAGCAGCCAAGAAATTTCTTCTTTTTTTTTTCTTAATTGTTGCAGATTGGGAGCTTTCAATCAAAATCCTACACCTAGTAACTTAGAAATTAAGTAAGTAACTGATGATGGAATGAAAGTCTTTATAGTGATTTTCAGCAAATAAGAATACAACTGGCATTCATGAATTGAGGATGCTTAATAAAGCCTCCAATCTTTGTTAACAAGTTATATAATACTGATAAAAAAAGCATTTTTTTTTTTTATTGTTGTCGCGAAAAATTTGTTCTCTTAAGCGGGTACCGTGCGACATTAGCATGTTGATTATAATTAATTATAGGATTTTTTTAAAAAAAAATATTTCATACAAATGTTTAAATAATTGAACAAAACCAACATAGTAATTATTTTATATTAATTATGATTTATAAAAGGAATACAGCATTAAATAAAATATTTAACATTTAAATAGGTAACAATTTGCTAATAGATATGATATGAGCTTCGGATTAATATATTTACAAAATTTTTACACACTTCTCATCGATTTTTAAATAACATGTGCATTTTAATTATCTAAACTTTTTTATTTCCTAAACCGGAATCCGAATTTATAATATATTAAATATTAATCTTTAATGTTCACCTTCATATATAATTAATGTTTTATAATTTAATTCCTCCGAAAGCTTTTATCAGTGTTATAAAACTCGGACCGGTCATCGACTCAGCCGAGATACTGGGTTAATGGGTTACTGGTCGAACCAGTAAGTCATTGGTTGCCGGTTTAAATCGGTATATATAAAATATAAATTTGTATTTAAATTTATTGGACTTATAAAAAATAATAGTATAAGTATATTAAAATAGTGAAAAAAATTTATTTATAATTTATAAATTCAATCTTATTTAAATAAGTGTTAAATAAATGTATTTATAATAATCAAGTATATGACTATTTGTTTAAAAAAAAAAGTAATATGACATATTATAACTTAATAATAATTAATTATAAAACTTATAGGTAAGTTATATGATAATGATTGTAATAAAAAATAATCATTCTTCTTTACAAAGTATATATAAAAAGGGAGTATATATAACAAAAAGATCTTGGAGCTTAGTGGCAAAGTGTGGAGACTGCATGTGCGGGGGCGCAGGTTCGATCCATGTTGCAGTCACTCTTCCCCCTTCATTTTTTAAGTTAAAGGCGTCAGCATTGTTGCAGCAGGTTGAACCGCGCGCTCCAGACCGGTTCAACCATTAAAGGTCGGTTTTAACCTGCACATCTGATCCAAAATCTTGACCAGACCGGTCAGGGGTCGGGTTGAACCCGCTCCGACCGGCCGGTCCGGTTCCAATAACATTGGCTTTTATATATATTTTGTTTCGTTGAAAGGAATTAAAGCAAAATATAATGTAAAAGTGTGACGGTAACTAAAAAAGCATAGACATAACTTATTAATTAGTAAACCTTGGTTCACATTTTTACTTGTTAAAGCGAGACAATCCATTTAATTCGTGAGGTAAATAAGTTCGAGTTAGATTGAGTTATTGACTTGACTCACTTTTGATTTACCTAACTTATATATGGTGAGTCAATCTGGGTGATCGAGTCTAATTATTAACTCCACTATGAAAAGTCTTCTTCTTATAGCCTTAGAGTCTAGAGCATGCATGTTTGATTTATTGGATATTACATATTATTTATTTATTTCAAAAGTTTTGAGAGAATGAAGTTCCACATTGTTTAGGTGTGGGATAAATAAATGATTTTATTTTTCTTTTTCAGAAAGTTAATAGTTTGACAAACCCTTATTTTGTCCTCATATAATTGTATTTATTTAATATATAAGCTTTTTTTTCTCTTAACCTAACTGAGTGAGCTCCCCACTTTGTATCTTCTTCACTACTACTTTGATTCTCCCTAGGTTTGACAGATTTTCATTCTTGCTAGTTCTGCCTCTTCATTCTTTAATGAGAATGACTTAATGTATCCCGGGGATCGTCGCATTTCGCGAATGAATCTTTAAAATTGTTGTTGAAATTTTTAAGTGTTGAAATCATAGAAAGTGTGATAGTTAATGCTATCACAAAATATTATATTGAGAAACTTCTTCAAAAGTTTAGTCACTTTGAAGGTAAATAATTGAGTATCTCTTATGATGTATAACTCTATTTTCTAATGAATAAGTGTTGAGTCTCAAAAATATCATAAGAGACTTTATGATGTTTTAAGACAACAATATTTCCAAGTTTTAATGATTAACAAATTACAGTATTTATTTTCACAGATACTCTTAAGTGTTTAATTATCTATCTGTGATTTCAGCAAGCCACAATACGCTTTATAAGTCTTTAAGAAGTGCTTCAAGTCATCTGAGGAAAACAGGCCTTCGAAAGTGGTCAAGCTGTCTTAAGCGTTGAAAGCTGTCTGAAGAGCCAAGCCTGTCTGAAGACTGGAACCCGAAGCTGTCTGAAGTTCTATTAATGACGTGGCATCCTTGCTGAAACCTTGCGTGAAGACTATTCTGAGTCTCTGCTGCTCATATGTTTTGGAACACGTTTATGGCAACAAACACAGAGGGCTTTCCTGGTACATTTGAATTTCATACACCACTGAGGAAATCTCTGAAAACGCAGCAGCGCAGCAATTCCTGAAGCAGCCTTTTTGGCAGATACAGACCTTGTACTGTGTCAGAAAATCAGGATTCTCAGAAGTATGTCTCACAACGGATTTGAATAGCATTTAATGCTATCTCTAAACGGTGGGTTTTTCAACGGATTAAATTCTGGGTATAAATACCCTTATGAAGACCATCACAGTAGAAGCAACAAGAACAGAGAAGAGCATATAGAAAAAGAGAATCATCGCTGCAAATTTTCTTCAGAAAATCACTCTGATAAATTTCTTTGTACACTTTATACTTTCATATCCTGAGTATATCTCAGTTTTAAGCTGTACATTGTAACTGGTTTTTGAGCTTTAAACTTGTGTAGTTTAAAAGCTTAAACCTCCTTTTAACTGTACACTGTTGTAGAGCCTGAAAGAGGCTTGACAGAAAAGAATACTTGTGTTGTAGAGCCTGAAGAGGCTTGACAGAAAAGAATACTTGTGTTGTAGAGCCTGAAGAGGCTTGATAGAAAAGAATACTTGTAATCTTTGTGAAAGATTAAGAGAAAATCCAAGTGCTTGTTGGCATTGGGACTGGAGGTAGCTCACAGTGGTGGTGAGTGAACCAGGATAAATCCTTGGCTAAGTTTTTCTATCCCTTATCTCTTGTCAATTCGTTTATATTAATATCAAGGGTGTTGAAAAGCTATTCTAAATATTTTAAAAGCAAAGAAACCTTTTAAAATATATTTTCAGGAACCTTTTAAATACTTCAGACAGCCTCGATAAACCTGTCTGAAACTGTTTATAATTTGTTGTTTTCAAAAAGCTTTCAAAATATAAAGAAACACTATTCAACCCCCCTTCTAGTGTTTCCCTGTGTTTCTACAGTTGGTACCAGAGCTTAACTCAGGGTTGAGCACCTAACAAGTGTTGAGGATTAAAAGATCCAGATGGAAGCTGCAAACAACAACAGGCAATACATCTCTGAGGGTGCATCTATCACAAGACCCCCAGCATTCAATGGAGTAGACTATCACTACTGGAGAGATCGTATGAAGCTGTTCATAGAAAGCAACAACATTGATGTCTGGGATGTAGTTACTGATGGAGACTATGTGCCCATGCTAAACAATGTGCCTATACCTAAGGCTGACTGGACCTTGGAGCAGAAGGCTAGAGTTCAGATGAATGCCAAAGCCAAACTCTATCTGATATGCTCATTGAACAAATCAGAATATGAGAAGGTGCACGGTTGTACATCTGCCAAGGAAATCTGGGATACTCTTGCAGCAGCCCATGAAGGGACTGAAACTGTCAAGCAATCCAAGATTAGTATGCTCATACACCATATGAGATGTTCAAAATGGAAGAAACAGAAACCATTGATCAGATGTTTGGGAGGTTTCAGACCATTACTAATGGACTTAGGTCCTTGGGCAGAACTTACGAATCTGGAGATAATAACAGAAAGATTCTAAGAAGCTTGCCTAAGACCTGGAGACCCAAAGTTACTGCCATTCAAGAGGCAAGAGACTTAAACTCCCTTAGAATGGAGGAACTTCTGGGGATCTCTCAAGGTCATGAACTTGAGCTTGAAGAAGATAACAACAATAAGAAATCTCTGGCTCTAAACTCCAATACCAGTCAATCTAGGCATGGCAAGATGAAGGCCATGCAAGCAGAGGAAACTTCGGAAACAGATGAGGATTCTGAAGATAGCTCAGAAGATGATGATCTCGCTCTTTTAAGTAGAAAAGATCAAAAGAATGCTCCAAAACAGAGGAAAGTTCAGAAGGAATCAACCTTCAACCTCTAAAGGAGGTAAGACAGGTAAAGATTTTCAAAATGACAAAATTACTTGTTATGAATGCAAACAACCAGGTCACGTGAGGGCTGAGTGTCCTAAGTTGAAGAAAAATACATTCAATAAGAAGAAGCTCTTCAAAAAGAAGAAGGGACTAATGGCAACATGGGAAGACCTTGATGAATCTACTCTGAAGAAGAAGAAGATACTTCAGAAGAGGCCAACTTATTGTCTTATGGCCAGCCTGCCATCATCAGACAGTCTGAAGAAGAGGTATTTCCTTTAACCTCTTCAAGAAATGTATGATGATCTGATGGAAGCTCAAAGAACTATTTCAAGAGTATAAGAATCTATCCAAGGCTCACACAGAAATGTGTAATAAATATGAAGCCCTTGAGATAGAAAATATTATGCTCAGGAAAAGCTTCTTGTGTCTGACATCAGTAGTTCTCAACATGTGTCTGAAGAAAATATAAACTTCAGAAGCAGTTGAGCAACTAACAAAAGACTTAGCTAAGTTTGTCAAAGGAACTGATAATTTGAACAGATTACTTGGTGATCAAAGACATTTCATTGACAAAAGTGGCTTAGGCTTTGGATTATAACATGCCTGAACCTCATATTTTTAATATTGAAAAAGGCAAGGGAAAGGTTACTGGGTGTTCTCAACGTGGAAAAACTGGACACAATGTGATTCAGTGTAAACACAAAAAGAGACCAACACCCAGGTCTAACAAAAGAGGACCCAAAAGTATATGGGTACCTAAAAACTTGATTATTCCTGTTGCAGATGTGTTTAACAGGACAAAAGAGACACCACAAATGGTACCTGGACAGTGGATGCTCGCGACATATGACAGGAGAAAGGTCTTTGTTCCAAAACCTTAGACCAAGAAATGGAGGTGTGGTCACCTTTGGTGGAAACCAGCAAGGGAAGATCACAGGAATAGGGACTGTAGGTATGTCACCTTTATCCCTTATTAAAAATGTTCTCCTAGTGGAAGGACTTCAACACAACCTACTGAGCATAAGTCAATTATGTGACAGTGGATATGTTGTCTCTTTTACTAAGGAAGGTTGTATAGTCAAAGACTCTTCTGATCAAATCCTTTTTACTGCTAAAAGGCACAGCAATGTGTACAAAATTGATCTAGAGGAACTAGCAAGTCAAAATGTTAAATGTTTTATTTCTGTTGAAGATGAAAAACAGATTTGGCATCAAAAACTTGGGCATGCCAGCTTGAGATTAATCTCAAGATTAGCAAAATACAATCTGGTTAAAGGCTTACCCAAGCTCTCATACAAATCTGACATTTTATGTGAAAGCTGTCTGAAAGGGAAACAAACAAGACACTCATTTAAGAGTAAAGATGTTGTTTCTACTAGCAGACCTCTAGAACTATTGCATATTGACTTGTTTGGTCCTATTAGAACAGAAAGCATTAGTGGTAAGAAATATGGTTTAGTCATTGTTGATGACTATTCTAGATATACATGGGTTATATTCCTTAGAAGCAAGGATGAAACTTTTAAGAATTTCACAATATTCTGTAAGAAGGTACAGAATGAAAAAGGATTCTGTATATCTGTCATCAGAAGTGATCATGGTGGAGAGTTTGAAAATACAAACTTTGAAATGTTCTGTGATGAGAATGGGATCTCACACAATTTCTCTGTGGCTAGAACACCTCAACAAAATGGGGTTGTTGAGAGAAAGAACAGAAGTCTGCAAGAGATGGGAAGAACCATGCTCAACTCATGCAATCTACCAAGATCCTTCTGGGGCAGAAGCTATTAACACAACTTTATACCTTCAAAACAGAATATTGGTAAGACCAATTCTCAAAAGAACTCCTTATGAATTGTGGAAAGGAAGAAAACCCACAGATCTTACTTTCCATCCCTTTGGCTATGAGTGTTTTATACTTAACACAAAGGATGATCTTGGAAAGTTTGATGCAAAATCTGACAAAGGATTCTTCATAGGATATTCTGAAACATCTAAGGCTTACACGAGTTTATAACTCTAGAACTCTAGTTGTAGAAGAATCAATCCATGTTAAATTCAATGACAAGAAAGAGACTGATAGGGAACTATCAGATCTAGAGGACGATTTTGCAGGAATGGAGCTAAATGACAACATCAACTTGAAGGATGAGCAGTTGTCTGAAGTGCCTACTGTTACTGAACCTCCGCAGATAGATGTTGAGTCTCAGACAGAAGCTGTACCCATTCACACAAACCGATTGGAGATACAAGCCACATCATCCTAAAGAGCAAATTATTGGCAGCACTTCAGAAGGAGTTAAGGACAGATCAAAATTCAGACATTTGAATTCTCTTGCCTCCTGTCTGAAATTGAGCCAAAGAGCATTGATGAAGCCCTGCATGATGAAGGATGGATTCTAGCCATGCAAGAAGAGCTAAATCATTTGCTAGGAGTGATGTCTGGACCCTTGTTCCTAAACCCCATGGGAAAACTATTATTGGAACCAATGTGTGTTCAGAAACAAGCTGTCTGAAGAAGGGAAAGTAGTCAGAAACAAGGCAAGGCTTGTGGCTCAAGGATACAATCAGCAAGAAGGAATTGATTTCACAGAAACCTTTGCCCAGTGGCCAGGTTAGAAGCAATTAGAATTTTATTGTCTTATGCTATAAATATGGCATTCAAGCTATACCAAATGGACGTTAAAATGCTTTTCTCAATGGTTTCACTTGAAGAAGAAGTCTTTGTTAGACAAACCCCTGGTTTTGAGGATGTCACTTTTCCAGATTACGTTTTCAAATTGAAAAGGCTCTCTATGGTCTAAAACAAGCCCCAAGAGCTTGGTATGACAGACTGAGCAATTTTCTTATCAAAAATGGTTTCGAAAGAGGAAAAGTTGACACAACTCTTTTTAGAAAACAGCTCAATAAACGGTCTCATGCTAGTCCAGATATATGTTGATGACATTATATTTGGTTCCACTGATTCTTCTCTTTGCAAGGAGTTTTCTGAGTTAATGGCAATCTGAATTTGAAATGAGCCTAATGGGTGAATTAAAATTTTTCTTAGGACTTCAAATTAAGCAAGAATCTAATTGTATATGGATTCATCAAGAGAAATATACAAAGAAATGCTTAAGAAATTTAATTTAAATGATGGCAAGCCCATGTCAACTCCTATGCATCCTTCATCAACATTTAAGCAAAGATGAGAATGAAGAACCAGTGAATCAGGACTTTGTATATGAGGAATGATTGGTTCTTTATTGTATTTAACAGCAAGCAGACCTGACATTATGTTCGTGTGTTGTCTTTGTGCTAGATTTCAATCAGATCCAAGAATTACTCATTATATAAGTTGATTAAGAGGATTTTTAGATTATCTAATAGGTACTACTAATCTTGGTCTTTGCTATAAGAAAGACAAAGAACGCAGGTTAATAGGGATACTGTGATGCTGACTTTTCTGGAGACAGAATTGAAAGAAAGAGCACCAGTGGAGGTTTGTCACTTCTTTGAAGGCAACATGATCAGCTGGTCAATGTAAAAGGCAAAACACTATCGCATTATCAACAGCTGAAGCTGAATATATCTCAGCAGCAAGTTGTTGTTCACAACTTCTTGGGTGAAGTATCAGCTTTGAGGATTTTAATATTCCTATATCTGTTATACTTGTTTTGTGTGACAATACAAGTGCCATTAATCTGTCTAAAACCCCATTCAACATTCTAGAGCAAAGCATATAGAAATCAAGCATCGTTTCATTAGAGATTATGTTCAGAAAGGTGTTTTTTGATATAAAGTTCATTGAAACAGAGCTTCAATGGGCAGATATATTCACAAAACCTCTGACTGAAGATAGATTTAAGTTCATACGTGATACTTGAACATCCATGCTTTTTCTAACTGATTTTGTATATCGTCTGAAATGAACATTGAAATTTCGGTATGTCTGAAATTGTGACATGTCTGAAATTTTAGGGTTTTCTGAAATTTCAATTAATTGTCTGAAATCTTGCACTTGTCTGAAATGAACAAATGACGTGGCAATAAAGGGACGGTTTAAATCCACTTTACACCGTTACCCTATGTCTGCGCGGCTAGTCTCTGCCATCATTGCCTCAGAAGTCTATAAGTACTGTAAGGAAGTGAGTCCTTGGGACGTACAGCTCACTACCCTCTCAGAACCTTTGCTATTCTTCGTCTTCAAGAAAGCATTTTTTTTTCTCTCAGGTTCTTCCATCCTTCAACAATGGCACCAAAGAAGTCTGGAGCTGATAAAATTGTGAAGACCAAGGGTGTCTTTTGGAAGAGCTTGAAGCACTAGGAATGGATCTTCATGCAGAATTTCAAGCAGCTGGGTGGCTTGAATACTTCAACACAAATTGTTCACCTTGGCATGAATAGAGTTATACTTGATTTCTGGGCCACTGCCAGAGGAATCCCTAACTCTCAAGGCATCTACACCACCAACAAGGCTGTTGTGCTTGGTACATCTATTTTTATTGATGAGACACTTGGCCATTGTCTGTGGCGTCAAGACTGAAGGTGCTGTCTTCACTCCTGGCTGGGAATCAAGAAATGGAGGTCAGAAATATTTTACTGAGTTTTTGTATGGAACTCCCTCTCCTGCTAGTCTGGATGCTAAGAATATGTCAGATAAGGCTAGGGTTTTGCATGCTATTTTGGGGAACTCTGTAATCCCTAAAAGTGGCAGCAGAAACCATGTATCTGAACTGGATAGATTCTGCCTCATTCACCTTCTGAAGAAGCAAAAATAAATCTTCCAAATATCATCATGTACCACCTTCAGAAGAGGATGAGAGATTCTGCTTGGAAGATTTCCCTCACAACACCATCATCACCAAGGTGTTGTTACATTTTAGAGTTCCAGTTCACCAACTCTTTGATCACCATTCAGTTCCTATGTTTGGTGAATCAAATCTGAAGAGCATGAAGATTAAGCTGACTCCAAGGCCTCCCTCTCCAACCTTAAAAGAAAGTTTGCTGATGGAGAAAGCTCAGAGAAGATGCTCCACTGAGCAGAGTCAAGCGTCTGAACCTGCACAACCTTCAAAGCCTACTTCTACAATGGAAGGACAGGCTGTGGTTATCGATGCGGTTGCTGCTCAACCTCTTGCTGCATGCTCCTCTGACCCTGAACTGATTCAGGTTGCTGCTCTGGCTACTGCCATTGAACAAGCAGAGTTAGAACTGAAGAAGAGCAAGAGAGAACTGATAGAGCTCTTTCAATAGCCTCACAACTTGCTTATGCTGAGGATGACAAGCAAGCGGCCATTGCTGAAGCCTCAACAAAAAGAAAGAGGTCAAGTGGACCTCAAAGGAAAAGGAAGACGGGTAAACTACCTCAGACAGTGTCTGTAGTTAGGGTTACCAGAAGTACTTGCTTCTCATCTAGAGGAAGCAGATATTGCTGGAAGGTATCAGAAGTTCGTAAAGGCTAATCAATACTTCAAGAGAAGAAGGGCTCTTTCAACTGAAGAAAGAGAAAGAGAGGATAAGGAAGCTAAGGAAAGGGAAGAAAAAGAAAGAGCTGCTAAGGCTCAAGAGGTTGCTGCTTCCAAACCTTCCAAAGGATCAAGGTGAGATTTGATAATGTAACTCCCTCACCTCCTTCATCACCAGAAAAGCAAGCTTCTCCACCTATCTCCCAACCCCTACCAACCTCACAGCTAATTCCATTACCCTCTGAACCTTTCATACCATCTGAACCTAAATCACCTACACCCATCATACCATCAGACAACCTGTTGTCTGAACCCCCTGCACCTCAAGAAAACCAAGTTCTTGAACCCTCATCTTCACCATCCAAACCCCCTTCACCTCTGTGCATACAGCTATCTGATAGCTCATTTATCTTCACCTTCATCACCCTTCTCACCATCAACATCTCAACCTCACACACATTTACCTTCTTCACCACCCTCATCTGGTCATCAATTCAACCTTTCAGCTGAGATTGCAGCCTTATGCAAGAGACTGACAAGAACCTCCTTTGGCTCTTGTCCTTTGCCAAGATTCCAGCATTTGTCTGAAGAGCTGCATCATTTAGAACAGCCCCTGCTGTCTCACTTCATCAGGGTCTCACTAGGAAGACTGTGTCTGATGTAAGGGCTTTGTACTCCAACAATGCTGATGGTTTGGAGAAGATAAGGAAGGGTGTTGTCCCTCCTAATCATATATGGGATCTTATCAATCCATTCTCTGAAGACTCATGGAAGCTGACCAATGAAGAATGGCTAATGGTCAGAATGCTTAACACAGAAGCTGAGTTGTTCAAGAGAGACTTGGCTAGAGGAGTTGGAATGATAGGCTACAGGCCTCCTAGAACCAGTTCAATCAGGCCTTCAACCAAAATCTTGGTGAAACCTGATGGGATTGTTCCTAGGTAATCCCCTCAAAGAAGGACAAGATGAAAAATTGAAGGGTCCTAAGGTTTATTCTGTCTCCGCACCTCTGTCTGAAGCCATGACTGCGTCTGAATGGCAGGTCTTCCTGAGTTTATCATATCAGAAGGCGGAGGTCTGAATCACCTGTTTGAGAACTGGATGTGGGAATCTTACTGGAAGATCAGAGAAGCTGCTGGGTCTTATTCTGGATGTAGTGGTCCTGATGCTGAATCTGCAATGGGTGTTGGACACTTCACAAATGTTCAGTACCATTTCTTAAGAGATCACTTTCCCCCACAAACAGATTCATTAAACCAAGCTTGGGTGCTGCTGAAGTATGTTGGGACCCTTTTCTGCCCCGTCTACGATCCTTCAGAATATGGCTTACAGCCTGGTTTTGGAGTCTTGAGATTTGTTTGTCCCTACCTTCAGCTCATCCTGGTTGAAGAGAACAAAAAGCTGAAATCCAAGGTCAAGGCTCTTGAAAAGAGGTGTGAAAAATCTGAGCGGAAATGTGAAGTCTCAGAAAAGAAAGCACAAAAGGTTCTTCAGAATCAGCAAGAATTCTTCATGAACAACAGCTGATAAGAAGTGGGCAACAAGAGTTGAAATCTTCATTGAAGCTGCGATAGACAAGGCCAAGGAAGAACTGATCTCCTTTCTGTCTGAAGCCCTGCTGAAGAAGAAGGACTAATTTATTGCCATTGTCTTATGTTCATATTTTTTTTTTCAAGTGCTGATTGTCTGATTAAACCTGCATTAATGACTTTACTTGCTCTGATACTTGCTCTGTTACTTGACTTTATCATAATCCTGTTTGCCTTATTGCTCTATTACTGGTTATTACTCTATGATTCCCTTTTGATTGATGACAAAAGGGGGAGTACTAAAACTAACAAAAATCTGATTCAAATGTGAAGTGCTACAGGACTCAGGGGAGCAAAGAAGAACTAAGTTCATTATCTGAGGGGGAGTTATTATTAAAAGCTACTTTATTTCTCACATACTCCTTTCAGATTTTATAGTTTTAAGATAAATTTGTCATCATTAAAAAGGGGGAGAATGTTGAGTCTCAAAAATATCATAAGAGACTTTATGATGTTTTAAGACAACAATATTTCCAAGTTTTAATGATTAACAAATTTATAGTATTTATTTTCACAGATACTCTTAAGTGTTTAATTATCTATCTGTGATTTCAGCAAGCCACAATACGCTTTATAAGTCTTTAAGAAGTGCTTCAAGTCATCTGAGGAAAACAGGCCTTCGAAAGTGGTCAACCTGTCTTAAGCGTTGAAAGCTGTCTGAAGAGCCAAGCCTGTCTAAAGACTGGAACCCGAAGTCGTCTGAAGTTCTATGCTGCTAATATGTTTTGGAACACGTTTATGGCAACAAACACAGAGGGCTTTCCTGGTACATTTGAATTTCATACACCACTGAGGAAATCTCTGAAAAACGCAGCAGCGCAGCAATTCCTGAAGCAGCCTTTTTGGCAGATACAACCTTGTACTGTGTCAGAAATATCAGGATGCTCAGAAGTATGTCTCACAACGGATTGAATAACATTTAATGCTATCTCTAAACGGTGGTTTTTCAACGGATTAAATTCTGGGTATAAATACCCCTTATGAAGACCATCACAGTAGAAGCAACAAGAACAGAGAAGAGCATATAGAAAAAGAGAATCATCGCTGCAAATTTTCTTCAAGAAAATCACTCTGATAAATTTCTTTGTACACTTTATACTTTCATATCCTGAGTATATCTCAGTTTTTAAGCTGTACATTGTAACTGGTTTTTGAGCTTTAAACTTGTGTAGTTTAAAAGCTTAAACTCCTTTTAACTGTAACTATTGTAGAGCCTGAAGAGGCTTGACAGAAAAGAATACTCAGGTTTGACAGAAAAGAATACTTGTGTTGTAGAGCCTGAAGAGGCTTGATAGAAAAGAATACTTGTAATCTTTGTGAAAGATTAAGAGAAAATCCAAGTGCTTGTTGGCATTGGGACTGGAGGTAGCTCACAGTGGTGGTGAGTGAACCAGGATAAATCCTTGGCTAAGTTTTTCTATCCCTTATCTCTTGTCAATTCGTTTATATTAATATCAAGGGTGTTGAAAAGCTATTCTAAATATTTTAAAAGCAAAGAAACCTTTTAAAATATATTTTCAGGAACCTTTTTAAACACTTCAGACAGCCTCGATAAACCTGTCTGAAACTGTTTATAATTTGTTGTTTTCAAAAAGCTTTCGAAATATAAAGAAACACTATTCAACCCCCCTTCTAGTGTTTCCCTGTGTTTCTACAGTTGGTACCAGAGCTTAACTCAGGGTTGAGCACCTAACAAGTGTTGAGGATTAAAAGATCCAGATGGAAGCTGCAAACAACAACAGGCAATACATCTCTGAGGGTGCATCTATCACAAGACCCCCAGCATTCAATGGAGTAGACTATCACTACTGGAGAGATCGTATGAAGCTGTTCATAGAAAGCAACAACATTGATGTTTGGGATGTAGTTACTGATGGAGACTATGTGCCCATGCTAAACAATGTGCCTATACCTAAGGCTGACTGGACCTTGGAGCAGAAGGCTAGAGTTCAGATGAATGCCAAAGCCAAACTCTATCTGATATGCTCATTGAACAAATCAGAATATGAGAAGGTGCACAGTTGTTCATCTGCCAAGGAAATCTGGGATACTCTTGCAGCAGCCCATGAAGGGACTGAAACTGTCAAGCAATCCAAGATTAGTATGCTCATACACCAGTATGAGATGTTCAAAATGGAAGAAACAGAAACCATTGATCAGATGTTTGGGAGGTTTCAGACCATTACTAATGGACTTAGGTCCTTGGGCAGAACTTACGAATCTGGAGATAATAACAGAAAGATTCTAAGAAGCTTGCCTAAGACCTGGAGACCCAAAGTTACTGCCATTCAAGAGGCAAGAGATTTAAACTCCCTTAGAATGGAGGAACTTCTGGGATCTCTCAAGGTTCATGAACTTGAGCTTGAAGAAGATAACAACAAGAAGAAATCTCTGGCTCTAAACTCCAATACCAGTCAATCTAGGCATGGCAAGATGAAGGCTATGCAAGCAGAGGAAACTTCGGAAACAGATGAGGATTCTGAAGATAGCTCAGAAGATGATGATCTCGCTCTTTTAAGTAGAAAGATCAAAATAATGCTCCAAAACAGAGGAAAGTTCAGAAGGAATCAACCTTCAACCTCTAAAGGAGGTAAGACAGGTAAGATTTTCAAAATGACAAAATTACTTGTTACGAATGCAAACAACCAGGTCACGTGAGGGCTGAGTGTCCTAAGTTGAAGAAAAATACATTCAATAAGAAGAAGCTCTTCAAAAAGAAGAAGGGACTAATGGCAACATGGGAAGACCTTGATGAATCTACTTCTGAAGAAGAAGAAGATACTTCAGAAGAGGCCAACTTATGTCTTATGGCCAGCCTGCCATCATCAGACAGCTTTGAAGAAGAGGTATTTCCTTTAACTCTTCAAGAAATGTATGATGATCTGATGGAAAGCTCCAAAGAACTATTTCAAGAGTATAAGAATCTATCCAAGGCTCACACAGAAATGTGTAATAAATATGAAGCCCTTGAGATAGAAAATATTATGCTCAAGGAAAAGATTCTTGTGTCTGACATCAGTAGTTCTCAACATGTGTCTGAAGAAAATATAAAACTTCAGAAGCAAGTTGAGCAACTAACAAAAGACTTAGCTAAGTTTGTCAAAGGAACTGATAATTTGAACAGATTACTTGGTGATCAAAGACATTTCATTGACAAAAGTGGCTTAGGCTTTTGGGATTATAACATGCCTGAACCTCATATTTTTAATATTGAAAAAGGCAAGGGAAAGGTTACTGGGTGTTCTCAACGTGGAAAAACTGGACACAATGTGATTCAGTGTAGACACAAAAAGAGACCAACACCCAGGTCTAAAAAAAGAGGACCCAAAAGTATATGGGTACCTAAAAACTTGATTATTCCTGTTGCAGATGTGTTTAACAGGACAAAAGAGACACCACAAATGGTACCTGGACAGTGGATGCTCGCGACATATGACAGGAGAAAGGTCTTTGTTCCAAAACCTTAGACCAAGAAATGGAGGTGTGGTCACCTTTGGTGGAAACCAGCAAGGGAAGATCACAGGAATAGGGACTGTAGGTATGTCACCTTTATCCCTCATTAAAAATGTTCTCCTAGTGGAAGGACTTCAACACAACCTACTGAGCATAAGTCAATTATGTGACAATGGATATGTTGTCTCTTTTACTAAGGAAGGTTGTATAGTCAAAGACTCTTCTGATCAAATCCTTTTTACTGCTAAAAGGCACAGCAATGTGTACAAAATTGATCTAGAGGAACTAGCAAGTCAAAATGTTAAATGTTTTATTTCTGTTGAAGATGAAAAACAGATTTGGCATCAAAAACTTGGGCATGCCAGCTTGAGATTAATCTCAAGATTAGCAAAATACAATCTGGTTAAAGGCTTACCCAAGCTCTCATACAAATCTGACATCTTATGTGAAAGCTGTCTGAAAGGGAAACAAACAAGAAACTGATTTAAGAGTAAAGATGTTGTTTCTACTAGCAGACCTCTAGAACTATTGCATATTGACTTGTTTGGTCCTATTAGAACAGAAAGCATTAGTGGTAATTGTATTGTCTCATATAATTGTATTTATTTAATATATAAGCTTTTTTTTCTCTTAACCTAACTGAGTGAGCTCCCACTTTGTTATCTTCTTCACTACTACTTTGATTTTCTCCCTAGGTTTGACAGATTTTCATTCTTGCTAGTTCTGCCTCTTCATTCTTTAATGAGAATGACTTAATGTATCCCGGGGATCGTCGCATTTCGCGAATGAATCTTTAAAATTGTTGTTGAAATTTTTAAGTGTTGAAATCATAAGAAAGTGTGATAGTTAATGCTATCACAAAATATTATATTGAGAAACTTCTTCAAAAGTTTAGTCACTTTGAAGGTAAATAATTGAGTATCTCTTATGATGTATAACTCTATTTTCTAATGAATAAGTGTTGAGTCTCAAAAATATCATAAGAGACTTTATGATGTTTTAAGACAGCAATATTTCCAAGTTTTAATGATTAACAAATTTACAGTATTTATTTTCACAGATACTCTTAAGTGTTTAATTATCTATCTGTGATTTCAGCAAGCCACAATACGCTTTATAAGTCTTTAAGAAGTGCTTCAAGTTATCTGAGGAAAACAGGCCTTCGAAAGTGGTCAAGCTGTCTTAAGCGTTGAAAGCTGTCTGAAGAGCCAAGCCTGTCTGAAGAATGGAACCTGAAGCCGTCTGAAGTTCTATTAATGACGTGGCATCCTTGCTGAAACCTTGCGTGAAGACTATTCTGAGTCTCTGCTGCTCATATGTTTTGGAACACGTTTATGGCAACAAACACAGAGGGCTTTCCTGGTACATTTGAATTTCATACACCACTGAGGAAATCTCTGAAAACGCAGCAGCGCAGCAATTCCTGAAGCAGCCTTTTTGGCAGATACAACCTTGTACTGTGTCAGAAATATCAGGATGCTCAGAAGTATGTCTCACAACGGATTGAATAGCATTTAATGCTATCTCTAAACAGTGGTTTTTCAACGGATTAAATTTTGGGTATAAATACCCCTTATGAAGACCATCACAGTAGAAGCAACAAGAACAGAGAAGAGCATATAGAAAAAGAGAATCATCGCTGCAAATTTTCTTCAAGAAAATCACTCTGATAAATTTCTTTGTACACTTTATACTTTCATATCCTGAGTATATCTCAGTTTTTAAGCTGTACATTGTAACTGGTTTTGAGCTTTAAACTTGTGTAGTTTAAAAGCTTAAACTCCTTTTAACTGTAACTGTTGTAGAGCCTGAAGAGGCTTGACAGAAAAGAATACTTGTGTTGTAGAGCCTGAAGAGGCTTGATAGAAAAGAATACTTGTAATCTTTGTGAAAGATTAAGAGAAAATCCAAGTGCTTGTTGGCATTGGGACTGGAGGTAGCTCACAGTGGTGGTGAGTGAACCAGGATAAATCCTTGGCTAAGTTTTTCTATCCCTTATCTCTTGTCAATTTGTTTATATTAATATCAAGGGTGTTGAAAAGCTATTCTAGATATTTTAAAAGCAAAGAAACCTTTTAAAATATATTTCAGGAACCTTTTTAAATACTTCAGACAGCCTCGATAAACCCGTCTGAAACTGTTTATAATTTGTTGTTTTCAAAAAGCTTTCGAAATATAAAGAAACACTATTCAACCCCCCTTCTAGTGTTTCCCTGTGTTTCTACAATAAGTCCAAATTATTGGGAGTGTATTACATTTGATTAATTTATAATTAAAAGATAAAATTTTTGCTATGTCTGCAAAAGTAAAGAATGATTTGATAGGTACCATGAAATATGATATTGTATATAAAGGTTTTCCCAGCACGACTTTACAGTGAAACACAACTATAACAACAAGAATTATGGGGGTTTAATGTGATTGGAAAGACCTCTAACCTACACCAAATTGTTTCGGTTCATATGGCATGTTTTACTGGCTCACTTGTATGTTAAGAATTATCAGTCTAGGTCTGGTTCATAGTCTAAAAGACACCAGATTCGATGCATTTATGCCCATGACGTTAACCTACGAAGATTTTCTTTTCAATAATTTTAAAACTATGGGGAATTGTTGGATATTTTATATTATTTATTTAATTTAAAAGTTTTGAGAGGATGAAGTCCCACATTTAAGCGTGGGATAAATACATTGATTTTATTTTTCTATTTCAGAAACTAGTTGACTTGGTCAAACCCTTATTTTATCTCATCTAACCCTATTTATTTAATTAAGATCTTTTTTCTCTTAACCTAATTGAGTGAGCCTCCACTTTAATATCTTCTTCACTATTACTTTGATTCTCTCCCGAGTTTAACGAATTTCATTCTTGCTAGTTCTGTTTCCTCATTTTTTTAATGAGAAGGACCCTGTATATATCCTGGGCATTGTCACATTCCGCGAATGAATCCTTAAGGATGACATCATGATTTTATGTGCCTCATGTTATTAATTTTTCTTGCTAAGGATCATTTCAACAACATGATTTATGGTTTGAATTAAGAGGTTAAATGTGCATTCAATCCATCGGTCCATCAAGACTATTTTTTAGTGAATGTATGTTTGATTAATACAAACAAAATCCAAACATGGTATTAGACTTGACCTAGAAGTTGTATCCCCCAAGTTTATTTAATTAGGCATCTACTTTACACTTCATTTTAAGATTGTTGAGACACTATTTCACAAAGTCGAGTCATATTTTAACCAAACCAAAAAATGTTGTTTTTATCCATGAATGCTTGTAGCTGAATTTTAAAAAAAAATGTTTCTTAGGAACAGACGAGGAAACATAACATTTTCTCCCTAGAGAATAGGTAACTTTTTTTTAGGTCAAACTAGAGAGGCCTTTATTTTTCGCACCGCAGTTTTTGCTATTCCCACTCCCCCTTTTTTTTATTGAAAAACCCAAAACTGGCCTGAGTTGATTGACTTACGGACAAGGATGTTCGGGAATAATTTCTGGACACCCTTGTCCGTAAGCCATTTTTTTAAAAAAATGATTTACAGACACTAGGGGTATTCAAATCCAATCTAATCCAATCGGAACCACAACAACCGATCCAAAATCCGCAAACCAAAATAACCGCAAACCGCAAAAACCAAATTTTTCATTGGATTGGGTTGGGTTTCAGATCTGCCTGTGAGAACCAATCCAACCCAAAATGATGTAAAAAAATTATTATTGTGCAACTATATTTAACAAATAAACATTCAATCATGGGATTGGAAGCCATCAAGTAATTTATATGTTATAGGATAAGATAAGATAATTGCATGTTTTTATTCATATTGGGTTTACCATAAGCGAATACTGTTATATGGAGAATGAAATTGGGATCCACTTTCATATCTAATTAAGTATTTAAAGTACAACTTATTTGTTCAAGAAACATTAACAATTTGGCAGAGCACAACTTCTCGGCTTTAAATTTGTAAATGGTTAATGATTTCGGAACTAGTAATGATGTCATAATATTGCTTTCATAACTTCATTTTTTTAGTTTATTTGAGAAACCGAAATCCAATCCAATCCAAACCGATTAAAATTGGATTGGATTTGGAAAAAAATCAAAATCGAGTGTGTGCTTGGATTAGCGTTTGCAAACTTGAGTTTGAATGAACGTGGATTTAGTAACATGATTTATGATAAACTTGAGTGTGAGTAAACATGATTTTATGTTTGGAAATTTTGCTGCAAACGTGAGTTTAAGAAAGTAAATATTGAGGAAACTCAAGTTTTACACGCAGAAGAACTACTACAAAAACCTGGGTTTTGCAAACTCAAGTTTCAGACTCAAACGTGCGTTTTGATCAGTGGAGCCAAACAACATGAAAAATATGAAACGTGAGTTTACACTCATGGACGTGAGTTGAGATTGGCAAGCTCCGATTGGATGATTAAATGAGGAAAACCGAAATTATTGGATTGGATGATTTTCCCCCAAAACCAATCCAATCCAATCCAATCCAATCCGCGAACACCCTTAACGGACACCCATGTCCATAACAAATCTCGGACAATCCGTAGAACAATTTTTTAAAAAAATGACTTACGAACACAGTTGTCCGAGAATCAATTCCGGACAACTGTGTTCGTAAATGATTTTTAAAAAATAAAAACCACTTACGGACACAGTTGTTGGAATTGATTCACGGACAGTTGTGTCCGAAAATCACAAATAATTAAAACAGTGAAGGGGAAGAGGAGGGGAGCGAGGGGGGAGAGAGGGAAGGAGAGAAAGGAAGGGGAGGGGGGAAGGGAGCGGACAAGGAGGATGGGAGGAGGGAGAAAGGGGTAGTTTGGATGAAAAAATGGTTGGGTGGGAATAGCAAAAATGGGAGTGGGAAAAGTAAGGACCAGCTAGAGAATAGGTAACCGGGCTTGTTTTTTTTTAGTCCAAAGTAATACCTACCATTTTATTAGTATTTTTTTTGGCCAGATAGTAAATATTTTTTCTACGTGAACTGAAGCAGACTCATATCATATATATGTCTTAGCAAATAGGGTCCACATCTCAGGTATCAGACTTTTTTAATATTGGGCTGTGCTCATTTGAGATTGATGCACACCATAAAAGTGATTAGTAAGCCTTATCATAATAACTATATATTTAATTTCAAAAAATTTGATAATATATATATATACACACACACTATATACATATATATTATAAAATTAATTTTTAAGTAATAAAAAGTGAGGGGTCTACAACAATGAAAACTTATGTTCCATGTTAAAATGACCCATAATAATAATAATGAGTGTATGGTTATATATATTTGTTTTTCTTTTTTTTTTTTAAAGTTTTTTCAACCCCATGCAGGCCAGGCCCCAACAAATTGACGTGTCATACATAGTGATCAGGTCAGGTAGGGAATAAATAGTGAACCTTTTGCATGCATTCATGGGAATGGGACTTGTCAGTGGTGGCGGGGATCCTCTTGGGGATGGAAGGAAGGAGCCATGCCTACCCCAAAAGTTTTGAAATTAATAATTGAGAACTCGATGGACACTGTTTCTAGGATAGTATAGTCCATTAAAATAATCTAAATTACATTGCTAGGAAAATGTAGATGGGGAGACATGTGGAATACTACACACACACGTACGCATATATATTGCTGATGAGTGATGATGACGACGCAGGCATTGCTTCAAATCAATCCAGCTTTAGATACTTCAGAAGCCTGAGGCAACCAAGCAGAAATTAATAAAATAAAATTGCATTCTGTAATCATATATCATAATATCAGAGAATAGAGACAGTTGCATAATTTGGTGTCACAAAATGGACACCACGTGAGAGGGACTCGTCATGTTGATTGCAAACGCAGTTTTAGGTCCTTGTTTTTGGCTCTGCATTATACAATTATCTAAATTAATATCTAATGTTTACATCCTTAGGTCCAGTGGCAGTCACCCTCAGAGGTTTTGTAATTGTCACAATCCTGATCTTTTGGAGACAATAATTATGCAACGGGACATAATATTTAGGGTAATTTTTCTTTGCATAAACAAACTTTACATAGATTTCATAAAGCTTAATAATAAAAATAGCTGTGATGAAAAATAAGGGAGAGAAAGGGGAAAAAATGCAACATATAAGAAATGATGCATGAATGGAACTTTGGAAGGGAGGGAGTTAGTTAACAACAAAGAAAGTGTTTTTGTTAGTTAACACTTAACATTAATTCAGTACATTACCTCTCATTCTTCATAGACATTGCCAGTTCCTGTGGATTTGTAGTTGGGAATGGGAACATGACCAGACTCTATGTGTCTGAGATCTTCCAAGAGTAACTCATAGTGTCTCTTAACTTCCTCTGCTGATTTACCACCAACTGCTTTGGCTACATTTTGCCAACGGTCAGGGGTATCTTTGTCATATTTTGCAAGTGCCTTCTCAAACAGCTTGTTCTGCTTTGCACTCCAAGATGAATCACAAGCCTTTTGTTTGCTTGAGGCCATAACTAATTATCTAATCTATTAATTCTTTCAGTACTATATATAAGCTAAGCTAGAGAAGGAAAAAAATAGAGAATGATGAGCAAGAAAATGCTGAGGGTGCTCTGCTTATAAAATGGCTTGAGGATAGTGGATTGTAGCTCATAAACGAATAATCTGAATTGCCAAAAGTTAGAAACCCTTTTGGCCCTTCTGCTTTGGAACCACAAAATGAAGCAGGACAAGGTACAGCTACAAGCCAAACAAGGGAATAATCAGTTTTCAAATGAATCTGGTTCCGGATTTCAAATCTTTTTCCATCTCCACCTTTCTTTTTTTTTCTTATTCTTATATCACAAATAAACTAAAGTTGTTCACCTTGGTTAATTAGTAGCTTGATAGTTCTATATTTGGATAAAACTTCTTAGGAATTTTATAGTACAATCAACTTGACATAATTAAAATCATTGAAGTAATGAGTATCAAGAATTGGCCAACTTGAGTTAGGTTGGTACTAGCTAATAATCTTGTGAGCATTGTGACAAATATTGCAGGAAGCATCAAGCACAAACAAGGTGGAGGACCATCATCAGCTCTCTGAAATTGGAAAGGAAAAGAAATTGTAAATATCTGCAATTAGGCCAAAAGATCAGAAGAAAACAAAAGAACCATAAAATAGAGCAAAGAACAGAATAGGAATAGCAGTATATTCAGATGGGTCAATTCACCAGCTGGGCTTTTATGCTAATTCTACACTTCATTTACTATAAATGGTGCATCTGAATTTGTGATGTTAAAGCAGAATATTTCTAAATTTATAATACTTCTAACTCCTCAAAGACAGGTTTGCTGAGATGAACTTCAGGAATTCATTAATACTAATTATTGTATACAGAATAAAATAGTGTATATGCAAGTAAATGGATTTATACAATACATGAGAAGATACATCAAGTATATGGATGGTGTTACTTGTTTCATAGAATTTTTTTTATTTAATCAAGTAGACTTATATCTCTGGCGCCAGAGATAAGTACTATCAATAAAAAATCCAGTAAACTCTCATTTTTGTCTCTAGATTTGTTAAGATTTTTTTATATTAATTCATATACTAAAAAATTATAAATAAAGGTGACCGACCAAAAATAGATTGAGTATCATGTGAGGAAGTGATGAAACATAGATTGAAGATCTTTATTTTGTATCTTTAGTATAGTGGGTGTGGGAGTGAGGGTTGAAAGGATAAATGCAAAACTATTTTATTTTATTCAGTTCTCAGATCTTCGGAATTGGGTTTTCGGATCTTTGCTCCCAACAATATTACAAAAAGGTTTTAGCTGCCTATCTGAAACCTGTACTACGGGATCCACGGCTAGTTGTTTGTTTCTAGCTAGGGTCATTTTAGTTTATTTATATTAAAAAAGTGGTATCTTTATCATAATAAATATAAATTTAATCTTAAAATAATTCCACAATGATCGAAACTCCAAATAAAAAGATCCATGATAAAATGACCATTCTAGTTTGTTCGTATATAATTTGGTAGGTCTGCATTACAGTATATATTACCAAATCCAATGCATTTATAGATATTAACAACTACGAATTCGCTATAAAATAGATATGAAAAGTCTTAACTAATTTCTATAATTAATTCACAACTACCAGTATTATGCAACTACATAATGAATTATCATGATTTAATTATTAGTTAGCTACAAAAATTAGAAATTTGTAGCTAATTATAGAGAATTTATAATTATTCCGTTGTTAAATGACACTTGGGAGACCAAACAATGGTTGGTCGCAATGGGAGTGAACTGTGACCCAAGGTGGACTTTACCTGCAACTCAAGGGTTCGAATTCTGTAATCGCCACACTTGAGAGGGTTTTACCTAACCACCACCCTCAACCGACAGCTATTTTTGTGGGAGATATATTATTGCACCATAAGGCATATATAATATAAGGCATTTTGGGGAATAGTTTGTAGATAAAGGTTTCACCAGCCAAAAAGAAACACTGCAACTCACGAAGCTCATGCTTGTGTATGCGCAAGTTGGGCATGAATTTCTAGTCTAGCGCGCTAAAAGGTGAATGTGGAAAAAGAGAAAGTGGACATGACTGGGAGGATGTCAAATAAAGTTAATAATAATATAAAGCTATAAAAGGTGTTTAGGCGTTGATATTAATGTATTTGTGGCATATAATTGTTCCTACAGATGTGGTGCTTTTCCACGATATGCGATGATGGAGACATGGAAATTTATTCATGCTACTTGATTGAGTACGGTCAGCGTAATACTTACACTGCATACAAGGGTTTGGGCTTCGTTGAAAGAAAATGCTTGTTAGTAAGGAAGTGAAAAAAATTTCTAAGGAGGATTTTATAATTTTTCAAAAAAATGGGGGTGGAAATAGCAAAAAACCGGTGGGAAAAGCAATGGCCTTGTCGTGGCCCATAAATTATTCAAATCATGTTAGGGCCAATCGTGGATTTCCATCTTAGCTTGGCATATAAAAATCGGCTTTGAATTTAAGGTTATTAGGTTAGTAGCTCAAAATGAGTAGTCCACTAAAGGGAATTTCTTTGTGCACCTTCTTTACTCTTTACACCCCTTAAAGTGCTTTTCCTTGTGTTCCCTGCTCTTTTTTTTGGAAATTAACTTTCGGGACTTCTAAAAACTAATTTTCGAAAGCTGAATGATAAAATTGGCTTCTGAAACTTAATTTTTGAAATATATATTTTTTAATGATATTTTAATTTTTAGAGATGGAAAAAAATTACGTCTCTAAAGTTTAAACTTGTTAAAGATGGAAATGTTTTTCGTCTCTAAAACTGAAACAAAATTTCTTCATCTCTAACAGATTTAGAGAGATAGATTTTTTTCGTCTCTAAACCTGAAATTATATAAAAAATAAATTATGAAAATTAATTTCCGAAAATGTTTTTACTAGAAATTAATTTTCAAAAAAAGAAAAAAAATAATGAAGCGATGGTGGGGTGTCGGGAGGTGGAGGTGGGATGGAGGACGAGCGATGTGATGAGGGTAATTTGGAGAAAAAATTTAAAAATGGAGGGATATATCAAAAAGGGGTGCTAAAAGCAACTCCCTCCACTGAATTATTGTCAATAAATAAAAGGATATGGGGCTCTAAATCACGAAAGATCTAGTTGATTAAGCGAAATAATAAAATTAATGAAAATCAATTTTCACCCCACTTGGGAGTGATTATTTTTTTTGGATCCCTTCCTTTATTTTTTTTTTCTCTTTGTTTTCCTTGCTTAATAGATAAGAAAAAATATCTTTTTCACCTCTTTTTTACTCATCTCGCTTTTCTTTCTTCCATTTTTAGTGGAAACAAACAGATGATTAACATATATATTGTTTGATAGAAATGAAAATGTAGATAGATAACTGGAGAGAGAAAATTATTTTTTTCTGTTTGGTTGACCAAATAATTTTATTTTCAGAAAGAAAAATAATTAAATTATAAAAAATGTCTTTAATTTTTTTCAGCTGATATGGATTTTTCTATCCTGATATACAGAATTTTTTCTCTGAGCTTTTATTTAATTAAAAAAGGAGAGAAAGGTTTAACTTTTTTTTAAAAAAATGCGCTATTAACAATATATAAGAAATTGCTTCTTCTGTTTTTTTTAACCCATTTTCCCCTCCCATATATATGAATATATCCAAATTGAGGATGATCAATTCAAAATAAATATCTGGTGCACTTCCACTATGTCGATGGGAGTGGAATACAATATATATACAGATATATATTAAGAAAAATTATGTATTAGCTTTAGCGGTATTTAAGAAAATTAAAAACCACCCATTATACAGCTGGCCTCCTCCGAAAATCATATTGACTTTGCTTATATTATACTAGTACCTAACCGAGCAATCATAATCATACAATTGAAAGACTTGTCCATTCTCATCCTTTACTTTCAAGTCTAAAGTACACTTATTTTCAAAAGCACCTTATACCTTTTCCTCCCCTCCAAATAAATTAATTTCTTCCCCTATTATCTTAAAAGTTAAATAGCGGGACATTAATGAAACATGAACGGAAAATGTATATTTAAAAGAGAAATGCTAGGAACACACTCTTTTGAACACTCTCTCTAACACACTCCATGTGATTGGTTAAAATTCACATGGGCCCCACCACTTGGGAGTGGGACCCACGAATTTGGTGGGACCCATGTGAATTTTAATCAATCACATGAAGTGTGTTTGAGAGAGTGTGTTGCTAGCACTTCTCTATTTAAAATGGTCCTAATGCTATAATGTATTGAGTCATCATTAATAATAACGGATGTATTTTCTCTAAAATGGTTACAGCTATATCCTCCTAATTTATCCTCCTACATATCATCCTAATACTATATAAAGTAAGTATTAAATAAAAAGCAAATACATTTAATATCTAAAAAAAGAAAAAAAACATTTAATACTTACTTTATATAGTATTAGGAGGATACGTAGGGGCATATAAAATTATTCTATGGGACACATATGAATCTCTGATTTGTTCTTGGTATCAAGTATCAACCTACCATTTATTGTGCAATGACTTAATATACTTAGTTAGGAAAATGGTATTGGAAGGCAAATGAAACATTACATGTGTGTTTGTTGGGGATTGTGATCTAAAAGCAAAATTAATATTGACGTGAGGAAATCAATTAAACAATGACTTCAAGAGAGAAATATAATCAATTAATTAAAGATTTAAGTAAACATGAATCCTGATAGCGTTTGCATCTCTCTAGTCTTGACCTGTTCAAATAGCTTTAGTTTTGTTTGTTTTTTCAATTTTATATGGGTGGTGCATGGCCCTCTTGTCTCTTGATGATATTTTTTCCCCTATTTTTGAACGTTATAATAAGGAACAGAAACAAGAGTAAAGAAAACGTAGTGATCACTTTGGTCTGCTACTTGTCTATTTATTTAATGTACACAGGACATTCTGTATTGTCATTTGTTAACACAATAGATAATGGTCAAAACTCAAAACAGAGCCGGTTATTCATATATATATATGATTTATGTTATGTGTGTGTATTAAGAAAAAAGAGAGAGAGAATCACATGTAGGTAGCTATGTATAATATGTATCTTTAGTAGGTACACAAGGGGTTTGAAGGGGAACACAAACTCATAGAGTTGGTAGATGCAAAAAAAACTATTGGGAATACAATGACATGAGGTCGTTTTGTGCCTATATGAAACGGGAACAAACCCATATGCTTTGTGAATTAAATGAAGCATAGATACTATTAAACACTGCTTGAGATCTTATGGTCTCTCTCCTTCCAGTCATACATTTCTACAGTCCATAATCTTTTCAACTTTGCCGACGTGAAAATTTTATCTTTTTTAAACATGTGGTATTGTCCTAAGACTTTCATGTCTTTGTTCTTAATGGGGTGTTCCAAAACCTTCATGTGATTTTGTCTTTCTTTTTCTCCAGTTATGTTATGGGTTTCCTTCTTCTATGTATATGATTTTGGGAGCACCATTATAGTTGTGGGATGCATGATAGATAGGATCACTCAAAAATATCAGGAGTTGTAGGTAATTAAACACTAGGCAGAGGCAGAGCACATACATGAATGATGAATCTGAAAGAGATTGAGAAATTAGTAAATGACATAATTTTGTCTTACTCAAGGTTCCACCTATAAATTTAAAGCCTCTTTATTAAGTGATAATAATTAATTCACTGGGAGGATCAACAATCCCAAGCTATCTGGAACAATTGGAATCTTGGGAGATGAATGTATTCTATATATGATAAAGGACTATATATTCCTTTTTTGTGATCAATATTATCAGTGCATCTTATTCCAATTCTAATGTGGTGAAGTTAGGACTATAGAAAAGGTATAAAGACATCAAATGCAGTTGCTTTGGATGTATTTGTCCAAAATATTAGTTCAATTGAGAGATATACAAAGAGCTCAGATGCTCTAAAAACTTATGAAAGTAGGCGAATCTTGTCAATGTCATGCTTTTAACTGTCGGTATCTTCTGAAACATGTAGCATTCATTGTGAACAAATTGGAGAAGCTTTTAAGTTTTGTTCAGCTCCCCCTTCTATAGTCCTAACTTCACCACAGATAGCTGACATTGGGCCAGTTATATCACATTGCAGAGGCAGTAGCAATTGAAAATTTAAGATGTCACCTATGCTTTACATGAGAATTTTTTAAATTTTATCTCTAATCAGTTAGAAAAACTATCTAATTTGAGAATTATTGAGAAATCTATATTTAATTCTCCTGTTTAAGTCTCCACTGCTATAATATAGTGAACAGTAATTATTGCACATTTGAGAATTATTGAGGCTGTACTTAACAACAAAAGAATTATATATGTTGTCAGAGCTAGAATTGGTTGCTAGCCAGGATCAGCAATAAGCAGAGTATAGTTAGGGTGTGTTTGGTTCTGCGTTTGGAACCTTTGAACTTGAGTTTAGAGCAGTCAAACTTGAGTTAGGGAGATTTTGATGTTGTTTGGATTGGCATCAATTACTCAAGTTTGGAGTTAAACTTGAGTTTATGTAGAAGCAAGAATTTGTAGCTTCTGCGTTAACATAAACTTGAGTTTGGTGGCACAATTTTTCTGTTTCATTTTTACCCTCTCCACCCATGAAATCTATATCTATATAACAAATAAAAACATGTCCTTTTTAGTAATTATACCCGCAAACATGATTTATAAAATCTAAACCAAACAACATTCACTTTCTTAAATTCACGTTTGCAACAAACTATCCAAACAAGAAATCACGTTTATATAAACCCAAGTTCCCTTCAAATCACGTTCAATAAATCACGTTCACCTAAACTCAAGTTTGCAAACGCCAATCCAAATACGCACTAAATGTAGTACAACATTGAACATAGCATGTATTTTAAAACAGAAATAATAGTACGTAGTTTCCGACAGAACGTGGAGTTTAAACGTGAAAAAATATTAACAATGTGTTTGATTTGCACCGAAACCAAGTTATAAATGTGAATTTGGATCAACATTATAAAAATCATGTTACAAAAGTGGATTTGAGTGAACACTATTTCTAGTGTTGAAAACTGATCAAACTCAAGTGGATCAACTATTTATGATTGGTGGGGCTAACTCTCCCAGCGGGGATTTTTTTCCATCCACAAGACTCGAACCCCCGACCTTGTTTAAAGGGAATCAAACATGTACCACTTGAACCAACCTCTGTTGGTGTCATTTCGGCATCCTGATAATAGCATAGATTTGATTTGTTTTCTTTAGTTGAAAAATATTTTTTAAGATGATGTTTTTCTAAATACCACAAACCTCACATTTCGCTAAGGATGAGTTAATTAAAAGTGAGTATAGTGTCATAAAAACAAGGATACTATGATGATGAGCCGTTACACAAAATAAAACAAAATTAGATTATAATCATTAGAAGTTGGGATAAACACTGATGTAGAAAAGATGATAGAGTCTTGGAGCCTGTTTGGATCAGCGTTCCGCAAAAATAAACGCGCGTCTTCCTTCACCAAACGTGAGTTCACCATTTTTCTGAATGTTTGGATAAGCATTGCACACTTGAGTTTGGAGAAGAACGCGAGTTGCAGCAGATGCATGTTTTCCCAGCTTCTGCGTTTCTACAGATGTGAGTCTCGAGTAGGCATGGTTGCCAATTTCATTTTTGCCCTTCACTCTTTGCTCTTGCGTGTTAACTTGTCCTGCACAGTGGGCTAAGAGCCTTTCGAGTTAAACCCTGTCATTCGGGTTAGTGAATAGTGAATAAAGAGTAAAATAATATATTCATTTAGAGACTCTCTTTAATTTGTCTTATCACACATTAAAATTAAAATATCATTGTAAGGAAATTCTAATCAGAAACAGAGAAGTTCTCTTTTCATTTTAATTTGAGAATATTAAGTGTGCAACAACGTAATAAACTTTTTTTTTCATGAATTTATCATATATAATAAATGAAGTCATAAAATAAAAAAGGTATAAATATTTTTGTTTTTCAATGCTAATATTTATTATTTTAGTGTTAATATCAAATATTTATGTTTAATATTTATTTAAATAAATCTTTTTAGTGAAGTCATAAAATAAAAAAGATGTTAAAATATTTATTTTTAGTAAAAAATATCTTTTTTTATTTAAATGAAAAAGAAGGAAACCTATTTTTTTGTGTTAACATCAAGATATTAAGATTAAAAAAAGTATCAAATATTTGATATTAACACTAAATGAAGTCATAAATATATAAAAGATGCAAAAATATTTATTTTTTAGAGTTAATATCAAATATATTTCATATCAATAAAATAGAAATCTATATAACAAAACATCGTGCCTTTTTAGTAATTACAACATCAAACGTGATTTAAAAATATATCATCCAAATAACGAGATATTGATTAGAAGGAATGGCTATACACAACTTCATTATAAGGAATGCTGAAACAGATATTGATTTTAGTCGATTTGAAGATGAAGAAATAATACTTGACATGGATGATGATAATTATCATGGTCAGCTCAACTTTGATTCATCACATGTTCCCAGCATTGTTTCTTCTCCGGAGATGGATCATATTCGAAATGCAATTCAAGATCAGATTATTTCCAAGCTTTTAACAAAGTTATGTTTTCAATAGTTAAAATATCATGCATATCCCTAATACTTCTAAATAAATAAAAATTGGTGTAAATATCTTTATTTTTTAGTATTCAAATCATTTATAAACTTTATTTTAATAAAATGAAATCTATATCTATATAACAAACAAAAACATGTCCTTTTTAGTAATTATACATGCAAACGTGATTTATAAAATCTCAACCAAACAACATTCACTTTCTTAAACTCACACTTGAAACAAATTATCCAAACAAAAATCACGTTTATACAAACTCAAGTTCCCTTCAAATCACGTTTAATAAATCACGTCCACCTAAACTCAAGTTTGCAAACGTCGATCCAAACACACACTTGTATTAAATGATTTGACATGTATGAAGAAAATCGGTAGAAAGACCAATAAAAAGTTTGTCAAAATAAAGGATAGTCAAATTAATAGTTTCGTCGGGAACGCAGACTGGGATTGTGGGAAGAGCTCCCGAGTTCGATCCCCACTAAACACACTCTTCGGGAGGGGTGAAGAGCCTTAACTATGACTAAACCCCGAATAAGATTGTCCCAGGTAATAATAGGGGTTACCTATAGTTTATACCAAAAAAAAATTAATAGTTTCAAAATAGACGGAGATAAAAAAATACTATAGGTAAATCACTAAGAGAAATAAATCTTTCAATTTAATAAAAATACTATAGGTAAATCATTTAAGAGAAATATATTAGTGTCAGATAATCCATATTGTATGTTGACTCCACCTAGTGATAAATAGGATATTATAGCATGCTACATACAAGGATTAGTTTATAAGTTTAATTAATATGCACGGTTCACACTTGCCAATGGTTTGAATTCAGAGGTTTCTTTATCTAAAACCGGGTGAGTATCCCATTACTCTTAAAATCTTGTATGCATGAAAAATGTTTAGTTACATTTGTTCTTTCTGTGAATTTTGTTTAGTTTAATTAAAAGAATTAAACTCTTTTAAATTAATTACGCATATGCCACTTGGTCAGTAGTCTCTAAATTGAGTCCTCATAATTTTAGTGTTCGATCGTTTTACAATCTGATAAAATTATTTTTAAAATTAATTAATGACTGAAAATAAATTATATATGAGTTACAATACATGTTTCATGTTTATTGGAAGCGATTTCTTAATTTTCACTTCTTCCAAAAATCTAATTTTACTATTTTCACGGTATATCAAATGAGCTATATATTATAGTTTGAATAAAAAAAGTGAGCTATTAGTCATGCTTGTCACTACTCAACTTTTAATATCTTACATATGAGATATTAAATAATATTAAATATAATTAATTAATATGAAAATATTTCAAAAGCTTAAATAATTTTTCATTTATTATATGTTTTCAATATTTTATAGAAAAATATTAATGATTTTTATAATTTTAAGTATTTTTAATTTATAAAAGTTAAAAATAATAATATAATATTTAAAATAATTAACTTAATTAAATGATAATATAAAACAAAGTTTCTCACCTTGCACATTGTTCATGTGTGTTCTCACTTTTTCTGGGGCTTTTGAATTTTGATGCTCCCAGCTGCAGGCACAAGAATGAGAGTATACCCCTCTCTATCTTTTTCGTTACTCGTACGAGTTGGGGGCACTGGAGTCTGTAGGTGCATTCATCTTCCCTCATCATATCATATGATAGATGTAAGTAAAGGGATTGAGGCCTGCTTTACAATTACATGTCTTTGATTCACTCACTTTCTTTTCTTGACCAGCAATTAGGCGACATTCAAAGTGCTTCTTTTGAATGCGTGACCAAAAAAAAAATTGGTAATAAGAAAAATATAAAATTGAGAAAATATATAAAAAAAAGGAGAAAAAAAAGAAAAATGATAAATTTTTTATATTGTTCGGATAATTGGATTGAAAAGTACGGTAAAAAAAATTAAAACTTTCTTTTTAGTTGTTTTTTTGGTAAGGGTAAAATTTAGGGTGAGGGGATGGTGCCTCAGTTCATGGCAGGGAAAGCCTCCGGGTTCTTTTAAGCACTTATAGAGGTACTTACATTTTAGCTCGCCCCAAGGAGACGAGCAGAGGTTCGAATTCTTTTAGTTGTTTGGTTGAGTAGAAAAAAAAATTAAGTAATTGATATAATGTTTTTTTTTATAATATATGGGTAAAATTAGAAAGGGTGAATCAATCTTCTCAAACTTTCAATTTTCTCTCTATTTAAAGATAAGGATGGAAATAGGCCTAGTAAAAATTAAGCTTTGTAAGATTGTGGGTTGTTTTATAATTTTGTGGCTTAAATCGGCTTATTATCCATTAGATCTCTTTTTTCAAGTCTAACTTGATTTGATCTACTGCCTTGTTTGAAAAGCTAAAAGCTATTTTCTATTACTCGTCAAAGGGCTATAAACATATTTCTAAATAGGTAAACGAAAAAAAATTAAAAGTTATATATTATTACATTATTTATTATAATTTCACATCAATTTTTGTCCTTCTTTTCTCTTCACGACCAAAAGAAAGGAAGGTAATTTCAGAGTAGACCCTTTAAGTTTGGGTCTACCGTAGATCCATACACTTTATTACTATAAAAAGTAAATTTAAATTAATAAAATATATTATTTATTTTTTTAATATTAAATTCATACTATTTATGGTAAAAGTCTACCGTAGACCCAAAATATAAGGATTAATCCTAAAATTTCCCAAAAAAGAAAATGACATATATTCTTTTCAATTTTTCTATTAAAAAAACAGAAGGTAAACTTTACTTTGAGAAAGTGATTTTAATATTACTTTTATTATTTTCATACAATTTTTAAAAATAGATAATAAATTATAATTTTATAATTCTTGATAAAAATAAAATAGGTAAAATAAAATTTTTAGTACTCGCAAATAGACTCAGTTTTATTTTTATTTTTGTAAATATTTTTTTACATTCTTATAAATGCATTTTTAAAAAAAAAAATTGGTCCTTGTTAAATCTCATATTAATTTTAACCTTTTTTCTTTTACTCCCAAAATGAGCTCAAATTAAATCACATCTAAAATGAGAGAAAGAGAAAGAAAATGAGCAATAGAAGGATGAAGAGTAGAAGGAGAAAGGAGATGGAATCGGAGAATCACGTGTATAAGGAGAAGAAGGGTCTAGAAAGAACAGCTATAATGACATGGATGCATGTATAAAAAAAATTATTTGTAAGGATGTAAAAAAAACATTTATGAGAACCGGAAATAAAACTCAAATCATTAGTCATTAACAAAAACTTTAATGACAAATATGTATTTAAAAAATTACATCTATAAGAATATAAAAGAAAAAAATATTTATAAGAATTAAAAACAAAACCTGATCTGTACATAAATAACCAAAATCTTATTTTAACCAAATAAAATTATGTTTTTATTTCAAATCAAACAAGTCCAAAGTAAAATGAGACCGGAGATAGGTTGGATGAGATTTATTAGTAGGGGTGGGCAGCGGTCGGTTATGGTCGGATTTGGGCCCAAAAAGGCCAATCCGACCAAAACCGAAATCAATATAAGATAGCTCAATATCGTCCGAAATGGGCTTCGGTTTTGGCGGGTTACGGGTTAAACGGGTACGGGTGAGGTCGGGTGGGTTAATTCGGATAATGGGCCGATTTAAAATTTTGTTATTTTCTCCGTTTTAAGCCTTTTTTCGCTTTTACAAAATATTTTAACGGTAAATGGGCCATAAATCAGAATTGGGCCATTAAATTCACAGAATCACAATAAGTCATCTTAAAAAAATTACAATAATTAAATTCATTAAATTACAGTAAATTAAATGCATTAAATTAAAATTACATTAAATAAAATTGACCCTAAAAAATTACATGAATCAGAACAATAGAACATGCTAGAAACCCTAGCCACCGCCACCATCAGCAAGTCACCCTAGCCGCCGCCGCCACCATCAGCCATTGTAAGCCTTGACAGATCTTCAAAAAGAAAAACAATCACAGTTAAATCTTTGAAGTATTCTTCAAAATCGCCCAAACAGAAACACAAAACAGAAAACAATAGAAGATATGGAGAACAAAACAGAAAACAGAACAGACACCGTGCGACTTCTCTGTGCTCAAAGTCAGATCTGAGAGATTCACAACATGAACAGGGAAGAAATATGAAGAACAAAAGAAAAAAAGTCCAGATCTAGAACATTCTCCGTTTCAATCTTTTTTTTTTCGTACCTTCACCGGTAAAATGTTCTTCACTATCGTTTCGAACATTTTCACCGGTGAGGGTATGAAAAAAAAAGATTGGTCACCGCCCAGCCCGTCATGTCGCTGCCAACCGCCGCATCCCTCTCTCTTCTCGTGCGACCACCGCGACCAAATGCGGTGCAGGACGCCTCGACCCCCGCAGCGGAACGGCCTTTGAGGGCCACCATCCCCTTAGCGAATCAACAAAGATGGGAGAAGGTCTGAGAGTTTTTTTTTTGAGAGAGATGGCTAGAGGGGGTTTGAGAGAGAGAGAGAGGCAGAGGGTTTGTGTTTTTAGAGTGAGGCCGTGCCATGGAAGGGAAGGAAGGCGGTGCTGCCGCCAGTATGAGAGAGGGACGAGATGAGAGAGCAAAAGTTTGAACTTGAGACTGAGAGAGACCAGAGAAGACGAGAGGTTGTGGTGTATGGGGTATTGGGGTCTAAGTAGAGTTTTTTTTGGAAATGAAATCTGAAATTAAAATGGAAGTTAATGTAAATTAAAGAGAAAGTCAAGAGATAGGAAAAAGCAATATGGACCGTTGATGTTATTGCTGGGTGATCCTGATCGTTGAATAGAAGCACGCAATCCGTGTGCTATGTATAAATCCAATCAATGTGTGCCAAGTGGCGGGTCGGTTCGGTCACCGATGAAACCATTTTTCCATACTCGATCCCGCCCGCATGGAACCGTTATTGAATTGGTTTATTCATCCGAACAACTCGGTACCCGCCCGAATCCGACCCTGTGACACTTTTTTTTCCGATTTTGACGGGTGGTGGGGCGGGTCCGGATTTGTTGCCCACCCCTATTTATTAGGTTTTGCCTCAAACAAGTTGATTTATTTTTAAAATATAAAATCTGAATCTACTCTACTTATTTAGTATAATTTTTTTAAAATTTGACCTACTTAGGGTCTGTTTGGTTTACATTTTCATTTCCTATTTCCATTTTCTGTTTCCTGTTTTCTGAAATTTTACAAAGAAAAAACTGGAAATACTGGAACAAAAATTTCCTGTTTTCAGCATTTTCAATTTTTCCTTTGTTAAATCTCAGAAAATAGGAAACAAAATGAAAACAGAAATGGAAACAAGAAATGAAAATGTAAACCAAACACGCCCTTAGTAATTTTGATCGTTTTAAAAAGTTTAGCTTGATTAAAAATTCATTCAAAAACTTACTTCATATATACTAAGACTTTTTTTAATAACTTTAAACTAAGACATTGAAATAGGATGAAAGCTATTTATTTTCTAATAAGATAATAAATCTATAATTTTAAGATCTTATAAAAAAATTTAATTTAATAAAAATAATATATCATTATATTATTTATAAGATGATTTGTCATCTAGAGAATTTCTTATGACAAAAAAATTGATCCTTTTAATTAAATATTTTTTAAAATATCGTATCTTATTTTTTCATATCCAATATGTAGAAACAAAGGGAAACACTAGAAGGGGGGGTTGAATAGTGTTTCAATAAAACTTTAACGTTTTTGGAAACCTTTTCCTAAACAGGGAGTTTTTGCAAAAGCTTTCAAATGAAGAAATATAATCTGAAGATTAATGTTCCGTCTCAAGCACATTAAGACTGAAAAACTTGTTTTTCTGAAAACAGAGTTTACGTTAAAAGCTTTTATATCTATCAATTCAAATCCCTTCTTGTTAGCTTTAAACTGATTTTAAAGAGCTTAGAGAGGAGAGAACTTAGCCAGAGAATTTATCCTGGTTCATTCACAACCACAGTGAGCTACGTCTAGTCCCAGAGCAAAACACAACAGCTGGATTTTCACTAATCTTCAGAAGATTACAAGTATTCTTTTTTGTCAAGCCTCTTCAGGCTCTACAACAAGTATTCTTTCCCAACAAGCCTATTCAGGCTCAACAACCAAATATTGTTTAACAAACAAACCTCTCCAAGCTCAACACCCAAGTGTTTAAGAAGAAAAGATTTTGTTCAAGCTAAAGAACTACAAACTGTTCAGAGTTTAAACTGAATGATGTACAAATAAACTGAGTAAGATTCAAGGTATGAAAGTTATTGTACAATAGTGAATATATAAGAGTGTTTTACAGCGTAAAACTTGTATTGATTCTTTCTTTCTTAGATTGTTCTCTCTCTTGCAACGACTTGTATGAATCTATTATACTTTCTTGAGATGAAGTCCGTTGAGATCACCATTGAGAGAAAACATTTAATGCTATTAATTCCGTTGTGAAACAACTTCTGATAGCTTCTGACACAGTACAAGGTAGATGGTGCAATACTGTCTCTGTTCTGAGCACTGCAAAGACTGCATTGCAGACATTTCCTTTCTGGTGCATGAATTTCAAATATGCAGGAAAGTCTCTGAGCAACTTGCCTTAAAGAGGTTAGACCAAAGACTTGTTTCAGAAGGCGTTGAACTGACTTGAGTCTTTATCAGAGATTTTCAGAGGACTTCACTCTTCAGATGATTTCTGATCTCAGACAATTTGCCACGCCACACGCCTTCAGATGGTCTTCTTGGCTTCAAATGATGTTATGTTTCAAATGAACGAACCACTTCAGATGATCCTACTTCTTCAGACAGTAGATTACTTCAGATGGTCAACTTGCTGAAACATAAAAATCACATTAAAAGCATAGGAAATTCTTGCAATTGTAATTTTAACAGAATTTGTTACTCATTAAAACTTAGGAAAAATGAGACAATCATTATTAATTACTTAATGATATTTTGAGACTCGACACATTATACACACACCTTAACCTAGCCTCTATCCATCATCACAAAAAGCAAATAACTATTTTTTTTTTCATTTATAAATTTCAAGCTTACATTATTTTGGAATGTTTCTTTTTTACAAGAGAAAAAACTAAGTGTGTGTTTAGCTGTGTTATGAAAATCGGACCGGCCGGTCTAACTGGTAAACCAACCCGACTGGTAAACCGGCATGACCGGTAAATCGGCCTTGTGTCCGATCCAAACAAACTTGAGAATTGGTGTTGCAGAAAATCAGTCAAAAGCTCGGTAAACTGGTAAAAAAACCGGTTGAACTAGTCTTTATTAAAAAATTCATTTTTTATTTAATTTGAAATACTTTTAAGATAAATAAAAACATATGTTTGAGAATTACACATAGATGTTTATTTTTTACCAATTATTTTTATTTTTTTATTTTATAAACCTTATAATAAGGTTATTTAAATAAATTGATAACTTCATATATCTTAATTTCTTATAATTTTGTGTTATTTTATTAATTAAAATATATATTTGATTAATACCGATTTGATCATGGTTGAACTATTGAACTGTGAACTAGTGTCTTCACCGGTGTAATTACTGGTTCAGTTTTTAAAACAATGGTATTTAGTTTGATGTTGTATAATCATTATATGACAATCGGCCTTTTGAGATTAAGTTAGACTTGAGCCGAAATCTATAATATTACACTTCTTTTCAATGTAACATTTCACAACATCTAAAATGAAGTTAAATTCAGATAAAGTTAATTGTTAGTTAAGAAACATCAATATTATTTATCTCTCTCAATTTAAATCAACTGGACATTCATAGGTATGTGATCTTAGAGTTGATAATTATTTATATTTTTTAAAGTATATTATACGTTAAAATAAAATAATCAATAAAATATCAAATAATTTTTAAATTTTATGAAATTTTATAGGCTTGATCTATTTAATGAAAACTTTTAATATGACGGTTGGATTGATGAAATTTAATGTTTACAAAGAGTTATTAAGCGGAATAATTTTATTGAGAGTTACTTTTTGTGTAAGTTGATCCCACTTATATATATATATGTGTGTGTGTGTAACTTACACCGGTGTAATTATAACTCTCCTCTATATATATAGGGGTTTGCTAATATACTCCCACCTGATTTTTAGAAGGAGTATATTAACACACTACACCTTTTTATTTGGACAAAACAACCCTTATTTATTTTAAAAAAATTCTAAGCTGGTGGGTATTTAAGTAATTTAATGTTTAATTTTGTTTTTTCTAAACCTATAATCCTTGGACCGTTGGCCACTATCGCATGTACGCCGTCATGAATGGTAGAAGTTATCATCGTGCACACTGCACAGTGCACCAACTGGGAAGAAATTTTAATTTTGGCAATCATCACATAACCATTTAACTTGTTAATTCATTCACTTCCTCATTTTCCATTTTACTTCCTTTTTTCACATTTTTTTCATTCAATATATATTTGGGTTCAAAAGGGGGGAAAGATGAAGGGAGTCATCACGAAGACAAATTGCGGCAGTGAAGGAGGTTTTACTTATGGGAATCGGAAGAGCAAGGCGGCGCAAAAGTTGGGATCGCTGATGCACCGTAGAAGTTGGAGCGGCAAGAAGAAAAAATAGAGGGACAAGGGCAATGACAAAGGCAAGCTTGTGGGGGAGCGGTCAAGATGATAGGAAAATGAAGGAAGAGGGTGAATTAATTTTTTTTCCAGAAACTGAATGATCAACAACCATGAACACAATAATTGCCTCCCGTGGAGGATACATGTGCTTAAACAAAAAAAACAACCATAAACACAAGAGTGAATAACTAAATTACTATAAAAGACATTAATGTAAGTAGTTTTAGAAAAGAGTGAAATGGGTATTTTTGTCCAAATAAAAAGGTGTAGAATGTTAATGTGCTCCTTCTATATATGTATATATAAATAAACTAATATGAGGAAAAAATATATGTGAAACATTAGAAGATGAAGAAAATTGTAGCAAATAGTGCATGCGTCACCTAAGGAGAAAAATTCAACTCTGCCGCCATGAAAGTAGTATTGTAATGTGCCGCCAGGCGCCAGCGTGATAAGTGATAGAAAAATTAACTTTCGGTGCATAATGCTAGTATGCTACCTTCAAACGTCAGGTGGTTGGAACTTGAAATTGGACTCATTTTTCTCCTTTTCTTTTCTTAAAATTATTTTAATTTTTGAACGCGTAATGGCGTGTTCCGATAAATTTCTAAAGGGTTAAATGTGTTTTTAATTCCTGAAATATAATCGAGATTTGATTTTAGTCCTTGTAATTTAAAATCGATAATTTTAATCCTTTAAAAATTGAAAATGCACCAATTTAGTCATTTTCAATAAAAATTCATAGCTAATCCGTAGCGAAATCTTTAGCAAAACAAAGCAATAAAACTAAATTGGGGTATTTTCAATTTTTGAAGGACCAAAACCACCGATTTTAAATTAGAGAGACAAAAATTAAATCTCGACTATATTTTAGGGACTAAAAACATATTTAACCAATTTCTAAAAATATTATGGCATGATTTTTATCATATTTTTAAAAAGGGAAATCTCAAAAATAATAAATTTTTAAGTTAAATATATTTTTAATCCCCGAAATATAATCTGACTATATTTCAACAACTGAAATTATATAATTTTTTTATTAAAATATATAATATTTAATTTTATAAATATAATAAAATTTTAAGTTTCATTAATATATATTTCATTTATATTATTTTTTACTTCTAATATTTATTAATTATTACAATTCACGTGTTTTATTTTATTTTTAATTTTTGTGTTTATTTTAAAATTAATATTTCATGTATATTGAATTCCTTTTACTTTCAATTCACCATTAAATTATGTATAAAAAAAATTCACAATTAAATTTGACCAGCCTAGCTCAAAATAGATGGAGCTAATCCGAATTCCCTAATTTACATGAGACTATGCCTTACACTTTATTGGACTAACCTTTAATTTATTTTTCCTCACTAGATAATGTATTGTGATATGAGTAAGGTTAAGTTTCATATTTTTTTCCCTACAAATTCTCCTATTATTATATGAAGTAAATATTAAATAAAAAATATATTTAATATCTTAAAAATATAAAAAAACATTTAATACATAATTTATTTAGTAAAAAATTTAAAATTATTCATGTGATAGAGGGTATAGATAATGAGTACAACATTAGTAAATAATTATAAAATGCCAATTTTAGTGAGTAACTGAGTATCTAGAGAGGGAATTTAGTGCGAATATCTATATGTTGAGGACGAAAGGCATTTAAGAAGAGAAAGAGGGCCAAGTAAGTATCCATCTGTATATTGATGGTTTGCAACTTGCAAGCTAAGTGGACCAAACCCGAAGGAGCTAAAGACAGCAACAGACTTCTCATTCTCAAAGCACCAAACTTCTTCCTTACTCTTTTGACCCAAAATTAAAAAAAAAAAAAATCTTGGTTAATTACTCTTGGCTGGGGCTGTCTACTAAACAACAAATTTATTTATTTATTTATTATTTATACTAAGGAGGTAGGAGGCTGCAAGAACTAGGATTCCCGATACATTGGATCTGATGCTCTTCTTCACTGTATATGCCATATCTCCTTCCCCCAATTATTAATCTGCTTCATATACATACATATATAAATTAGATAAGATAAGAAGAAGAAGGCCTTCCGGTTATTTTTTCAATATATTATTTTCATTGGGTCATCTTTGGAAATCTAATTTCCTGAATGGTCGAAACCATAAACAATAGCAAATTCTCTACCGACTATACAAAATGGAAAAACAAAAATAGAAAAAAATTAAAGGAACTGCAACAAGAGACCTGAATCTCTCCGATAATATTGCAGCAGGGTATTATTGTTGGATGATGAAATGTCCTATAATTAGAGTTTAAAGCAGTGATATTTTCATGATCATCATCAGAATAGTTCGTCACTTAATTTGTTGCTACCTAGATTATATGTGTGTAATTAATTAACTAAACCACATAAACATTATAGCTAATAATAAAATTGATTCTATTATAACTATAGTGATTTTAAGTTTAAATCACTAGAATTGGATTGGTGGAGGGAATTTAGGTAGCTCATAAATTTAGATCTCTTCGCCATACATAACAAAAGAAACTATACTAATTCTTTATTAATGGTGCATAGTGTATGGTTTTTTTTCTAGAACACATATATCTTACCAGAAATAATCATATTTGAGTCATCATAAATAGATAAATTCTACGGTCCAGGTCAAAAATAATGGGTTTCTGTCCAGTTATGATGTGTCATTTTTTATTGATATATACGTGTGGCTAGTTTTTAACACAAACGACCAGAGGATTCATCTCCTAGAACCAGTGACGGATCCACAAAGAGTTTTAAGGGGGGCCGGATTCATATAAATATAAAAATATCAATAAAAAAACACAATTTAAACATAAGAAATAATTAAAAAAAATAAAACATGTAAATTTTTTGTGAGTGAAATATATAATATACCACTTGTTGAGGAGGGGGAGGGGGCCCCCACTTGCCCCCCTCTAGATCCGTCCCTGCCTAGAACCACTGTAAAGCCTTCATTGCCACAAGCACATTAGACCCTTTTGTGTTACAGTTTCAACCATCCATGGAAGACACTTACCCTCTGACATCATCTTATTCATGTTGTACATCCACTGTTTGCCAGAGGAGGAGAAGACAACACCGGCCGCTTCGAACTGTCACCATTTTTCAGTCTAGCTCCTCCTCTGTAATCTAATTTTGTAAAACAAGACTTTTGGTTTCAAATTGAAACAATATTATTTTATGAAGTGGAAATAAAAAATAAACAAGAGAAACAAGAAACTCTTAATCTAAGATCAACGTATCCCGCAGCAAGAGGGTCGCAACCTTAGGCAGAGGGTATTCCTAAAACCGGTCCAAAATATCACCTTGAGCCCCATGTACTTAGCCATCATACTACAAGAAATTCGTCTTTTAGCGACGACTTTAAGTGAAAAACCGTTGCTACAATCTATGTAGCGACGACCTAATGGGCGTCGCCCCAATTATTAATCTGCTTCATATACATACATATATAAATTAGATAAGATAAGAAGAAGAAGGCCTTCCAGTTATTTTTTCAATATATTATTTTCATTGGGTCATCTTTGGAAATCTAATTTCCTGAATGGTCGAAACCATAAACAATAGCATATTCTCTACCGACTATACAAAATGGAAAAACAAAAATAGAAAAAAAATTAAAGGAACTGCAATAAGAGGCCTGAATCTCTCCGATAATATTGCAGCAGGGTATTATTGTTGGATGATGAAATGTCCTATAATTAGAGCAGTGATATTTTCATGATCATCATCAGAATAGTTCGTCACTTAATTTGTTGCTACCTAGATTATATGTGTGTAATTAATTAACTAAACCACATAAACATTATAGCTAATAATAGAATTGATTCTATAATAAATTAGGTAGCTCATAAATTTAGATCTCTTAGCCATACATAACAAAAGTAACTATACTAATTCTTTATTAATGGTGCATAGTGTATGGTTTTTTTTTTCTAGAACACATATATCTTACCAGAAATAATCATATTTGAGTCATCATAAATAGATAAATTATACGGTCCAGTTCAAAAATAATGGGTTTCTATCCAGTTATGACGTGTCATTTTTCATTGATACATGTGGCTAGTTTTTAACACATAAACGATCAGAGCATTCATCTCCTAGAACCACCATAAAGCCTTCATTGCCACAAGCACCGTAGACCCTTTTGTGTTACAGTTTCAACCATCCATGGAAGGCACTTACCATCTGACATCATCTTATTCATGTTGTACATCCACTGTTTGCCAGAGGAGGAGAAGACAACACCAGTTGCCTTCGAACTGTCACCGTTTTTCAGTCTAGCTCCTCCTTTGTAATCTAATTTTGTAAAACAAGACTTTTGGTTTCAAATTGAAACAATATTATTTTATGAAGTGGAAATAAAAAATAAACAAGAGAAACAAAAAACTCTTAATCTAAGATCAACGTATCCCGCAGCAAGAGGGTCGCAACCTTAGGCAGAGGGTATTCCTAAAACCGGTCCAAAATATCACCTCGAGCCCCATGTACTTAGCCATCTCACTACAAGAAATTCGGCTTTTAGCGACGGCTTTAAGTGAAAAAACCGTTACTACAATCTATGTAGCGACGATCTAATTGACGTCACTGAAAGGCTCGTCGTTAATGCAGTAACGACAAGCAAAATAGACCGTCACTATGTAGAGACAGTCAGACCATAGCTAAAGCTGTCGCTACGTATTATTGTTAATTTTTTTATCTAGTGACGACCTTAGTGACGGCCATGGTCGTCGTTAATGATACTTTTTTTATAATTTAAATTTATTATTATATATTTTATTTTAATATTTGTTAATTTTAAAATTGTAAAGAAAAAAACTAAATACTATATAAACACGCCGATAGAGGAAAAATATATATATAAAAAATATATATACAAAAATTGTTCAAACATAATACAATAAAAGTATAAAAAAACATAATAAAAAAATCAATGGTGGCCGGCGGCGATGACGCTCGGGGGACGATCCTTATCCTCATCCAACGACTGCTCATCCAGGGCATCATCGTAGTGGGGGTGCAGCTGAGCCTGAGCCTGAGCAGCCTGAGCCTCTAGCAACTGATGCATCTGTTGTCGGAGTCGTGCAAAGTCCTCCTCCAACTATGCAGCCTTCGCTTCAGCCCGGCTAGCCTGCTACCTTACTTCAATGACTTCCTGGCGCAGCGCTTCCTCAGCCGAATGTCGTGACCCGGATCCGTCACTCCCGCTGGTATGAGCCTGAGACTCTTGAGTAAGGCCGGTCACACCTGGGCGAGGGTTGGTTGACAAGTCCCTGGTACCATAATAGCGGCCTCGGGTCTTGCCATCCGCACCATCCTTCCAGATCTATAGCTTGGTGGAGCCATCAAAGCTAGAGTTGTCCCCCATCTATGACTCCACCTCCCTCAGGCGGTTCTGGTAATTCGTCTGTTGAGTACGGGTAAACGTATAATTAGTTAGTTATATATTCAATTGAAAATATATGAAATTATATTAAAAAACACTGATAAGCACAAACTTTGACTTACATAGGTGGACCGCATTCAGTCATCTACCCACCCACCACCCTTTTTTATGTGGGTGGCCACAAAAAACTCAGTCATCGGGCTCCACCTCCCGCCCAAGTTGTCAAGCCTACACAAAATAATTACACAAATTAATTATTTTAATAACAAATACAAAAAAAATACAGAATAGTGCTTGTTTATACACACCATATCCAACACCACCTCATGGTGGGCCTTGTGACCCATGGTGTGGACCGCTCCCCTGCGTTGAGAAGCCCGATTGCTCTTTTTACGAGCATACTTCCCCTTGAATTCACCATAGGCCCAATAGGCCAAAAGACCTTCTCAGGCCTGCTCCCAGTCCTCCGGGTCTTGTTCATCATATCTCGAAGGCGACAAGCAATCCTGTGCCCGTACACCTTCTTGATTTGGGTCTCATTAGAAGGGTCTCAAGTAACTTTACTCTGAAAAAAATGGTAAGTTATTAGAAAATGACATAACTTAAGGAAAAAAAATATAAAGTGTTTAGGATTTTTATTTACCGTAAACTCGGCCCACCACTTGTCTCATACATCCTGCGGGGTGACCTCCCACAGGTAGTGAGGACCCCTGAATTGCGAACGAATCACATGACCAATGGCTGTGATGGGTTGGTTGTTAGGCATCCAATTGTAAAATAAACAAATTCAATATTAATTGTTAAAACAATTAAAGATTCAATATTATCAATTCAAAAGAAGTAAAAAAATAAACAAACCCACCCCTTGCCAAATGGTCGGATAATCCCTACCATGAGGGTCAACCTCATGAGGTCGGCTGGAGCTGGCACCCTGGAATCGAACTGGCTCCGCATCAGAGTTAGGGTCAGCGTCCTCATCCATATCAGCCTAAGCGTGCTCAAGGTTCACCTCGAGGGCACAGACATATGTGGAAGCTCCTCCTTCAACATTGTAGGGAAGTCAGAATATCCCGGTGTCGGGATGAACCTAATTCCGTCGAATGGCGGCGAGTCAGTTGCAACAGGTATACCAGTAGCTCTAGGGGAGGAAGAAGAAGACTAGAGGTGGGCCACCGCAGGCACTGAAGTAGATGGAAGATCCCGCAGCTGATTAGGGTTAGAGGGGTTGGTCCTCTCCCGACGGGAGCGAGCTAATTGTGCAGCCAGCTCGCCCAGAGGGTTATCGGTGAACCTCCCTCTACTAGGTGGGATCTTCTCTCCACCTCTACCATGCATACGAGGCATTTTTCCTAATTTTAATAAGTTTAAATTAAATATTTAAAATACACCTATAAACTATATATAAATTATATAAATTAAATAATTATATAAATTATATTAAATAACTATATAAATTACATAATTATATAAATTATAATTACTAATTACTAATTATATAAATTAAATAATTCTAATCTATATAAATTATATAAATTAAATAATTATTAATTACTTCTAATCTAATAAAACTAATAAACTATTGATTATGAATAAACTATTAAAACTAATAAACAACATACCTACTAAAGCAATGTTTAAAACGAATAAACTAATACCTATATCATATTAATATAAAACTAATAAACTAATAAATATTAATAAACTATTGCATTTGCTCAGTCCCTTCATGAGTTGATGTGAGCGTGTCCCAGATCTCCTTGGCTGAGTTGCATCCATGAACCTTCTCATACTTAGGTTTATTCAAAGAACAAACCAAGTCCAATCAACTTTTGGTATGGACACTCCACCATGCATAGGAATGTAGTCATCCTCAGTAACCATATCCCATAGATCAATGTTGTTGCTCTCAATGAACAGTTTCATTCGATCTCTCCAGTAATGGTAATCCACACCATTAAAAGCTGGAGGCCTTGTCACAGAGGCTCTTTCTGTGATATAGTGACTGTTGCTTGTAGAGGTTTCCATCTAGGATCTTCTTCCTCAACACTGTTAGATGTTCAACCTGAGGCTGAGCTCTGATACCAACTGTAGGAAACACAAGGAAACACTAGAAGGGGGTTGAATGGTGTTTCTATAAAATTTTAACGTTTTTAGAAAACATTTTTTGAAAACTGCGTTTTCTAAAAAATGTCAGATAACTTAGGTGTTATCTGAAGCTTGATAGCTGTCTGAAGTAGTTATCTGAAACCTTGAGCGAAAAATGCAGTGCATACATTAAGGGTATGGATATGTTTGATTTAGCGTTGGAATAAATTCACGTTTTCAATATTATAAATAATTACATTGAGAAATTTAAACCTGAGGTTAATCATTTCTCAACATCAAATTAAAAATGCACTAACATTTCGAGGGTCAAAAAGAATATAGGACCGAAAGCGCTCGCTTGAGAAATTGGATTGATGACACACTAGAGTTACAATTACATGCAACACAAGGAGTGGTGGTTGTTTTCTGTTGATGTAAACCACAAAGACAACGATGGAGGAAGTGGTACTGCAGGGCATGGGGAAGGAAAGGAGGACCCATTTGCCTTTAGGTGTGCTGTGGCTTAAGATCATTTCCAAGCGTAGATGTGTGGAACATGTGGCCATGGAAGGCGACAGAATTTTTATCAAAGCTCAGGGATTTTACCACCGAGAGTGTGGATCAATTAGTAAGGTGTTGTTCCAGGTTAATCAGTGGTCTCGAGTTCGAGCATTGGGTATGTGGCTGCATTAAACACTCAGGGAGAGAGCGCCACCCATAAAGTCCTACCCAACTCGAGCAGTATTGCCTCCTATAAAGGATACTCGTGGTCTTGCACACAAAAAAAAAAACTCAGGGATTTTCAAACCATCATGTCTTTATATCCAACATACCCATTTTACCTTCGAGTCATAAGGACCCAGACTCAAACCTAAACTTAGTTAACAACAAGGGTTTCACCCAAAACACCTTGCATTGAATAAAAAGATATTATTTTATTTAAGTAAATATTCTCATTTAAAAAAATTTATATGAAATACTAGTTTTTTTATAATAGTAATTTTTTCATGATTAAAAACAAAAAATATAAATATTATAATTTTTTATAATTTTAATAAAATAAAAAATTACAAAAAAATTACATGACCTTTCAACATCTAAGCCTTGGGTTTGTTTTAATAATTACAAATGGGAGAAAGGGAATTAAGAAGAGAGAAAATGAAAACATTATATCATTTTCTCATATTTAATTATAAAGAAAATGATGGGAAAGAATGAAAAAAATTAATATGAGGTTCACATCAAAGTCTTTTTTTTCTCAAGTGGAAAGAAAATTCATATTTTGAGAAAAGAATTCATTTTCTTCAATCCTATTTATTTATATATATCCCTCTCATCTAATAATAAGAACTACTTACTTGTTTTTTCTTATTTTGTAAAGGGTACAAAGGATATTATATCAATTATTCATTTGCTTTTTTTAATTACCTTCTATCTAATTAAACAAGTAATACCAAAATTCTACCTTTCGTTCTTATTATCTTGTATTCATTTAAAAAATATATAATATTCTTTACCAAAAAAATTTAAAAAATATATAAAATCTCCGTTTTTTTTCATTTTATTCCAACCCATTTTCTTCACACAACTGAATGAAGTAGTGGGGCGAAGTTGATTTATATTTTATCTGCTTAAGATTATTTTACCAATTTTTTATTTTGAAAAAGTCACTTCTCACTTATTTTAATTTGTTTAGATAAGATTTTTAAAAATAAAATATATAAAAAATTATTTCCATCACTTCTAATAGCTATTATGAGTATATTTTCAAAATAATTTCTTGTAATAAATTTATAAGGTGTCATATTCATTAAACAATGTGAATAATATAAAATTCTTTTATATTAAAAGTATGTAACTACTAAATTATGTTTTTTTGGTATTAATCTCTTGTAATTGTAACTATATGAGAGATAAAGTAAAAAACTAAGTAGCAAGTTTTTATGGTTTGGCTAAAAAACTCGAGAATTATTAGAACTTTTAAAATAAAGGCTTGAGCCCATTTTTGTGAGTAACCCGATTTTTTTTTGAGTAGTTTCTTTTTTGCAGGCTACCCGACCGTTTTGCGGGTAGCGAGTTTTATCGGGCTGAGCTAAAAAGCTCGAGAGTTATTCAGTCTTCTAAAATAAAGACCTAAACTCTATGTCTTTACAGTCTTTTGCGGGTGGGGTCTGATTGAGCTAACCCATTTTATCGGCTCTACTAAGTACCTTTGTTTATACTCTTTTTGAAAAATTATATTTAAAAAACATTTTAAATGTTCTTTGAATGCATTTTAAAATTCTTAAAATAATAAATTTATAATTATTTTTTAAAAATAAATTAATTCATTATATTACTTTCTAAAATAAAATATATATAATTATTAATAAATGAAAAAAATTTACTTTATATATTTTTTTAAAAAGAAAATTATTAGATAATTGTAAAATTATTGTTTAAAATTAAAAAAAAACAAATGTTTAATTTTTATAGTTATAATCAAACGCAAAATAATTTTTACTTTATTTTCGGTGGCTTGTATATGTTTTGGGTTTGGTGGTGGTGGTTTCTAGCTGGCTGCAAGGGAAAATCTGGTGTTTGATGCACTTTTCTTTCATCAGCTCTTACCCACCAAAGAATGGAGAAAGTCCAGGATTTTTTTTTCGTCTCAAAAACTTTTTGCATTATTATTATTATTTGACTGGATCTTATAAATTAGGTGCTGACACAACTTGCACAAAGAAAAGAGAGAGGTAGATTGAGAGAGAAGAGTGATAACATATAAAGTTGGAGAGGGTGGCCCCTTTGGTGATAATGGAAGTTGCTCTCATCCTCTCCGACTCCTTCCTACTCCTGCCACTCCCAAATTATATTTCCTCACCTTTTCCCTCTTCCTAGCTATATTGCTTCAAGCTGCAAATGGCAGCATAAATTTGCAAGCAAGCATGACTTAGACAATTGAGTGTTCATTTCAAGTGGCTGCAATCACATGGCTCATTCTGCCCCCTTTCAAAGCATCATCATATTATCTCAGATTTTATTCAGCCACACAAGACCCGACTTCCTTTACTCTTTAATTTGTATCACAAGTCATAACAATATAATTGGATTCCGTGACAAGTAACTAATTATGAACAATATCCTTCATTATTTAGCTAGTGACTAATTTTTTTTAGATTATATTTTATAAAAAAATTATTTCTCATTTATTTTATTTTGGATATGGTGTCTAAAGAATTAAATTTTGTAAAGGAAATATTTCTAATTTTCTTACAAATTATTATGAATAACTTTTAAAATAATCATTTGTGATAGATGAGAAATAAAATTAACAAAAAATAGTTTTTATAATTATGAACAAACACAAAATGTATTTTATTTTGTATAAAAGTATTCAAAAGTAAATTATTTTTTACACTGCATGAAATTCTAAAATTACTATCTTTTCCCTTTTCTTCACACAGTAACTAAAACTATTTCTGACGGCAATGACCCAAGCATAAATAAATCATACTTTTCAGTTTTTGTGAAGTATGCATGACAATCAAATCTGAACTCATAGGTCTTGTTTCGGATGGTGAAAACTTATTTTGACCGATTTTAAGTAAAATCTGACCCCGTCCCGCCTTTAACGGGGACGTGAGCGGGTTTGGGGTGTAAGAACTAGCTCGTCCCCTAACCCGCCCAATATATTAATTAAATAATTTTAATTATACTAATAATTAAATAATAAAGATAAACTTATATATTTTCTTTAGAATACAATATAGTTCTTAAGTTTTTTATTTTTTTAAGATTATTAATGTCTATATTTACATATTATTTGAATTAAAATATATTAGATATACATGACTTATTTTAAAACATGTATTTGAGTTATAAAAAATAGAGAAAAAATGAAAAAAAGATAAAGTGAAATCCCTGCGGGTTTCCCCGAACCCGACGGGAACCTGCGGGGATGAGGTTGAATTTCATAATTTCATATCCTCTCTCTTTAAACACGAACCCAAACCGGCCCCAACTTTTACGGGGACGGGGACGGGGACGAGGAGAGCTAAATCCGCCCCGACCCGCCTTGTTGCCATGTCTAGTGTGTAGGGGTGGGCATCGGACGGTTACAGTCAGGTTCGGGTGGAAAAATCCTTAGCCGAAGCAAACCGAAGATAAAGAAATCTCAGCCGATTCCGTCCGTTAAAGGGCTCAGTTACTTCGGTTGGTGGGTTGGTCGGTTTTCGGGTGTTTCGGGTGGTTTGAGGTGGGTTTAGGCCATATTGGGCCGGGCCACGCAAACATTCAAAAAAAATCACAGAACACAACAATAGTCCATACAAAAAAATTCCACTCGAACATACAAAAAAATAACAGAGGCTTCCGTGATTTTTTTTCTGACCAAAAATAAAAAATAAAAATCACAGAGGCTTCCAGAAAACTAAAAGTTTCTGAAACAAGGGAAGGGAAGGGGTTCCAAACATGAGAATAAACGCAACAATAGTCCATGGCATGTTACTAAGATGCTCAATGAGTGAACCAGTGGTGGCGACGATGTGGGGCGCGCTGGTGAATGGAGCTGTCGCAGATCGGAGGAAGACGAAGACTAATCTGAGAGCAGGAGCAACAAACTGGATGCAAGCACAGGAGAATGAACATATTACAATGAGAAATGAACAGAAATAGACGCAGATGGCGGTGGTGCAGAACAGAGGGCGGTGGCGGTGTAGGCAGATCTGGAAAAACTCCCATGAAGGCGAACAGAAACGACGCAAATGGTGGTGGAGAGCGAAAAGGCTACACGGTGCATGCAGGTCCGAAAAAACTAAAAAGGAGGCAAACAAGAACAGAAGGTAGATCTGGAAACAACACTAAATGTAGATCTGGAAAAACACCCATGAAGGTAGATCTATAGATGAAGAGTTGAGGAAGAAAGGGAGAGACGGGGGTGTGGCGGTGGATGGGTGACGGCGGCGCTTGCGGTAGGGTTTAAGTGAGAGAGATTGAGAGAAGTAGGGTAGGGAAATTGTGAAGAGGAGTGAAGTGAAAAATAATTTACTAACCCCAGCACACAAAATACACAAGTCGCAAATGGGCCACTGGGTGTGGGCTCTCGTTTTGCTTTCAAACATACATGGTCGGTCGGATCGGTCACAGCCGAATTTTTTTTTTTGAATCCGAGTCCGACCATATAAACCCATATGAAACTGGCTTTTTTAATCCGTTAAACCCGATAATCGACCGTACCCGACCATGCTTCTGAAACACGCCTCGGTCTTGCCGGGTTCCGGTCGGTTCGGCACAAGTTGCCCACCCCTACTAGTGTGTGTGAAGATGTCTTTTCCCTTCACCTTAGGTCCCATTTTAATGGGATTGTAGTTAAACAAATTAAGTCACAAAGACTAAACCAATTAAGGGTAAATTTATTCGAATATATTATATGTTCCTAGTAAGACAAATTAGAATCCCCTACCACTGGTTGTATAGATTAGTTGGTAGGGGGCTATTTTAGTTTGATCAGTGGTCTTAGATTCGAGTCTTGAGTATGCAATTGCGTTAAATACTTGAAGGGAGATTTTTTACGCCCATAAAGGTTTTACCCGGCTCGAGCAATATTATCTCTCGTGAGGATACCTGTGGTCTTACACGAAATATATATATAATTCCCTTAATTTAACATATATGCCTAAATTCCTACCTCTAGGTTGAGAGCTGGAAGGAAGGAATGTATGGTAAGAGCATGCTAGAAGATGGTAAAAAGAGAAAGAAAAAAGTATATCCTATCAGTTCACCCTCTAACCCAGCCCCCTTTCAAGATAAAAATTACACTGGATAATAGGATATGATGACATAACATGATAAACTTATCTTATATATGTTATTGTTGTAACAAACTATGGAAATAAAATAGGATAGGATATTGATATCCTATTATGTCCTTTATTATGGCAACCAAACGAGCCCTTAGAGTATTTCCAATGATGCAACTATCTTTCTTTGTTTCTTTTTACTTTTCATAATTATTGAATGAGTCACACGATGACACACAATCTCTTTTTACCTTTTTACAATTTATGCAACCTTTATGGTGAAACTCTAAAAAAATTACTAAATGGATTCATAAGTTACCCCACATTTTTATATCTCATCAACATTAATTTTGTGTTCGGTCCACAGATATTCATAACACATCCTTACTTATAAATGAAAAATCCACTACTATACTCCAATCCAACAACTTTGTAAAAGCCAAGTGAGAAAGATGACTTTAGCAACTCTCGATGGGGTTGGTCTTAGAGCATTTCCAATAATGCTGCTATGTTTTCACTTTTTAAATGAGTCTCACTATATATGACACAAAATCTCCTATCACTTTTTATAACTTAAAACAAGTTTTCTTTTGAATGGTGCAACTATAAAAAAAAATATCTAATGGGTCTCATAGATTACCTCAAAATTTGTATTTTTCATCTTAATATTTTTTAAAAAAATTTAAATCGGCATAAATGGACCCCACATATGGTGGAATAAAATATAAATAAATATTAACTAATTTCACCGTATTTAATGAGATCATCTCACAATACTATTTATTAAATTCAAAATTTATTTTCCAATAACTCTATTTAATGAACTATGTGCCAATAATAGAAAGAGACTACGTCCACTTGAAACAAAATTCAATAAAATTGAAGTATTTGCATGGAGGATAATTTAGGGAATGCAATTCATTTTTTAGATGACAATAAGAAAATTAAATAAGATTAACTAAATTTTTTAATTTGTGTGAATTTAGTTTTTTTACTTACATTTGAGTATGGAGAGAGTAGTTGCTTTGTATAAACCATCATTGCTTAACAAGAACCTTTCTCCAACAATGCACTTGATATTTAGTACCTAGTTCTTAATAGGAAAACACTATAAGAAAACAACGAATTAGATGCAGAATATTAGCGTCGGCCACGACGTCGACGCTACTAAGCCTACCAACGTTGACGCTAGCTAAAGGCATCACCGTTGAAAAAATAATAATTTTTTTAATTTAGCGTCAGCCAGGCCGACGCTACTTAGTATATTTAGCGTCGGTCTGGTCGACACTAAAGGAATCACTGTCGAAAAAAAACCTTTTTAAAAAAAATTAATGTAGCGTCAGCAATTATTAACACGTTAATTTCATACTTTTAACATAACAATTTCAGTATATATAATATTTTGCACTGTATATTACAAGAAACACAATTAGCACAATGATAATGCTCATTCTTTTTTCCATGCAGGATGTGGGTTCGAATCTCACAATTGATAAGTTTGAGAAGTAATTTTTGTTTAAAAAAATTATTTTCATCGGCTAGGCTGACACTAACTTAGCAGCCTAGCTAAAGTAAAGGCTTTTGTGTCGGTCTTCTTAATTGGACGCTATTGAGTTTGTGTCGAGGGTTTCATCGTTGGCCCGGATCGGCGCTAAGCTGACACTAATAACTTGTTAGCGTGTTTTTTTTTTAAATTTAGAGTCCACTTTTGATTGACGCTGAAAATAAGTTTTCTTGTAGTGAAAGTATGTTTTGCAATTCCCATTTCAGATGATCTTAATCAAGCATAAAACTCTACTTTGGATGCTAGAGCGTCCACCTTTAAAATATATATATTTTTTAATCCATAATCATTAATTTTTTTTTTAAAATGTATCCTCACATTTATGCCAAGCTTTTTGTTGATTAATCACACACACACACACAACTTGTCGAAATATACTCCACCTATCCGATCCGAGATTGAAGAACTTTCTTATCAATTGGATCCAAAAACAGCAAAAACGTCCTAGATTAATTCACTAGTCAATTTCATTCGGTTAATGTAGTGGGCAAATGGATCATGTGCAATTGCAAAACATGATAAATATAAAAATGAAGTACATTTAAAAGTTAGGGAAGGGTAATCCTCAGTGTGCTACTTTCACTCGGCATTGGTAAGAGGAAGATCGATCAAATCAAAGGGACAAAGAATTGATTGATTGGTTAACCAGTCTATCGATTACATGCACATTGTCACGGGGATTATTAAGGAGAAATAGTATTACTAAAGCACTAATTAATCAGAAAAGTTAGTTTAGAATGCAGGGTGTTGAAGACTAATATATATATTAATACAATGGAAGAATGAGCTTGACAGCTAAGTATTTGGGGGGTGGGGGCATGCCTTTGGTTTACCTAATATATATCTTTCCTGCACTCTCAAAAATTGCAAGTTTAGAATTTTAATCTTCCTCCCAAGGAAAAATATTAAATTTCAAACTCATTTTATTCGGCTTTACAATTATTGATCATTTGAATGAAAATGATATAATAATTAATTATGATATTAAAACTAGTTTCTCATTTTATAGATATTAAAAATGTTTTAAAGTTAAGTTTTAAATTAATAAAAATAGAATATAATTGATTATATTCATAATTAAATTGAAATTTTTTTAACAACGCTTATATTAAGGAAACACACAAAGGTAAAAAAGTATGTGTGAAAAAAGTAAATATCTATTATATTATATAAAAGGACAATAAACATTTATTTTAAGGAAAATCACTTTTAAATTTTTAATATAAGTTTATAGTACTGGTGTTCATAAAACTGTTCAATTAAACATTATACGAACAATAACAGATTATTGAACGAGTTAATTTTAAATCCGCGTTTTATTAGTCTTTAATTCAGTCCGTAACGACTAACGAGGCAGAATTTAGAATTTAAATACCATTCCGTAATAATATAAGGTGGGACACGTTAAGGTACTGTACGTAGGAACTGAACTGAGCACAAATTGCCAAGCCTGGGGAGAAATCAGAAAAGGGTGTGTTCGTGTTACTATTTTTGGAACGGGCTAACAACAGTTTAAGAATCTTCAGCTGCTAATCATCAAAAGTACAGTGCTCTGTACCTTTATATACGTGCGCGTGGCTTCCACGGACACTTTGTTAGGACAGTGTAAGCAACGCGCCAAGTGTCCTTTTGGGGGGATATATTGTTCTCTGTCTCGCAACTTCCCAGGTAAGGTAACGGATCGGATACCATACCAATCAAGGAGAGGAGAGGACTAATTCTGCGTTCTCCACGTCATCATCTGACATGTCAGATCTGAAGCACCTCAAGTTGCCACGTGGAAGCACCCCATGTGGGTGAAGACGTAAGTTGGACCGAGTTCCTACCATTTTCATGGGGCCCACCCATATACACCCACTCCATTCCATTCTCTCAATAACTAACACAATGTTAAATGAAGAAAGAATGTGTTGTCTCGTAATAAATTAAATTGATCTCACCGTCGGTTACAACTTTTCTTCATTAGTTATTGATTTAGATTTATGTACGTATGTATAATTGAAGTAATGATAACATGTGCAAGTGTAAACCAAATATCTTATGGGGTGATGTAATGTTTGACAAGTAAGATTTGTTGAAGTAATTATAATTAGCAAAAGATAGATACTATAATTAGTGTGAGTATTACGGAGTCAATGGGCGTTCCCGTTTTGCCGCGGTTGGGACAGTCCCACGTGGCAGTCATATCAATGGGTCCAAAGCCCACAGACTCGTTATGTGGACACATCTCTCTAATCTAATCCTCTTTCTCTCTCCTAATAATGTAGGTCACTTCCTTCACTCTGATATTAATTAATTAATTATTCTATTTATATTCATTTCTCAAGTTTATATATACCCCACCCATTTTCCACTTCAGCCTTAACAACATTTCACTCATTATTCTCTTCCTCTTCCTACTCCCACCTCTCTGCATCTTCCTCACCTCACAAGAGCTTCATGTGTTGAGCATGACGGTGTATTGGTCCTACTTTGCTTTCCTTTAAAGTATCCTTCTTTTTCCTCTGCAATTATCCTCTGATTCAACAAGAAGCCATAGTACTCTATTAATTATTACTGCTATCACCTAATTATCTTTATCTTAGTCCTAATTATAATAACAACAACATGTTGCACTGTCTCAACACTTCCGGGAATCTAGCTGGGAGCTGTTCCGACATGACAGTGTTGGAAAGACAAAGGGCAAGGATGAAGTGGCAACAAGAACAAGGCTACTTTTCTGGAAATGGGTTCAATGGTGTGTTCTCTTCTTCTTCTTCTCTGCATGTTCAGAATCAGAATTCTCAAGGGTCTATGATATTCTCTGCTGATTCTGGTTCTGCACTTGCTGAGGTAGTAGTGGCTGCTCACTCACACTCAATCAAACCTCTACCTGCTCCTGCTCCTGCTCCTGCCTTTGATGTGAATTCTGCAATTTCAAGGACTTTTAGCTGTCCACCTGTTCTGGCAGAGACGAAAGCCACTGACTCTTCAATTGGGAAAGAGAGTTTGAAGAAGAGAAAAGCTGATAAGGCCTATCAGAATCATCCTCCTAAGGTGTGTGTATTTTGCATCCTATTAGTTTTATCATGATGTGAAATGATGACGATAAAGGCAAATTGTTTGGTTAGAATTGGCTAGAGTGACCATAACAAATTTTACTTCTTTAATTTGTTATAGGTTGTTGCAGAAAGTGATAACAAAGATAAGAAGATCAAAGTCGGTGCTGAAGATGGGGAATCCAAAATCACAAAGAATAATACAACCACCACTAATAGCAATAACAGAGGAACTTGTGCAGATACTTCAAATTCAAAGGCTTCTGAGGTTCAAAAACCTGACTACATTCATGTTCGAGCAAGGCGTGGCCAAGCCACTGATAGCCATAGCTTAGCTGAAAGAGTGAGTAGTAATAATTAACATGTTTTTTACTTTTTCTCTTAAATCACTGGGAATTCAAATCAAAGCAAGCATTATATTTCAATTTTTGTGCAGGTTAGAAGGGAAAAAATTAGCGAGAGAATGAAGTATTTGCAAGATTTAGTACCTGGTTGCAACAAAATCACAGGAAAAGCTGGAATGCTTGATGAAATCATCAATTATGTTCAGTCCCTTCAACGACAAGTTGAGGTAAGAGTTAGGTCCATTTCATTCTTTACCTTTGACATTGATCTATTCCAAAATTATGTAAACCCCACTTCATTTGTGTGGATGTTGACATATCTCTAAAGTATATATTTTTTTCACTTTCACTTTTGATCGTCAATTAAATACCATAATACATAACTTTACTTACTATATATTATAATTACCATATGCAGTTCTTGTCAATGAAATTAGCTGCTGTAAACCCAAGGCTTGACTTCAATATTGATGATATGTTTAACAAAGGGGTAAAAGGATATGACAATGACACACTTCATCTTATAATTTCTCCTTTTCTTTTATCTTAATCAATTACTCTTTTATTTGATCCACACAGGTGTTTCCTGCTTGTGATGCAACTTTTCAAGCCATGGGAATGTCTAACCCTTCAGAGATGACTAACCCTTCTTATCTTCAGTTCAATTCACCACAGCAAATTGTTTCATATGGTGGATTAGATACAGGGATGAACCCTTCAGATATGGGGCTTAGAAGGACCATAAGTGCCCCTGTATCTATTCCTGAAACATTTCTTGATTCTTCCTGTTTCTCTGTAGGTTTCTCCTCTGTTACATGTCCCTAGTGTTATTGTTATTTTCAGTTCAGCTTTCTTAATTTGATTTAATTTATGTGTGTTGCAGCAAATTCTACCCTCATCAACATGGGAAAATGATTTCCAAAACCTTTACGATTTGCCTTTTGATCAAGCACGAGCAACATCCTCCTTTCCCTCTCAGTCTCAGCTATTCACAGGTAGCTAAAATTTTGTCTTGTCAAATCACTTTTTTCCTTAGCCTGGTATCTTAAAAGTAGAAAGTAGAGGCAAAAGAGAGTGGATTTAATTGATGATAGAGACGTTAGAGCCCACTGATGTTGATCAACCATAGAAATACTGAGACCCTTTTTTTTTGTTTTTAATCAAAATTTTAAAAAAATGGATCTATTAGTATTATATCATTCAATTATACAGCTGGTATTCTTTTATGTGCTTCCTCTTTATTCCCACTAGTTTTTTTTTTCTCACAATTGTCTGTCTGCATTTTGACTCAAGCATTATGGGCATAAAACATAAGGAGATTAATACTTTGGCAAGTTGATTGTATTTTGTTGTAAAATAAAATGAATAATAATAAAAAAGGGGAAGCCAGCTTCCCTTCTTTGGCAACTTGGATGAAGAGGCACACCACCAACATCAATCATTTTCTTCAAGACATTCTCACTTTTAAATTATTTAACCCTTTGGAAGTAGTTAGTTATATTAGACTACTTAACATAAATTCTGAATGTGTTGTTTGACATCTCTGCAGGCCTAGTGGATGCTAGCAATCTAAAGATGGAGATGTAGAGATCATAACTTCTATTACCATTTGTTGGATTAGCTCACTCCAAATGCCATCGAGATTTTTTTTTCTTCTTTTTCAAGTACATAACATATATTTATTGTTTGTATACTGCCCCATAATATAAATAAAATCATATTAATAGCTGTTAACTTCAGTCTCCAGCTTTTGCACTTTCAAATTAGAACCAATGAAAAATAGAAAAGGATTGATAACGATCAGCAGCCTAATATGGGACCAGGCAGCTAAATCCAATTTGCATGAGGGCATTAGAGGCTACTTTTCACCCCTCTCTCTATTAATAATTATTGGTGGTAAAGGGGAAACCAACATAAACAGGGAACAACATATTAAAATGCAAAGCATAAACAAATATTTAGTATGTTTTTGGTTTGACGTTGAAATTAACCAAACTCGAATTTGGATATCCAGTGCAACTATTTCTAGTGTTGAAAACGTAAGTTTACCATGTTTTAACACTAAACCAAACATGTATTTAGTTACCCAATTTCTGTATCACAAACTTATAATACAATTGCAAAGCATAAACAAATGCTTACTACTATGGCTTAAATGTAAATACAAATGATTACAGAAGTAATAGTACAAATTAAAGATATAACTTTTTTATGAACGAAATTAAGTAACCCGGGTTGTGTGATTCAATTAAGCCTTATCCATTTAGTTGGATGAAGCAGAGAGAAAACACTGAACATGCTGGAGAGAGAGAGAGGACATGAGGGTGATAGTGGACCTTAAAAAAAACTGCCTTTGGGGACAGAATAAGAGCCTCTTGATTGAGACAGTGATAGCTATTAGCTAGGCTAAGGCCACAGAATGATGAATACATAGCTCTAAATATGGGGTGGAGAAAAGGGGAAGGGGGATGGGCAGACATTTCCATGTCTTCAATTAATTAGGATGATTTTTTGTCTCTCAAGTACCCAAAAGAATTATGAAATTCAGTTCAATCAAAGAGGATAGATGGTCACCAAATTGTTTAAAATAGCATATGCACAAAGGACGCGGGAGAAAAAAGAAAGAGGTTAACATTGTTTATTTGAATTCTTCTTCAATTGGTTAGGATTGTGGTCATGGAGCCATGGGATTGAGAACTAAAAGCCAAATCTCATTAACATACTTCCCAAGTTGCTCCTAGTTCAATGATATTTCTGTTTCTCTTATGCAAAATGTTCATAACATAACATGATACACCCATCAAATTTTGAGTGGTTTGAATTGATATTTAATGCTCAGCGCAAGACAATTTTTTCATTGTACAATGGTTTGAGGTTTGATAACTACTAGAGATGTGAGCTCATTAGTTTTATAATTGAGTCTTTTTTAAAGTAAATTTGAACAAAAGTAACAATTAACTTTCATTTTTCATTGAAATATCTCTAATGAAAAATAAGGGACCTAGATTTCCTATGGTCATAAAATGGATGAAGATCAGACAGCTCAGATCCGACTTATCAATTCAATGTCATCTAAGGATTAAGAATATTTCAAAAAGCAGAGGAACTTTTGATTGAAATATTCATGGATGGATTCATATATCTTTCCAAATTATTAACGAACAATACATAATAAATAATCGGCATAGATTGTTGTCTTAATATGTATGAAAGGGGCTTATCATTTTCCAATGTTATGTTAGGTTGCATCGACGGTTAATTAGGGAGGACATATTTTATCTTGGACACACACAGCTATCGTTCAGTTCACTTTCAAGGCATATATTACGGTGACATTGGTGGACCTGTCTCATTCATGGCCAAGATTTTGTTGATTCTCTGTTCCTGCGGATAGGGAGAGATGATCTTGGATTTTGCTTTCATTGGCCCAACTTTCAGCTTTATGTGAGAATTTTTCTTCTCTCTACCCTTTCACTCACATGGAGCGCCATTGGGCAGTTCCAGCGCTTATATTTTAATAAAGGCTGATGAAAATCCACAAAGATTCCCTTGTTGCTAGCACCATAAAATAAATATAAGAAAATGTTTAAAGAGCTCAATGTGTATCCATAATTTCTTAGAAGAAAAAACGGGGAAGATAAAAATAAAGAAAGAAAGCTAAATTACTGTCTAATAAAGGACACTCACACTCTAATGGAATCAGCTGATTAGTGGGTTCCAAGACCATGAGGAGTATATTCAAACAGGAAGAGGATTAGTAGATGAGTGAGCTCGATTTTGGGATGAAGATTCTCTAAAGTTTAAAATTGAACGGCATGAATCGCAGCCATCACAAATTAGTTTTAATAAAATAAAACATTGATAGAAATTAGCTTTTTTTGTGAACAGATTTTTTTTTTGGTGAATTGATAGAAATTAGCTACCAAGTGGAATTAAGGGTGGGAGATTGAACTACGTCCCCACAGTTATTTTTTCTACTGCAGGGGATCGAATATCCCCAATTTTGCGAAGTGTTCAAACATCTCATATGTTATAATATGATAACATATTATTATAATTTTTTTTTAGTTTAATCACTATGTATTATGAGTATAAAAAGGATTTTTACTATCATATGATGTGTTGTTATATAATTTAATAAATATGGAAAGTCATGTGTTATCTAGAGATAGAAAAATAAAACGACGTAAAAATGTAGGATTTTGGCAGGTAAGGCGTGAATATTTATTTTAGAAGCATAAATAACTTTTAGGCTTTTTAGTCCGACCCACAAAAATTCACTACTAGCATCAATCGAGTCGGGTAGTCAAAATTAACAACTCTAGTGTTATTAAACTCAGTAAATAATGTGGCAGTACATCGAGGATAGCAATGTAAAACTTATTTACATTGAGAATATATATCCATTAAATCCATTTTTTTTACATTGACTGCACATCAAGTTTCAAATTAAAAAACAATTTTAGTTTTTGTGTCTCATTCTCCTTGGAAAAATTTATAAATAGTCCTTGTGTTGGATCAAGCTATAAGGGGTACTGGGAACATTAGGGTACTATATAGCATTTCAAATAGATTTTAATTAATTAGTATACATTGTTGGACCAAAAAAAATTAGTATACATTGATAGTGTAAAAGTTTTACATTGACATCTAATGATATATACGCTGCCACATCATTTACGTTATGTTTGGTACAGGAAAAACACTGAAGAAAAAAATGTTGAAGAGAGATATGGTGGAGAGATAGTCTAATCAACCTTGTTTGGAATGGTGAAGAAACAAGGAGAAAAGAGAAATAGAGGGTGAATCCGTACAAAATGTATTTCTCTTCCAATCTATGGAGAAATAGCAGAGAGTTTCTTGGAGCAGACTAAAACCCCAAAATGCCCTCTTCTCTTTAGAGAAAATAGTGGTGATGGTTGCTTGGAGAAGATGAGGGGTGGCACACTTCGTAGATCTTGGAGTAGGGAGGTGCACGCCATGGCTGTAAGCTTGATGGAACAGAGGTGCAACCATGGCTATCATTTTGGGGAAGATGGGAAGGCTGTAAATATGAGCCTGCAGCCATGGCGTGGACAAATTGAGGAAAGAGTTCTTTTTTTTGGTTCATTGAAATAAAATAACGAAACAATATAAATTAACTTGAATAAAAAACGATACAGTGAGACTGAAGGGTTGTGAATCACATAAAAATAGTCGTATAAAATAATAGGGGTATTTTTTTTTCTATTACATAATTTATTACTTACTCTCTTCCCTGTGTCTTTTCTATTTCTCTTCTAACTTTTTCACACTAAACAACCTATAAATATACTTTATTTCTCATTCATTTCTCTCTTTCATGTTTCTTTCTTCTCTATTTCTCTCTTTAAACCTAACACGCCCTTAATAAACATGACATCTATCGTGTTATTGAAGATCATTAATTGATATGGTAACACATCCTTGGATGACAATGTAAAACTTTTTTCCACATGGTCTTGAACAACATAGAAAGAGTCATTTTCAGCATTTCAACGTTTTGCTAAATAGTCCGCACATTGGTTCCCTTCACGCAGTGTGTGTACCATAGTCACGTTCCACTCTCTTGAAATAAGCTTCCTAATTTCCTTGACAATACCAGCATGTAAATGAAATTTGGAAACATCGCCCAAAATTAGAGAGAGAGCAAGTTGAGAATCAGTCATGCATTTAACATCCTTGTATTGAAGCTCCCAACAGAGTCGTGGCCCCTGTACAAAAGCAGCCAGCTCCGCTCCTAAAATATCACCTTCTCCAATAGCCCCATAAAAGTCTTTGATCCATTTCCCAGCAACATTTCGTAACAGCCCCCCAAAACTAGATCTAGCATTGATCACACATCCATCGGTATTAAGAGCTACTTGATTCAAAATAGGAGGGTCCCATCTAACCAATCTACGCTCACGGTTAGGAACACTAGTGCCATAAGCCTTGTTGACAACATTGACCAAGGAGTGGACTCTAGCAAAAGCTTCCCAAATAGGAGTACTTACCTGAGAAAACACAATAGCATTACGACTGAGCCATATTTCCCATAAAATAGACAAAAACAAAATTCCACTCTTAATAGACACCTCCACATCATGAATATCCACGTAGGGAACAGATGAGCTTATAGAAGTAGCTAGGGGCCTCTAGGATATTATTCCTTTGCAAGTAACGATCCTTTAACAATTGAGCCCAAAGTTTGTTGCTGAACATGAGGCCCCAGATTAACTTGCCAAGTAGTGAAGTATTCTGGTGACGTGAAATTTTTACACCCAGCCCACCATGTCTTCTACTTCTTGTAATCTTTGACCAGCTCACTAGATTAATGCCTTTGTTGTCCGCCCCTTTCCAAATAAAATTCCTAGCAGCAAGATCTAATTTATTGCAAACATACTGTGGGTTGGAATGGCTGCAAGAACAGAATTTACCAATGTGACTCTACCACGCTTATTTAGCAATTTTTTCTTCCAAGAAGCAAGTCTGGAATTGATATTATCCAGCATTGCCTGGAAGTGCTCCTTTGATGGCCTTCCCTCAAAAACCTGAAAACCCAAATACCTTCCCAAATTTGATTAACTTAATTGAATAGAAGATATATTCAAAAAATAACTAAAAGTTAAACCAATCAAATTCAATCAATTAAGTTGAATTAGGTTGTATTAATATAAATTATTTTATTTAATTAACTTAATTGAATAGAAGGACAAAATTGAGTGAATAATTTAACTAATCACTTATTTAACAAATAATTATAAAAAGAGAGAACTTATGTCATGAGTTTATTTTTAAAAGAATATTTGAGAGGATAAAATTATATAGGTTCAAGATAAATTAGTTTGATAAATTTAACTAAACATCTATTTAAAATCTAATACTATAAACAAAATCAAATAAATATGAAAAAATGATATTATTAAAGTTAGGTAAATTAAGTTCAAAAAAAAATAAATTGAAAGATGTAGAATATTTAAAAAGTATTCTTTAAAAAATAAAAGAACATATACGTTAGTAGTTTTTTAGAATTAAAAATTATTTATACCTTCTAAAATGATTTAAAATTTAAAGAATTGTATAAGTCACTCTTGAATAATATAATAAATGTATTCTAAAAAATTGACAATTATAATATTTTTTTTAATTTCATGTCGATACAAACACATATTTTATCATTTCATTATATTATATTATAAATGATACTAATTATAAAAAAATATTAATAATAATAATAGTAACACAAAGTATTACACCATTAAATAACCTTATAATTAAGAAATGAATTTTGTAACGTCCCGTTAATTAATAATAATAACTAATGAGAGGTTTTAGGATAATAATTTTGATGATAGTAATGAGGAAAGAGGTCAGAAATTAGTAAGAGAAGGACTATAGTCTTAAGCTAGAAAAAAAGTTTTCAGTGTTCTCGCTCAAGCGAAAATTTTCGCTTGAGCGAGTTATGCAGCAAAAAATGAGAAAGTTGGTTTCTGCATATCTCGCTTAAGCGAGAATGGTCTCGCTCAAGCGAGAAATAGGAGAATTTTAGGGGGCTCTCTAGATGTTTTTCGCTCGAGCGAGAATTTTCCAGAGATGGGTCATTTTCTGGTCCATTCTTGCCCGGGCGAGAGGCCTCTCGCCCAAGCGAGAATGAGAAGGGAAATTTGATCCCGAGCATCTCTCAAGCGAGAACAGTTTGCTTGAGCGAGAGTCCATTTACAGCTTTAAAAGCTTTAATTAGGGCTCGTTCTCATTCATTGTTTTCTTCCCCTTTTTCCACCAACTTAGAGACAGAAAGAGAGGTTCTAGTGAGAGGCAGTTCCATTGAAGATCAAGGAAGGTCCACACTCCTTAAGATCAAGTGCTCCTTGGTTCTCCTCATCCCCAACATCCCTCCTTCTCCATCTTTTTGTCCACTCTCAAGGTGAATGTGTGATAAGTGAAAATTATATGATAAATTAGAGCATTTTTTAGTTTACTTATCAAGGATAAAATGGTATTTTGCCCCCAATTTAATCCCTTTTTATTAAATATTAAATAAATTGTATTTATTAATCTTGAATTTGAATTTGATGCTATTTTGATATAAATATTGCTGATTTTTGCAGAATATTCCAAGGATTTGATTTGAAGGAAAGATAACATTAAATAAGGGAGATATCTGCAAGATTTGAAGTTTAATTGAAGGCATTTAATGAAGATTTGAAGATTATTTGAGAGCAATTGATGAAGATATCACTGCCAATTAAACAAGGATTCTGCAGACAACCTTCCCAATTAAATCCAAGATGCTCAAATAAATACAAGATTTCATCAAGAAAAGGGAAACAAGGAAAGACAAATCAACCAAAACCAGTCTCGGGAAGAGATCAAATTAAAAAGAGAAAGTTTGAAGCTGTAGGACGCATTCTGCGCTTCAACCTGCGCTGTAGCGCAGGGTGAAGCGCAGCTCTCTGGATCCTGCGCTGCAACCTGCGCTGTAGCGCAGGGTGAAGCGCAGAACACGTGATTCTTTCCCTGTTGCCATTTTTAGATAGATTTCTCCCCAATGAATGTAATCGATTCCAGTCCCAAGTGTATGTGAAACTCTATCTATTTATTTATGTAGTTCCCTATCTATAATATTGGTAATCTTATTCTGTGCTTAATTCCTAACTTCCGCGCTTGCGCCAGAGTTATAGGCTAGTGTCTGTAATTAACGTTACGACTAGGATTGAGTTCGGGGGAGCCTAGTCATAGGAAACTCAAACTCTGAGTGAATAAGAATACTCGGTTAACGAGTGCCTGAAACATGGGCGCAACTAATGATTGATGGGTAGTGTGAGTATCCTAATGAAGGGCGTCTAAAGGATAAGCATGGTCTAATGAACCGATAGCGAAGGTTAGTTGATTGTAATCCCAGTGCCTGAAATATGGGCGTTGCTAGTGATTGATGGGTAGTGACAGTACTCTAATGAAGGGCGTCTAAAGGATAAGCATGGTTTGTCAATGAGTTCCTTCACAAACAGAATAAAATCAAAATAAGCCGAGGGTAAGTTTGTCGCTTGGGAGAGCCCGCACGAATTACCTTTGAGTGGTGAGGCTGCTAGTAACTCGGGGTCTTAGCAATATAGTTTGTCTACAATGTTATAGTTCAAAGCCATAAATAATAGATAATAGTCTTGACATACATGAAGGATGCGATGAGATGAAATTCAATCCTAATCCAAGTAAAGTGTCTCTAACTCGTCTTTTCTATTTCAATTAATTATTAATTTACAATTTACAATTTCCGCACAAAATATTCTCATAAATTCATTGTTCTCCCTTTATAAATAGATCACAACTATACGCGAATTGACCGTTCCCTGTGGATACGATAACTCTTCTTACTATTATACTACTAGATTTTTGGTTCGCTTGCGAGAAACCCATCAAGTATTTTTGGCGCCGTTGCTGGGGAACGATTTTCAATTTGCGTAGACCGCCTGGTCTAGTTATCAAGGATATTTATCTTAGGATTTCTTTTAGGACTTTTTATTATTTAGGAAATTTATCGTTTTTCTATTATTATTAATTTTTCTTCCACACTTACCTTTTTCAAAGTTTCTTGTTTATGCTTTTGAGAGGCCAGGTGTCCCCCAATCAATTACAACTCGATCCAGAAACAGAAAGGACATCAGGGAAGAACAAAAGTAGAAACAAGAGAAGGAGACGAGGGAGAAGTCGAGAAGAAAACAAAAATATTTTATTTTAATTATTTTCTTTTTATAAAAAAATTATTATTATTATTATTTTTGTTATTTTGTTCTTCTCATCTAAGCTAACATTTGTTTGAGCTTCTTGATTATTTCTCTTGAGAAGACACGTAACAGAAAAAGGGGCAAGGCTAAGCTTAAAGAGACAATTTCAACACTCTCTGTTCAACCACCCCAAGTGAAGTAAATGTTGAATGGCTTATGAATGGCAAAATCAACCAAGAAGAACCCTTGGGGATTTTGTTAGGTGGCAAGAACCAAGTTACTCCTCTCATGCACCGATTCAAGGTAACTTCTCTAATTACAACAATTATTCTAACAATTTTTCACAGGATTGGGGAAGTTACCAGAACCAAAATTTTGGGAGGCACCAAGATGATGTTTCACTCCGTATGCAACCTTCTTTTCAACAGCAGCAAAGTTACTCTTCCTATCAACAAAGAGACTTGCAAATTTATGAGTTTTTGGAAGAATTCAATCAAAGCAATATACAATTTCAGAAAGAGAGCGAAGAGCGAAGAAGAAACACTGACGCTTTGTTAAAGCAGATGGCGGAACAAAGGGAGTTAAGACTTTGCAAGAGTATCGAAGAAAATCATCAAGGCAATATACAATTTCAAAAGGACAGAGAAGAATCAAGAAGAAATATTGACGCCTTGTTGAAGCAATTAAAAGAAACAAGAGCCAAACAACAGCCAGAACCAATCTCAGCAAATGCATTACCCAACCCCGAAGAACAGTGCGATGACATTGTTCAACTAATAAGGGAGGAAATCAATGACAATCTGGCTGATGAAGAAGAAAAAGAAAAAGAAAAAGAAGAAGAGGAAACTGAAGGAATTCAAGAAAGAAAAGCTGAAGAAAGGTAATCAAAAGAAGCTGGTGAAGAAAAAGAAGAAGACGGTGCAACCGAAGTAGAAGAAGAAGATGGAGAGGATGAAACGGAAAAGATGATTCTTTAAGAAGAGACTGACTGTGAAAGGGAGGTAGAAAATACAACATATGGGGGTGTACAAGATCAAGAAAATGAGAAAAAGATTGAACAGGGAGATGGTGAATCAAAGCCCGAGGAAGGAAGGGAAGTGGTATCAAGATTAAAGACCTTGCCTTATCCAACCAGTCCTCCAAAGGAAGATCAAGAAAGGCATGGTGCAAGTGATAAACCTTCTAGACCTCACAAAAGAAAGGCCTGCAATCACACTGACCAGGACAAGGCAAAGAGAAGAAAAGTCAAGCTAGAATCAAATTCAGAGCCTAGAGCCAGATTGAAGATCAAGTGGTCAGGTGTGTTCCATATCAAAGACCCCTGCGAAGCAAAGAAATTGAGAGCAATCAACTGTGAATCATCTAAGCTTCAGGAAAAGAAGACTCATGCACATGAGAGCAAGATAATAAAGAAAAGAAGAGTCAAGCCAAGGGAGTCAAAAGCATGGTCTAATTCCAGGAAGAAGCCCAAATGGTCAAAGTCAGTTCACACTATAGGTTGTTCCAAGGCAAGATTATGGGCCAGAGAAAGGAAGGGTGCAGCACACAAGCTCACCAAAATATTTCAGTTTCAGCCACCTTGAGAGATCAGGCGTCGAGCTATCAGACGTTAAACAAGCGCTTTCTGGGAGGCAACCCAGAGATTTTTAAAGTTTTTAATTAATTTTAGTTTTGTTTTTATTTTCTTGTTGTTAATTAGGATTTTTCATTTAGGAAATTTTCAAAATTGATTGGAATAAGTTTGTGGAAAATAAAATTTTTAAATAATAGGAAGTAGCAGAAAACGTGACTGAAAATTGCAAAATTACATTCTGTTTTTTGCGCTTCACCTGCGCTGTAACGCAAGTAAAGCGCAAGAATGCAATTTTAGTCACTTTCTTATGCGCTTCACCTGCGCTGTAGCGCAGGCGAAGCGCAACAGTACGAAATTTTAAAAATCTTCTATTTTCTCATGTACTGTTTCTCTACTTCCTAAGCTCTTCTTTTCACTTCCACTCACAAACTTCCATCAATTTTGAAACTTTCAGTTATGTTTTCTTTAATTTTTACCAATTGAAATCTTCATTCACTCTATGATTTGAACTTTAGGGTAGTAACCTTAGGATTATGAACACTGTTGATAATCGCTATTTTACATGTGATTTTGGTTGTGTGGAACATGAAGAACAATTTGCTTGATTGGAATGCTCTTTGTTTTGTGAGTTATTGAATTTGAAGGTGTCATGCTTTGTTTCTTTCAAAAATCTTGAACTTTCACTTTCCATGGATTGATTGAATGCTTGCAAAACAAATGAGTATGATTTGTTTTTAGGAAGTCATCACCAAGTGCACTGAACTTTTGTTGTGAAAATATTAGTTCTTTGAATTATGCATGTAAGTTGGTTAATGATAAGCTTCCATGTTCTTCATGAATTGAACAGACTGCTGCAAAGTATAAAGAATAATTGACCTCAAACCAATCAAGAGTTACTAGACCCATACTCAGGCATGCTGTTTGAAGAGTTTCAGATATTCTTGTAGTGGCCTGGGGACAGGCCTATTCATCCAGGGGGAGGTGGAGCAGCAGGACAAGGACTTACAGGATACAGAGGATGAAGATTGATACTGGTGTTTTCTTTCTTTTAGTTATTTCTTTTATTTTCTATTATTTTATAGAATTATTTTTAGTTAATTAGGATTTTTGTTTTGTATTTCAATTTTTTTAAAATTTTTTGAATTTTTAAAATTTTTAGGATCTTAGAAAATTAGGATTTAAGGCAACTTTTTCAAAATTCTCTATAATTAAGTAGTTTAACTAACCATATTAGGAAAGATGATAGGGTTTTGTGATTAATTCCATAATCAGTTAGGATTAGGATACTTCTCAGGAGAACCTATCAGGATAGTTAATTAAAACCAGTAAGTGCTTTATCAAGGAATTTTAGCCAATAACCGGTGAGCTGAGAGCCCAAACACTGAAATTGAGAGCTTTTCACCGCTGCTTGTCAACTGTTATTGCTTGAGTTTCTGAATTTTGTCTTTCTAGTGAAAGATATGGAAGTGATAAAGGCATATTTTGTGATTATAATATTTTGCTCAGTGCCAAATAGCCAACCTTGATTAAATGTTTCCATTTATTGATTGCCCATTTGAGCCTTTAATATTTCTTTTGATGTACCCTAGCCATATTCAATGATTATATCATGTCCCTTAACACTTGGGATAGAGAGCAAGGTGCACCACAACAAGATGGGACAAGAGGTTGGTGAATTGAAAGGTCAAAGAGATTCAAAGAGCAGGCACAAGAAATCACAAAGAAGATTACTCCCCCACAAATAAATTCTCTATGTTATTGTTTATTAGTTAAAAAAAAATCTGCACAAAAGTGTGGAAATTGAATAAGTTGGGGGGAGTACTTCTTCAAATAAAGAGGCCAAGCTGAAAAATGGTGACAATTCAAGAATGACCAGGTGAATGGAGAGAAGTCCCAAGCACAATCACAAGATGCTCTCTATTCAAAGTGTTCTTTGCATACCCAGAAAACATGATTTCTTGATAGCCCAGTGATGAACACATTTTTATTCACACTTTGCATAATTAATCTTAGCTTGCTTGGACTATAATTGTTATTAAATCCACTGTTTTAATTGGAATTTACCAAATTGGGCTTAATTGGGCTTTAATTGTGAATGTTGTTTAAATTCGGATTTTTAAGCCTACTGACCTACCTGTCTTGTTTTGATGATATCTGGAGCTATAGGTGTCCGATTTGAGAGATTCCAGTGGCATTGGAAAGCTAACTTCCGGGGCTTTAATTTGATATCCAATATGACCATATTACCATGAAGCAATTAGGAGCAGTTGCTGTTTGAAAATCGCCTACTGTTGCTGTCTGACACAAGTCCGAATTTGATTAGTGTTGTAATTAGTTTGTGGGCCTGTTTTAATTAATTTCGGCCCAATTAAGGCCTAATCAGATTGTTAGTGATTTAGGCTCTATAAATAGGTGTGTTGTTGAGTAGTTTGAACATTTTACATTCATTTTTCAGATTTTAGAAAAAAAGACTCTCCACTTTCCCTCTCTTTTCTCTCTTCTTGCAATTTTCGAATTTGGTTCCTCTTCTTCATCTTCTTCAATTTTCGAGTTTCTCCTCCATGGAAATGGAAGGCTAAGCTTCAAGGATTGTTTCTCTACTGAATTCACAAAGGAAATTGAGGTTATAATTTCGTTTTCCATGTCTTGAATTCTTGGACAGATTCTTCACTTTCCTTCTCCTAGTTTCTTGATGTTTAGGTTTGAATTTGAAATTGAGTTACATGCTTTATGGAATTCGAATTCTAATCTGAATCTAACTCACATTTTAGGTTGCTTAATCTGAAATGAATTCTAGGTTTGCTTAATTCCAAGGATTAGAAATTAGGATTCATGCTAGTTTGCTTTATTCTAGTGTGAAAATTAATGAGGATGCTTAATCCGAATTTGAATCTGTCAAGGAATTGAGGAATTTTGTATAAACCAATGATTGATCCAATTTGTGAATGAGGTAGAGAACCAATTCGTTTTTCTGAAATTGTTTTCTGCAAATTTAAATTCTGTTTTGGAAATTAGGAAATTAGTATGAACAACAATCAAAATCCTCTTGTGTGTGTGAGTTGTTATGGGATTGAAATTCTGAATTTGTAATTGGATTCCTTGAGAGACGAATTTGGGTTAATCAACCTACTGCACTTTAATTCATTTTATTTGGTTGAGTACGGCCTCGACCAAATTTGGCGCCGTTGCCGGGGAATTCAATTCAAATTCTGTTTCAATTCCAATTCTGTTTTGTATAAAATTCTGTTTCTGTTTTGTTTTCAATTCTGTTTTGTAAATTCGTGTACTGTTCTGTGTTTAGGAAGTAGAGTCATAATTCATATTGTGTTTTGGTATACTAACCTTGGTTGTGCAGATTTAGTTTGATCAATTTTGGTTCACAGCTTTGAGGTAAGTAGCCTAATCTGTCATAGTTACTGTTACATTGCTTTTAGTGAGGTTCAATTTGTGTTTTGAGTTGTGTGATGTGTTGAGTCATTGTAATTAGTGTGTTTAGTCATGTTTTGATGTTTAGAAATTGTTTAGATGAAATTAGGATTGATTTGGTTTGATTTGGATTGAATTGCACAAGTTGATCAAGTTGCTGTCGACTTTTCTGCTGTTGACTTTTGCAGTTGAATCTGATCTTTTTGTTTAACATAGTTAGAGGTTGAATTTTTGTGCCAATTTTTGTGTCCACATTTCTTTAGGTTAATAATGAATTTTAGATACCCCAGTTGCTGTTAGATTAGTCCTGATTGTGAGATTACACTTTGCACTGGCTTATTTTGACCTGTTGACTTCAATTGGACATAACTTGAGCTAGGAGTATCAGAATTTCACAAATTTTATATGCTTTTGGGGTAGAAAAAGCTATTTAGAGCAGCCCCTCCTAGCTTAAGCTAGGAATTCGGCTGTAAATTTGCCAAAAAAGGTCGTTTTCTATTTTTAAAGGATTTTTTAAGTTTTTTTTGTGTATTTTCCCTTTCTTACCTTAGGTAGTTTTGGTACTTAGGCTTTGAATTTTGTTCTGAAAATTTTTGTGGTTGTTTCCTATGTTAATATAGTGTTTTCCATGTATCCATTTCATTGGTTTCTGCTCATTTGATATAGGCTGCCTTTATAAGCTGACATGCTGTTGTATGCTTCATTTTGTGCATTTTTGTGTGCATTTGGTGTATGACTAGAGCAAACCCAGGTACCCTACATTCATTTGATCCAGAAATTGATAAGACATATCATAGGTTAGTTAGAGAGTCTAGGATTCCATTTGTGCATAATTCTGTTAGTGATAGTGAGTTGTCTGATAGTGTGTATTCTGCTGTTAGTGTAAGTGAAAGTGAGTCTGTTTCTGTGTTTTCTTCTTCTTCTTTCCTTGAGTCTGATTTTAATTGTGATACCATGGCTGAGAGAACTTTGAGAGAGCTTGCAGCACCTGATGTTAATATTCAGACTTTATGCATTCAATATCCTGATATAGATGTGCCTTGTGAGCTTAAGTCTGGATTGATTCATTTGTTGCCCAAGTTCCATGGTCTTGCAGGTGAGGATCCACATAAACACCTCAAGGAATTCCATATTGTCTGCACCACTATGAGACCACCTGGAGTTCCTGAGGATCATATTAAGCTGAAGGCATTTCCATTCTCCCTGCAAGATACAGCAAAAGACTGGTTGTACTACCTTCCACCTGGATCCATTACTGGCTGGGATAATTTGAAGAGGATGTTTCTGGAAAAATTCTTCCCAGCATCTAGAGTGACTTCAATCAGGAAGGAGATTTGTGGTATAAGGCAGATGGATGGAGAGAGTTTGTATGAGTACTGGGAGAGATTTAAGAGGCTTTGTGCAAGCTGTCCACATCATCAGATTCATGAGCAGTTACTCATCCAGTATTTCTATGAGGGCCTATTGAACAATGACAGACAGATGATAGATGCAGCCAGTGGAGGAGCTCTTGTAGATAAAACTCCAGTTGCAGCAAGGCAGTTAATTGAGAATATGGCTTCTAATAACCAACAGTTCCGTACCAGAAGCAATTCAATAGCCTTGACCAGAGGAGTTCATGAGATGGAGACCACTTATGCTGCTGATCATAGGAAGTTGGAGAGCAAGCTAGATGATTTGGCTTCCTTGGTTAAGCAGATGGCAGTCTCTCAACAAGTTGCTAAGCTATGTGGGATTTGTACTTCTGCAGATCATCCCACTGATGCATGTCCCACCTTACATGAGCCTGCGGGAGATGGTGCTTTTCCTCCTCAGGCTTATGCAGCAAATACCTATGGTTCTGGCAGACCCCCTCAGCAGCAACAGTATAATCAAGATCTTTCTTCCAACAGGTACAATCCGGGTTGGAGGAATCATCCAAATTTGAGATGGGGGAATTCTCAGCAGCAGCCACAGCAGCCTTATGTGCCTTATCAGTCTCATGCTGCTGGGCCTAGTAGACCTTACCAGCCTCCACATGTACAACAGCAACAGCAGCCTACACCACCTGCTGCTGCACCTTCCAAGAGTGAGCCTTCCTTGGAAGAATTAATGAGGCAGATGGCCGTGAATAATATGAATTTTCAGCAGAGGACAGAGGCAACTATTCAGAGCCTAGAGAATCAGATAGGCCAGATGGCTACCACTCTTAATCAGTTGCAGTCTCAGGGTTCAGATAAGCTTCCTGCTCAAACAGTTGTCAACCCGAAGAATGTTAGTGCAATCACTTTGAGGTCGGGTAAGAGTGTGCAAGCACTTGATAGGCAACAGTCTGAGCAAGAAGATGAGATTCATACAGTTGTAGACCCTGTGCAGGAGAGAGCTAGTCCTAGTCCTTTGAGTAGCCCCAGTTCTTTAAGCAGTGAGCAACCTTCTATTCCTCTTCCATTCCCTCAGAGAGTTGTGCAGAAGAGTAAAAAAATGGAAGAGGCTGACAAGGAGATCTTGGAGACTTTCAGGAAAGTAGAGGTGAATATACCTCTACTTGAGGCCATAAAGCAAATTCCGAGATATGCCAAGTTCTTGAAGGATCTGTGCACCCATAGGAGGCGGCTGAAGGGCAATGAGAGGATTAGTATGGGAAGGAATGTCTCTGCACTCATTGAGAGACCTATGACTGCCATTCCAGAAAAATGCAAAGACCCAGGGACATTTACTATTCCTTGTGTTATAGGCAGTAACCAGTTTGATAATGCTATGCTTGATTTAGGAGCATCTATTAATGTTATGCCTTTATCTGTTTTCACCTCTTTGTCTCTTGGTCCTTTGCAGGCTACAGGTGTTGTCATTCAGTTGGCAAACAGGAGCACTGCCCACCCTGCAGGCCTTATTGAGGATGTGTTGGTTCGAGTGAATGACCTCATCTTCCCTGCTGACTTCTACATATTGGATATGGAGGGAGGAGATTCACTCACTGGTGCAGCCCCCATCATCTTGGGCAGGCCCTTCCTGAAGACAGCTCGGACTAAGATTGATGTTCATGCAGGCACACTTACCATGGAGTTTGGAGACAGTGTGGTTCGGTTTAATATTTTAGATGCCATGAGGCATCCTGTTGAGGATCATTCTGTATTCCATATTGATATGCTTGCTGAACTTGTAGATGATAGTTTGTCTGAGTTTGTAGGACATTTGGACTTTCCGGACTTTTCTGATTTCATTGATGTCTACACTTGTGATTTATGTTCTGATTCATCTGTGTGTAGTATGTGTGCTGAGATAGATGAGTTCATATCTGTTGATTATGTTGATTGTTCTGATTGTCCTACAGGTTCTGGTATTGATGCACCAGTTGTGTCAATTGAGTCAGAATGCAGTGGCTTGATTACAACAATTATAGATACATCTGACTTGATTGATTTGCAGGTTGCAGAGGTTTCTACCAGTACCAGATCGTTACCTTCTATTGTTCAGCCCCCATCACTGGAGCTGAAGCCACTTCCCACTCACCTCAAGTATGCATATTTGGAGGATGAGCAGAAGCTTCCAGTGATCATCTCTACTGCTCTCTCAGCTGATCAGGAGCAGAGGTTGTTGCACGTGATTAGAGAGCACACGAGAGCTCTAGGTTGGACTTTGGCAGATATTCCGGGTATTAGCCCCTCCTTGTGTATGCATCGGATTCTGTTGGAGGATGGGGTTAAACCTGTGAGGCAGCCTCAGAGAAGGCTGAATCCCCAGATTCTTGACGTGGTCAAGAAGGAGGTCACCAAGCTGCTACAGGCGGGTATCATATATCCCATATCAGATAGCACTTGGGTGAGCCCGGTACAGGTGGTACCGAAGAAATCTGGGATTACAGTTGTGAAGAATGAGAAGGATGAGCTGATTCCTACTAGGGTGCAGAACAGCTGGAGAGTCTGCATCGACTACAGGAGGCTCAACCAGGCGACCAGGAAGGATCACTTCCCACTTCCTTTCATTGATCAGATGCTGGAGCGCCTGGCAGGTAAATCCCATTACTGTTTCTTAGATGGTTTCTCTGGTTATTTTCAGATTTGTATTGCACCAGAGGACCAACATAAGACTACATTTACCTGTCCTTTTGGTACCTTTGCATATAGGAGGATGCCTTTTGGTCTATGCAATGCTCCTGGTACTTTCCAGAGATGCATGATGAGTATATTTGCTGATTTACTTGAGCATTGCATAGAGGTTTTCATGGATGATTTTAGTGTATATGGCTCCTCATTTGATGCATGTTTGGATAGCTTGACTAGAGTGCTTGATAGGTGCATAGAGACTAACCTTGTTCTTAATTATGAAAAGTGTCATTTTATGGTAGAGCATGGTACAGTCTTAGGCCATATTATCTCTAGGAAGGGTATAGAGGTAGATCCTGCAAAATTAGATGTTATTTCACACTTGCCTTACCCCTCTTGCGTGCGAGAGGTTCGATCTTTTCTTGGACATGCAGGTTTCTATCGCAGGTTCATTCAGGACTTCAGTCGGATAGCCCTTCCGCTGTCCAACTTGCTACAGAAGGATGTCAGCTTTGAGTTTGGAGAGCGGTGCAGAGAGGCATTTGATCGCCTCAAGAGAGCTCTCACCACCACTCCCATTATTCAGCCACCGGATTGGACGCTTCCGTTCGAGTTGATGTGTGATGCATCAAACTACGCCTTGGGAGCTGTTTTGGCACAGAGGGTTGGTAAGCTGTCTCATGTGATATATTATGCATCTAGGACTTTGGATGCAGCACAGGTAAATTACACTACCACTGAGAAAGAGCTGTTAGCAATTGTTTTTGCATTGGATAAGTTTAGATCATACTTGCTAGGCTCTAGGGTAGTGGTTTTTACTGATCATGCTGCTCTTAAGTTCCTTTTGAAAAAGACAGATTCCAAACCCAGGTTGATCAGGTGGATGCTACTGCTTCAGGAGTTTGATTTGGACATCCAGGATAGGAGTGGTGCGCATAATCTGGTAGCAGACCATTTGAGCCGCATTGAGAGAGCGGAGGATGTGTTTCCTATTCGGGATGACTTCCCGGATGAGCAGCTTATGGCTTTGCTTGATTCCCATTCCCCTCCCCTTACCCCTTGGTTTGCTGATATTGTTAATTATCTTGTTGCATCTGTTTTTCCACCCTTGGCATCTAGGGCTCAGAGAGATAGACTTAAGAGTGATGCCAAGTATTATGTATGGGATGACCCTTATTTATGGCGTTTTTGCAGTGACCAGGTTATCCGTAGGTGTATTCCAGATCAGGAGATCCAGTCTGTACTTCAGTTCTGTCATTCCTCACCTGTTGGAGGACATCTTGGACCCCAGAGGACAGGACGAAAGGTGCTGGATTGTGGATTTTATTGGCCTACGATTTTCAGAGACGCCTGGAGAGTCTCCTCTACATGCGAGCAGTGTCAGAGAGCAGGAGCGGCCATTTCTAGCAGGCAGCAGATGCCCCAGCAGCCTATGTTGTTTTGTGAGATTTTTGATGTGTGGGGTATTGATTTTATGGGTCCATTTCCTGTTTCTTTTGGTTTTATATATATATTGCTTGCTGTGGACTATGTCTCCAAGTGGGTGGAGGCTATAGCCACAAGGACTAATGATGCTCGAGTTGTTGTGGATTTTGTCAGGTCTCACATCTTTTGCAGGTTTGGAGTGCCTCGAGCCATTGTTAGTGATCAGGGGACCCACTTCTGTAACCGGTCCATGGAGGCTTTGCTGAAAAAGTATGGGGTGGTGCATAGAGTTTCTACACCATACCACCCGCAGACTAATGGACAGGCTGAGATCTCCAACAGAGAGATCAAGAGGATTCTGGAGAAGATGGTGCAGCCTAACAGGAAGGATTGGAGCTGCCGCCTTCATGATGCTCTCTGGGCTCATAGGACCGCCTACAAAGCACCTCTTGGGATGTCTCCCTTTAGAGTTGTTTTTGGTAAGGCGTGCCACTTACCTGTGGAGATTGAGCATCGGGCATACTGGGCAGTTAGGGCTTGCAATTTGGATTGTGACCAGGCAGGAGAGCAGAGGAAGCTTCAGCTGCAGGAGCTTGATGAGATCCGCCTGGAGGCCTATGAGAACTCTAAGTTCTACAAGGAGAAGACTAAGAAATTTCATGATCAATGTATTGCTAGAAAAGAGTTTGTAGTAGGCCAAAAGGTGTTGTTGTTTAATTCTAGACTTAAGCTCATGCCTGGTAAGCTTCGTTCTCGTTGGATTGGACCTTTTATTGTCACTCATGTTTATCCTTATGGTGTTGTAGAGTTGAAGAGTGAGTCCACCAACAAGACCTTCAAGGTCAATGGCCACCGTCTCAAGCTATTTCATGAGAGTCCCGCTTTGGTTGAGGAGACGGTTGAGGAGATGAGCTTGGAGCTTCCCATATTCCCTCAAGTGCAAATTTTTCCACCTTGATGAGGGAGTCTCTTTCCCCACTATTTTATTGCATTATGTCCTTTTTTCTATAATTTGATTATTTTTCCATTGAGGACAATGTGTGATTTAAGTGTGGGGGAGGAGATTTGTAGTTTTAGGACTTTAGGATTGATTTTAGGAATTAGTATGTGGTTAGGATTATACTGTTTGTGTGTTAGTAATTTTTAGGATTGTTAAAAAAAAAATTGTTTGCTGTTTTACTGTTCAAAAAAAGAAAAAAAAAAGAAAAAAAATGTTGTTTTACTGTATTTTTGGTGTTTTCCATAGGAAATTTGCTGTTTTTGAGTTGCTGTCAGCATTTTCATAGCTATTCTGTAGCTACTGCTGTTACTGTTTTGCTGTCTGAAATTATTGTAATCTGTCTGTTTTGCTGTTTTGCTGTTGCTGTTGCTGTTTTTGCATTACTGTAGCTGCTGTACATTTTTATTGATGTTGTTTACAGCAGAATTTTTTTTACAGCAGTTTTATTACAGCAGAATTTCATTTTACAGCAGAATTTTGACAGTTATCTGAATTTTGCAGCAAAAACAGAATTTTCGACAGTAGGAAAAATAATACATTTGGCATGTTTTTCATTGGATTTTTAGGATTTGTGTTGGTAGTGGCATTTTCATCATATTTGGACAATTGGTTTCTTGATTTATATTGTTTGGATTCCTTATAATTTAGTGAATAAGTTGGTTTTGATGATTATTGGGTTGAATATTTTGTGATAGAGTTGTCCTTGGTGAGATTTTGAGCCTTATTGATGGATGGACCATTCTATGCCATTCTCTCTTTTTCTTGTGTGATTTCACTCTTGTTTGCTTGTGCTCTAGAACTTGGCTTGACTCTTTGATTTTCAACTTTGTTCACATGCATGTATTGAGATGATTGAGGCATTTTTGTTGATAATTGAGCTACTAGCCATATTAGCTTACCTTGATGATTTTCCACTTGCTAGCCCCTTTGAGCCTATGGATCCCATTTCTTGTTTTTGAAAGCTCATTACAAGCCTTGAAAGTGAAAAACCATGATTGTCCTTGCCTTAGAGGATAAAGGAGCTTTGGAATTGTTTTGGGAATAGGCTCTTGAATGAGTGTGGGGGTGTGCTTGAATTTCTTATCTAATCTCCTCTTGTGGATATCATATTGTTAACCTTTGGCTAGTTACAAAGAAAAAAAAATGAAAAAGGAAAAATATAGAAAAGTAAAAAAAAAAAATAAAGAATAAAAAAAAAAAGCTCAAAAGAAAAGTGTTAAAAAAAAGAGCAAAGAAATAAAGTGTTCTTGAAATAGCAAAAATGGGTCAAAAGGTAGAAAAGAGGAGTTTAATTGTATTCTTGAGATGTATGCTACTTGCATTTCTTCTTGGATTTATTCCCCATTGCTCCTCTATTCTCTTTGGTTTTTAACTTCTTATCCTTCATTTTCCCTACCTTTACCTTGGCCCCATTACATCCTATTTGAAGTCCTCTTGATCTTTGCTTGCATGTGTTTCAATTGTTGTGGATATTAGAGTCTTGCCAAGCCTATGGTAGTGCTTGCTTTCATGAGTGCTTTGAGTGTATATACACAAGCCTAAACACTTGAGAGTTGGAGAGTTTGTCTTGTGAGGATTCTATCACTTTTGATTCACCCCTTTGATTTGATTCACCCTCTTGTTTGCTAAATTGTAGGGAATTCCATTCATAATTTTCTTGACTCCATGACTCCTTTGATGATGTATTATGCCTACTCCTATGCATTCCTTGGATCTCTTGTTAATAATGCCACTTGTATTTGCATTGTGCTCCCTAATTGATTTTTAGCTTCATGTGATGTTTTGCCCGGAGTGCAAAAGGGCAAGTGTGGGGGAATTTGATGAACACATTTTTATTCACACTTTGCATAATTAATCTTAGCTTGCTTGGACTATAATTGTTATTAAATCCACTGTTTTAATTGGAATTTACCAAATTGGGCTTAATTGGGCTTTAATTGTGAATGTTGTTTAAATTCGGATTTTTAAGCCTACTGACCTACCTGTCTTGTTTTGATGATATCTGGAGCTATAGGTGTCCGATTTGAGAGATTCCAGTGGCATTGGAAAGCTAACTTCCGGGGCTTTAATTTGATATCCAATATGACCATATTACCATGAAGCAATTAGGAGCAGTTGCTGTTTGAAAATCGCCTACTGTTGCTGTCTGACACAAGTCCGAATTTGATTAGTTTTGTAATTAGTTTGTGGGCCTGTTTTAATTAATTTCGGCCCAATTAAGGCCTAATCAGATTGTTAGTGATTTAGGCTCTATAAATAGGTGTGTTGTTGAGTAGTTTGAACATTTTACATTCATTTTTCAGATTTTAGAAAAAAAGACTCTCCACTTTCCCTCTCTTTTCTCTCTTCTTGCAATTTTCGAATTTGGTTCCTCTTCTTCATCTTCTTCAATTTTCGAGTTTCTCCTCCATGGAAATGGAAGGCTAAGCTTCAAGGATTGTTTCTCTACTGAATTCACAAAGGAAATTGAGGTTATAATTTCGTTTTCCATGTCTTGAATTCTTGGACAGATTCTTCACTTTCCTTCTCCTAGTTTCTTGATGTTTAGGTTTGAATTTGAAATTGAGTTACATGCTTTATGGAATTCGAATTCTAATCTGAATCTAACTCACATTTTAGGTTGCTTAATCTGAAATGAATTCTAGGTTTGCTTAATTCCAAGGATTAGAAATTAGGATTCATGCTAGTTTGCTTTATTCTAGTGTGAAAATTAATGAGGATGCTTAATCCGAATTTGAATCTGTCAAGGAATTGAGGAATTTTGTATAAACCAATGATTGATCCAATTTGTGAATGAGGTAGAGAACCAATTCGTTTTTCTGAAATTGTTTTCTGCAAATTTAAATTCTGTTTTGGAAATTAGGAAATTAGTATGAACAACAATCAAAATCCTCTTGTGTGTGTGAGTTGCTATGAGATTGAAATTCTGAAATTGTAATTGGATTCCTTGAGAGAGACGACTTTGGGTTAATCAACCTACTGCACTTTAATTCATTTTATTTGGTTGAGTACGGCCTCGACCACCCAGCCTCATTACAACCAAAGAAAAGACCTTTTGATCCATACTAACTACTTGCAGGTTCAGATATTGGAAACGACTATCAATCCTAGTTGTTCAACGGTGGTGAAAAAGATTGAGGGAAACACTTACCCGTGAGAATGAGGGATTTCCTTGGTTTATCACTTACTGCTTTAATTGCTATTTTTTAAAAGTTTGATTGATGTTTGTGTTCTATTCTGATTAATGATTGGTAACATCCCTCAATCCTGAATTTTTCTTATGTTTGGAAAGTGACTGCTGCTTAACAAGGAGTTGATGAAAAGTTCCTTGAATTTGTTTTTGAATTGGTTGAATCACACAGGGAATAGAATTGATTTCTTGATTGCAAAGAGGTCTCTTGCTTGAGGACAAGCAAGAAGTTAAGTTGGGGGGTATTTTGATAAGTGAAAATTATATGATAAATTAGAGCACTTTTTAGTTCATTTATCAAGGATAAAATGGTATTTTTGTCCCAATTTAATCCCTTTTTATTAAATATTAAATAAATTGTATTTATTAATCTTGAATTTAAATGTGATGCTATTTTAATATAAATATTGCTGATTTTTGCAAAATATTGCAAGGATTTGATTTGAAGGAAAGATAACATTAAATAAGGGAGATATCTGCAAGATTTGAAGTTTAATTGAAGGCATTTAATGAAGATTTGAAGATTATTTGAGAGCAATTAATGAAGATATCACTGCCAATTAAACAAGGATTCTGCAGACAACCTTCCCAATTAAATCCAAGATGCTCAAATAAATACAAGATTTCATCAAGAAAAGGGAAACAAGAAAAGACAAATAAACCAAAACCAGTCTCGGGGAGAGATCAAATTAAAAAGAGAAAGTTTGAAGCTGCAGGACGCATTCTGCGCTTCAACCTGCGCTGTAGCGCAGGGTGAAGCGCAGAACACGTGATTCTTGCCTTGTTGCCGTTTTTAGATAGATTTCTCCCCAATTTTCTTTGTCTTTTCTTAGTCTATAAATAGGACCCTCTTGCACCAGATCAAGGTGTGCACGATTATTGTAATTCAGCTATATTTCAGTGATAATGCATCCGTTCTAATATTAGAGTAGGAGAGGAGGAGCGCTGCATGAGGATTGAAGATGGTGACAACATCTTCGGTGGTTTGTATGGCTACCACGAGTAGCTAACTCTCCATTAGGATTGAATGTAATTGATTCCATTCCCAAGTGTGTGTGAAACTCTATCTATTTATTTATGTAGTTCCCTATCTATAATATTGGTAATCTTATTCTCTGCTTAATTCCTAACTTCCGCGCTTGCGCTGGAGTTATAGGCTAGTGTCTGTAATTAACGTTACGACTAGGATTGATTTTGGGGGAGCCTAGACATAGGAAACTCAAACTCTGAGTGAATAAGAATACTCGATTAACCAGTGCCTGAAACATGGGTGAAACTAATGATTGATGGGTAGTGTTAGTATCCTAATGAAGGGCGTCTAAAGGATAAGCATGGTCTAATGAACCGACAGCGAAGGTTAGTTGATCGTAATCCCAGTGCCTGAAACATGGGCGTTGCTAGTGATTGATGGGTAGTGACAGTACTCTAATGAAGGGCGTCTAAAGGATAAGCATGGTTTGTCAACGAGTTCCTTCACAAACGGAATAAAATAAAAATAAGTCGAGGGTAAGTTTATCGCCTGGGAGAGCCCGCACGAATTACCTTTGAGTGGTGAGGCTGCTGGTAACTCGGGGTCTTAGCAATATAGTTTGTCTACAGTGTTATAGTTCAAAGCCATAAATAATAGATAGTCTTGACATACATGAAGGATGTGATGAGATGAAATTCAATCCTAATCCAAGTAAAGTGTCTCTAACTCTTCCTTTCTATTTCAATTAATTATTAATTTACAATTTACAATTTTCGCACAAAATATTCTCATAAATTCATTGTTCTCCCTTGATAAATAGATCACAACTATACGCGAATTGACCATTCCCTATGGATACGATAACTCTTCTTACTATTATACTACTGGATTTTTGGTTCACTTGCCAGAAACCCATCAATGTGATCACACATTCACTCTCATGTTAGGAAGTAGTTCTTTGGATGATCCCCCTTCTCTCTTCCCATTCTTGTAATTGATGAATAAGTGTTTGATTAGTTGTTATTGACATATTAATCTTGTTTGACGTGATGCTAATAACATGTGCCCTAGGTATTGTTAGGGTTTTAGGAAATATGCTTGGAAAGACCATGCACTCATATTTATTTTCATGTTCATATGTTTACTGATGATGATTCACATTCCTAGCCCAAATCATGATAAAGAAGAGGTTTTGGGTCTTAGGACCTCATGAAAGCACCTTGGGTCTTAGGGCCTCATGGAATGATTTTGGGTCTCTTGACCTCATGATAACAATCAAGATTTTGGTCCATGGACTCATGTTCCAAGACTCTGTCTTCGGCTCCTGGACTCAGGATAAAAATTAAGCAATCATGTTTGAATCTATCAGGATTAATTGGGTAAGGTCTTAGGGCCTTCAGGAATGACGGTTCCTGTTAGTCTGAGCTCGGTCTAGCCTCATGTAAAGTCGAAAGAACCCTTGGGTGTTGGGTAAAACACTTCAGGACTAACCTTGAGTTTGTTGTTGTTGTTGTGTATATTTCATGAGATATGGAATGGTTTTATGTGTTGCATACCATTGATTGTTTTCTCCCTGCATATGCACGTTTTTGTCACCTCACTGGGACATTAGTCTCTTCCCACGTTGTGGGGATTTACCTTCAGATGTGCAGGGATCTCACCTGGGTAATGAAGGCCAGTAGCGGTTGTTGAGGCCTAGTGAGGGCCAGATTCTTTTGACACTATTATGATATATTTTTGCATCCTTTTGTATAGGCATAGACTTGACTCGTTTTGATAGGATAGAGCAATACATGTAGGGCCTATGGGTTGTATCTTTATATTCAGGACACATGTATGGCTATATCCCGTTGCCTATTGACTATTATGTAACTGAGCCCTAGGTGGCATTTATGATATTGTTATGAAGTTTACTAATGTATTATATGATTTTACTTTGTAAATGTTGGGATTACTTAAGTGGTTATTTGTATTTGTATGACGATACTATAAATGCGTGAAATAATTTCACGAATTTGGAAATAGTGCTCCCAACAGGTGCTATTTCTGAATTTAGAAATTAGGACGTTACATTTTGGTACCAGAGCAGTTGAATCCAATTGGACTGTGGATATGTGTTACTCCTCACGTTAGTTATTGTCTTGTATGCATTGTTATGAAATTGATAGACTGATCACTTGGCGGTAGGAGAGGGCGTTCTCGTGCCAATCCATCTTCTCCCCCACGGGATCAACCTCAAGATCAGGTGGCAGCGGCACTCTGAATGATCACTCAAATCATGAAGGAGCAAACGACTTCTAATGTCGCAGTACTTCAGACCTTGCAAAGGCAATCCACTGGTACTCCTCCACCGGTGGTGATGACAGACCCGTTTCTTCAAGGATTAGCTGATTCAGGAAGCACCATCCCCCAGCCTTTACTGGGGCTTACGATCCAGCTGCAGCGAATGCATGGCTTAATGCCATGAACAAAATTTTTTAGGTGATGGCATGCACAAATGATCTAAAAGTCCGGTTCACCACCTACATGCTGCAGGGCGAAGTAGAAAACTAGTGGAAGAGCGTGAGGGTGGGCATTACTACTTCAGGGGCTCCATTCACTTGGGATAGGTTCCAAACTGTCTTCTTGGAGAAGTATTTTCCTAAACCAGCAAAGAAGCATAAGGAATTAGAGTTTCTTCAGTTAAAGCAAGGCAACATGACGGTGGGTCAATATGTGTCCAAATTTGAGGAACTCTCCAAGTACCACACTCTACTACAAGCCAATCCTAATGAGGGTTGGAAATGCTCTCACCTGGAGGCGGGCCTCAAGCCCGAGATTAGAAAGATTGTTGCGGCATTCCAGCTCAGAGAATTCTCAGCCCTGGTGACCAAGTATAGAGCAACGTTTAGTGGATAAGGCGCCCAAGCCTACTACGAAGACTTGGATTTAAGGTAAGAGGAAGAGGGAGGACGCATTAACTGGAAGGAATCCCAGTCTACAGTTTCAAGGGGGAAGGGCAAGCAGGTCGCCATTCCCTCCACTCCAGCTCTTTCTACTTGTCCCAAGTGTGGTAAGGATCACAAGGGCGAGTGTCTGGCAGGCCAGAGGAAATGTTACTACTGCTTTAGGGCGGGCCACCAGTCGTGGGAGTGCCCAAAGAAAAAGAAGAAGGACCGGGCCAAACCCAAGCTACCGGGAGGGTCTTCGCCCTCAGTGGTGAAACGACAGCCAAGGCCGATAATCTGATGTGAGGTACGTGTACTCTTAATGAAATCCCTTTAATTGTACTGTATGACTCTGGGGTAACCTATTCCTTCATTGCTTATGATTGTGTGGAAAGGTTGAACTTGCATACTACTCCTTTACCCTTTCACTTAAATGTCCTCACCCCGGCCAAAGAGGCAATCCCCACTTCCCTTATATGTCTTGAATGTCCTGTTGTAATTCAAGGGAAAGCATTTGAGGTCGATTTGGGATTTGGTTTGCTTGCCACTATTGATGTCATTTTGGGTGTGAAGTGGTTATCCCGTAACTAGGTTATGCTAGATTGTTTCAATAAGGAAATTGTTTTCCCAACTCTTCCTATTTCTATGAGGGAGAAACCACCATGCTTATTCTCTAGTTGTGCACAAATTTCTGAATGTTTGACTAATGGGATTTATTGTTTTATGTTATTGCTTTCCTCAATTGTAGAGTCAAAATCTGACTTGAGTAGCATAGCCATGGTTAGGGAGTTCCAAGATGTCTTCCCTAGTGAGGTAACCACCTTACCTCCGGACCGAGAGATTGAGTTTTCAATAGACCTTGTGTCGGGCACACGACCTATTTCTAAAGCTCCCTATAGAATGTCATCCTTGGAGATGAGCGAGCTTAAGAAACAACTAGAGGAGTTAATAGAGAAGCAGTTCATTAGGCCTAGTGTATCTCCTTGGGTAGCACTCGTGCTCCTTGTCAAAAAGAAGAATGGTAGCATGAGGTTGTGTGTTGATTATAGGCAATAAAGTAACAATTAAAAACAAATATCCCTTGCCTAGGATAGATGATCTTTCGGATCAACTTAGAGGGGCGATGATAAGTGTAAATTATGTGATATTTTCCTATGTTTTTATTACAATTATCAAGGCTAAAATAGTAATTTATACCCCAAAATAATCCCTTTTTGTGAATAATTGTAATAATTGTAATTATTTGGTTTGAATTTGAATTTGATGCTATTTTGATTAGAAATTTGTTAATTTATGATAGATTTGAAGTTGGAAAGAAGATAGCATTAAATGGGGAGATTATTTGCAGATTTGAAGTTTAAATGAGGACAAAATAAAGATAAGATCAGCAACTATTTAAACAAAGGATCATGTGGATAACTTTCCCAATTTGAATTCAAGCTCAAATAAATACAAGATCAAGTCAGAAAATGGAAACAAGGGAAACCAATCAAGCAAAGGGAAGATCAGAAAGAGATCAAGTGGATAAATGAGGAATTAAAGAAAGTCTGCAGCGTGTTTCACTCTTCACCTACACTTAGCGCAGGTGAAGCGTAGCTTCCAGAGAGACACGCTTCACGTGCGCTTAGCGCAGGTGAAGCGCAAGTTACGCACCAGGTTTTTGAAATCAAATACAGATTGATCTCTTCTAGATTTAGATTAGGTTTTCTATAGTCTATAAATAGGACCTTTTGTACAGGCTTGAACAGAGAGAGGAGGAGAGGCAGAGAATAGAAAGATAGACGCACAAGGATTGAAGAAGGTGACAGATTCTTCAGTCCCCAAGTGTATGTGAATTCTCTTGTTTTTAATTATAAATCCCCGTTTTTAATTATATCGGTACTTTTATGTTGTTCTTAATGCATTACTTCCGCGCGTGCGTCGGAGTCTTAGGCTAGTGATCAGGACACACAAAATGAGATTTCCGGCTAGTATTAGAGTTTAGGGGAGCCTAGGAATAGGAAACCTAACCTCCGATTGCTAAAGGTACTCGTTAATTATATGGAAATATAGGTGGAGTCTGATGATTGAATTGTTTTGGTGAGTGACAGCCCGTTCATAGGAGCATCTATAGGAACATATAGTTAATTGATAGTAACATAATTGAAAGTTAATTGTATGTGAGGGATAAACGAGGTCTTGTGATTGATGGGGTAGTGGCAGCCCTTGAATGAAGAGCGTTTATAGGGAAGTACAATCAACTGACGATTCAAACAAATGGAAAGGTAAGAATTTAATGAGCCGAGGGTAATTTGTCGCTTGGGATAACCCACATGGATTATCTTTGAGTGATTTACTACTGGTGACTCGGGGTAATATTAGTACAGTTTGGCTAAGGTATAATTAATAACAAGTTTATTATTAAGAGAAGGGATTCACATACATAAGGGGTGCGAAGAAGCGAAGTCCAATCCTAATCCAAGTAAATCTATCTTCCCTTATTTTATTGCTTACTTTTCTTTTTGCTATTTAAATTCTGCACATTAAATCATTCTCTTAAAAAGTTGTTCACTTGACGATTCGATCACTAAAAACTTACGAAGTGAACCGCTCCCTGTGGATACGATACTTTATACTTACTATTATACTGTTGAACTTTTGGTACGCTTGCCAGAATTTCATCAAGTATTTTTGGCGCCATTGCCGGGGAGTGGTGTTTCAATTCGTATAACCTTGGGAGGTCGAATTATCAAGTTTTTCTTTGATTTCTTGTAATTTGAATTTTCTTTAAAAAAATAAAAATTTGAATTTTCTTTAAAAAAATAATTTTTCCTTTATATTATCTGTTACACTTATCCTTTTCAAGTTCTTTTTGTTTATGCTTCTAAGAGGCCAGGTATCCCCAAGCCAATTAAATTTTGATCCAGAGATAGTGAGGACAACCAGGAAGAATAGAAGCAAAAATAAAAGAAGGAGAAGGAGGATATTATCTGAAGAACCTAAAGACATGGCAGAGGCACAACCCAGAAGAAGGACTCTAGGAGAATATGTTATGCAACAAGGCCCTCGCCATCATTCTAGCATCGTGTTACCTGCAACTGCAAAGACCTTGGAACTAAAAGATGCTCATCTTAACCTCATAAATGCTCATCAATTTGCAAGATTGGATCACGAGGATCCACAGTCTCATCTAGCTAACTTTTATGAATTGATAGGCACTATGGGATTTGAAGAGGGAGATTTAGAATCTATCTACTTACGTCTTTTTCCTTTCTCTTTGATAGGTAAAGCGAAGGAATGGTTGCAGTCCCATCCAAATCAAAGTCTTAATGCTTGGGGAGTTGTTGAAGGCAAGTTTCTAAATAGATTTTTCCCAACAGGGAAACATATCCAAGCAAAAACAAAAATATCCACATTCAGGCAGGGAGCTGAAGAACCACTTTGTGAAGCCTGGGAAAGATACAAGACCTTGCTGCGAAAGTTTCCCAATCACGGGTATGAAGACATTGCCCAATTGAACATATTTTGCAAGGGACTCAGACTGGATTCCAAGTCATTTATTGATGCTTCAATAGGAGGGACTATCTTGTCCGTGGATTCTGAAAGGGCAGTTGCAATCATCGATAATTTTTCCCAAAACGACCAATAAGCCCAATGTGGACGACTACCATCTCAAATTCAGAAAAAGGGAATGCTAGAGCTCAATTCAAGTGATGCCATCTTGGCTGAAAATAAACTGATTAAGAGGCAAATGGAGGCAGTCACAGAGGCATTGAAAGCACTCCCTCAGCAACTCAAGGTTGTCCAATCTCAACCAGTCCAAGCCCAACCATTGATATGTGACTTTTGTGGAGGAGACCATCCAAATGGTCAATGTTCTTTCCAAGACACACAAGCAGAACAAGTCAACTTCATGGGAAATCAGAGGGGGCAAGGAAGTTTCTCCAACAACAACAACCAATATTCTCAAGGGTGGAGGAACAACCAAACCAACTCTGGTTGGGGGCAGAATGGTGGAAATAGACAGACTCCTTACCAGCAGCATCAACCATCAGTACATGACAAGCTCGCTAGGTTGGAAGAAAAGATTGATACCTTCATATCAGGATTTGAAGGGTTTAAAAAGAATAATGATGCATCAATCAAAGCGTTGGAAAATCAAGTGGGCCAGCTAGCACAAGAGATGGGAGAATTTAAGAAAGGCCATTTTCAGCGAATACTCTTACCAACCCCAAGGACCATTGCAACTTGATTGCTACTGATGGCAACAAGTCAGAAGATAGTGAGGTAGAAGAAGAGAATCTTATCTTTGAAGAACAGTCACCCCAAGAGGAAAGAGTCCAGATACAATTTGAGAAAGAAGAAAGCCAAGAGGCAGCATCAGAAAAAGAGGAAGAGGAACCCAAGGAGGTCTTCATTACAAGAAAGTCACCTGATCCAGGTAAGTTTACTATTCCCTTGTCTATTGAAAACTTACCTACCACTCATGCTTTACTAGATCTTGGAGCGACCATCAACTTGATGTCGTTATCGTATTTTAATAAGTTGGGTGTTTTGAAGGTCAAGCCTGCTAATGTAAAGTTGATGCTTGCAAACAAGTCTACTCAAAACCTTTATGGGATAATTGAGGATCTACCAGTAAGAGTGGATAAGTTTGTATATGCAGTGGACTTTTATGTTGCAGAGACAGAAGAGGAGGATACTGATGTCCCCCTCATATTAGGAAGACCATTTATGAAAGCTGCCAAGATAATTGTTGATGTTGATAAAGGGGAGTACCAGGTAAGCTCAAATAATGAAAGTATCATCTTTCACATTGATAGAGGAAGCCCCAATATCTTGAACAATCCAGAAAAAATTGGAATAGATTCTACTGATGTGATCTATCAATTCCAAGCAAAGTTGTAGAAAGATAAGAAGAAAGGAGTACTCATTGCTGATAATGAGCCAAAGAAGAAGAAGAAGAAGAAGGTTTCCGGATTTCTGAGAAAACCAATAATAAGAGTAAAGCAGCTAGAATCTATTTGGGAGTTCAAGTATAAAAAAAGAAAAAGATCAACATCAGACACTGAAGAAGGAGAAGGTAATGAAGAAAGTGAAGGAAGGATGAACAAGTGGCATGGGGGATGGGAACTTAAAGGAAGGACAAGAGCAGAGTGAACCATCATCCTCCATTTGAGGCCACCATAAGTTTCTAAGTAACCAGGCGTCGAGCTATTAGACGTTAAACAAGCGCTTTCTGGGACGCAACCCAACAATTTTTAATTTGCTTTTGTTTTTCTTTGTTTTTGCTTATTTTGTTTTTGATTGTTGAGTCTATGCCTGTAAAGAATAGGACAAGGTTAAGTAAAGGATTACAATTTAAAAAGGTATGAATAACAATGAAAAGTAGGGAGAGAATAGAATTCTGATACCTGCGCTTCATCTGCGCTTAGCGCAGGTAAAGCGCAGAATTAATGTTGCTCTCTGACTTTCACGCTTCACTTGCGCTACAACGCAAAGTGAAGCGTATGCGCAGCGCTTCAAATTCCTGAAGCACGCACTGCACCTGCGCTAAGCGAGGGTGCAGCGCAGGTTCGCGCGTTCAGGTTTTTCTTAAAACCTGAACGAGGGAAGGTCATTCAAACCTTTCCTCTTCAGTTTCTTGTCATTTTCTCTGTGTTTTCAAACCTTCTTTGACCCTTCTTACTTCCATATTCCTTCATTTACCTTTTCTGAGGCTATACCAGGTATGGTTTTATAGTTTTGGTCATTTTGCACCCATCAGAATTTTCATTTTTGTCCTTATTTGAGCAGAAACTTTAGGGTAGATAACTTAGACTTTTAGGACACCTTAGGATAGTAATAGTTGTTTATAAAGCCTTAAGTTTAGTATGTATGTTGGTAGGGACTTATTTATAACATATTTTGCTTGCGTAGGTGGTATTTATTTTAGTGCTCAATGAATTTTTGCAAGTTGCTCTGTTTGGTGCATGTATGCTTAGTTGTTTCACATTTGTGCATGTCCATGCATGAATGACTGTGCCTTATTGCATGTTACTGATGACATGATTTTTGAGCTTAATTTTTGTTACCAATCTGTTATGCCAGGTTCTTAAAAAATTAATTAAGACTGCTTTAATTGATCACTTTAGCATGTTCTTAATAAATTACTTAATTGGCATTTGGTAACTTTAAAAACAAAATTTTGTTCAAGTGCTTGATTTGAGGATTGTTCTAAATGTTGATTTAAATTGGCCATTTACTTCAATAATTTTGAATAATCTATTATTTTGCATAAATAATTTTGGTAACAAAAATTTTGCAGATGGCTCGCATAAAGGTAGTTAATGCGGCAGGATCGTCCAGGAGAGGTGCCAAGGGAGGGAAGAGATCTAGACAAGCACCTCAGGAGGATCCTGAGTTTGATTCCCACAGATTCAGAGACACCAGGGCTTCTGAAGCTTACAGTGCTATTGAGGACTGTAACTTCATAAAGGAGGGGCCAGTAAGACTACAACCAGATGAGCATGAAGAGTTCAGGGCAATGATTTACAGGAGGAACTGGGTGCGCCTCAGCAGCCCAGACAACCATTTTGACCCTGACATCGTCAAAGAAATCTATGCCAACGCTATTGGCGACCATGGTGTGGATTCTAGGAGGCAGTCTTATGTGCGGGGCCAGGAGATTAGATTTGATTGCGATGCAATCAACGCTTTACTGCAGTATCCAGCAGCTTTGGATAGGGCACTCATGGAGTGCCAGTACCACTTGAGGATGAGAGAGGTGGGGCTCAATGGTAATGACCCCATGGACACAGAGACTGCACAGGTACTATGTTTACCAGGATACTCTTTTGAGAGGAATGCATACGGGCAAGCTGCTCGCATCTACCGGCAACATATGAGAGCTATTGCGAGGATGTGGACAGTGTTGGTTCTAGCCAACATCTGCCCCACCAACCATGTTTCTGACATCCAGATGCCGATAGCTCATCTCATTTTCACCATCATCTCCGGTGCAGACATCGATATCTCCAGGGTCATCACCCAGAAGATATCAGATTTCGTTTCTGCTATTGCACGCCACACTGCTACCACGAGGATCAGTTTAGGCTTTCCTGCACTCATCACAACACTCTGGTGAGCTAGGGGTGTGGATGTGAACCCCACAGTTCGTATCCTTAACCCTATGACCAGAGGATACATTGACGCCTACTGTATCCCATATGAGGATGAGGAGGAGGAGCAGCAGCCAACACCACCACCAGCAGCAGCAACAGTAGACCCTACCTTCAGACAGTGGACTCAACACACCACTTTGTAGCTGATATCACTCCATAGGTCCCATGTTCACCTGCAGGAGTACTTGTACTCTATTAGACCGGACCCCTACCCAGGCATGACACCTGCACAGTTTAGAGATTATATCCAGTGGCCTGGGGACATGCCTATTCCTCCGGGAGAAGGTGGAGCAGCTGCAGATGGAGCTGATGCTGACCCCATGGACCACGAGGACCAGGACCATCATGATTGATTTTTATTAGGTGCTTTTCTTTTCTTTTATTTCTTTTTCATTTTTCTTATTTTTCTTATTTTTCTTTTCTTTTATCTTTATTCTGGATATGTACTGTATATATTCGACTGATACACTCTATATTTTGCTATGCAGTACATTTTCTATATATTATTCTGTCTATTTTGCTTTTTATTTTAGGATTTTCTAGGATTTTAAAAATTTTTAGGATTTAGGATAATTAGGAAAATAAAGTAAAATTTTTCAAAATTTCTGAAATTAGGCGGTTTAACTAACCAAGTTAAGAAAGAAGAAAGGGTTTTGTGATTAGTTCCATAATCAGTTAGGATTAGGATGCTTCACAGGAGAACCTATCAAGGTAGTTAATTAAAACTAGTAAGTGCTTTATCAAGGAATTTAGTCAATAAGCCGGTGAGTATGATAGTCCAAACACTTGAATTGAGAGTTTTTCACCGCTGCTTGTCAATTTTTATTGATTGAGTTTTTGGATCTTACTCTGGTTATGGAAAATATGGAAGTGACAAAGACAATTTTTGTTTTCAATATATTTGCTCAGTGCCAAATAGCCAACCCTTGACATAATTTTTCCAATTTCTTGATAACCCATTTGAGCTTTAATGATTATTCTTGTGCACCCAAGCCATAATTGATATATATATCTTGTCCCTTACACAATTGGGATAGAGAGCAGAGTGCAAGCAAAAGCAATGGGAAGAAAAGTTTGGTGAATGGAAATTCAAAGAGCAGGTACATGAAAGCAAAAAGAAGAGCACTCCCCCTAGAATCAAAAAGAAAAAGTGAATAAATTGAATAAGTTGGGGGGAGTGCATTTTCAAATAAGAAAGAGGCCTGCAAGAATTGAAATAAATCAAGAAGGAGATGGTGGAAGGAGAGAAATTCAAGTCAAGTAACATCAAAAGATGCTCTCTATTCCAGATGTTCATTGTTTATCTAGAAAAACCATGAATTCTTGATAGCCCAGCCTCATTACAACCAAAGAAAGACCTTTTGATCCATATTGACCATGAGCATGTTTAGGAACTAGAAACGACTATCAATTTTAGTTGTTCAACTGTGGTGGAAAAATTGAGGGAAACAGTACCCGTGAGCATGAGTGAAATTCTTTGGTTTATCATTTATTGCTTTAATTGCTACTTTTGAGAAAGTTTAACTGTTGATTGTGTTCTGTTCTGATTGAGGATTGGTAATATCTCTTAATTTTGATTTTTTTCTGATATTTGGAAAGTGACTTCTGCCTAGTGAAGAGATTATGGATTTTTTTTTTATAGTTGTTTATGAGAATTTTACATGAGGGTGAATTGATTTTTGATTGCAAAAGGTATATTGCTTGAGGACAAGCAAGAAGTTAAGTTGGGGGGTATTTGATAAGTGTAAATTATGTGATATTTTCCTATGTTTTTATTACACTTATCAAGGCTAAAATAGTAATTTATGCCCCAAATTAATCCCTTTTTGTGAATAATTGTAATAATTGTAATTATTTGGTTTGAATTTGAATTTGATGCTATTTTGATTAGAAATATGTTAATTTGTGCAGATTTATGATAGATTTGAATTTGGAAAGAAGATAGCATTAAATGAGGAGATTATTTGCAGATTTGAAGTTTAAATGAGGACAAAATAAAGATAAGCTCAGCAGCCATTTAAACAAAGGATCCTGTGGATAACTTTCCCAATTTGAATTCAAGCTCAAATAAATACAAGATCAAGTCAGAAAATGGAAACAAGGGAAACCAATCAAGCAAAGGGAAGATCAGAAAGAGATCAAATGGATAAATGAGGAATTAAAGAAAGTTTGCAGTGTGTTTCACGCTTCACCTGCGCTTAGCGCAGCTTCCAGAGAGACACGCTTCACGTGCGCTTAGCGCAGGTGAAGCGCAAGTTACGCACCAGCTTTTTGAAATCAAAAACAGATTGATCTCTTCCAGATTTAGATTAGGTTTTCCATAGTCTATAAATAGGACCTTTTGTACAGGCTTCAACAGAGAGAGGAGGAGAGGCAGAGAATAGAAAGATACACGCACAAGGATTGAAGAAGGTGACAGATTCTTCAGTGGTTTATAATGGCTTCCATGAGTAGCTAAGCTCTCCAGTAGGATTGGATGTAGTGGATTCAATCCCCAAGTGTATGTGAATTCTCTTGTTTTTAATTATAAATCCCTATTTTTAATTATATCGGTACTTTTATGCTGTTCTTAATGCATTACTTCCACGCGTGCGTCGGAGTCGTAGGCTAGTGATTAGGACACACAGAATGAGATTTCCGGCTAGTATTAGAGTTTAGGGGAGCCTAGGAATAGGAAACCTAACCTCCGATTGCTAAAGGTAATTGTATGTGGGGGAGAAGAAGCTTTTTGCGAACCCTGAGAAGTGTGAGTTCTGGATAGATAAAGTACATTTCCTAGGGCATGTCATATCTTGTAACGTCCTAATTTCTCAATTCAAGAATAATGTCCGTTGGAAACATTATTCCGAATTTCTGAAATTATTTCGCGCATTTCGTGTATCGACATACAAATCACGCAACACTTAAGCAATCCAACGTTTGTTTAGGCTTCCACAAAAATCATACATCATTATTTTCCATATTAATTCCTAATTAAGAACCTAGGGGACGAACCTACACTTTGAGTGTATGGCTCATGAAACTCCTACCGGAAATCCGGCAGAGTTTCCCTTGAAAATTGGACATTTCCCAATTTTGCAACTTAGCTTGAAACTCAGAAAAATACCAGTACAGTTTATCATATCACCACATAGTAACAAACTACAATAAGGCCTCCATGGCCAAACAAAAATCAATACATTAATACATCAATAAACTTCAAATTCACAATTACAATCCCGGACATTTATTTCAATTGAGTTCTCTACTCTTCCGCCATCAACCTGTACAAAAACCTGCACAATTGAAAGTAATTCCCACAATGTGGGATGAGTCTACGTCCTAGTGAGTGAGGTAACAATGTGTGCGGTGTGGGAAGGCAAAGCACAAGATATAAAGCAATATAACATCACTTGAAAAATTAAGAAAAACATTCATAATGACAATTAGAGACATGTAATGTTAGTCATCCAATGAAAATCATAAATACAGGGTCAGTCATGAAGTGTTTTACCCAACACCCAAGGGGTCTTTCCACTTATCTGTGAAGCTAGACTGAGCTCAGACTAACAAAGATCGTCGTCCTTGAAGGCCATAAGACCTTAACCCATTAATTGTGATAGATTCAAACAAGAATTTATTTCTTTTCACATGAGTCCATGGACCGAAGACAAAGTCTTGAAGCATGAGTCCATGGACCAAAATCTTGCTTAATTAACATGAGTCCAAGGATCAGAGACCGAGTCTCAAAACATGAGTCCAGGGACCAAAACATGATTATTTACATGAGGTCTAAAGACCCAAAACCATTTCCATGAGGTCTAAAGATCCAAATCATTTTCCTTTACCATTTTCATGAGGTCAAAGACCCAAAATATTTTTCATGAACATGGTGGGGGTTAGGAACATGTACAAACCTTCATTCAATGCATAAACATGATAATAAGCATGAACATAAGCAATTATAGGCACAATCAACATCGCAAACCTACAATTTCATGAAACCCTCAAATCCTCTATCCTAAGGTTTGAGCCAAAAATCATACATTCATATAAACCTAACAATCAACCCTAGATTTTGCATAATCTAAACATAATTGATGACAGGAATTGCACAGGACCTAGAATTGAGCAAAACAAACCAATCAGAGTCACAAACAAGCAATTAAATGCGCAAAATAGGTGCTGGAACAGCAGCTATTTCACGTGGGAAAATGAAAGAAAATGAGAGAAAATAAAGGAAAAAGTGGAGAGGAAGAAATGAGAAGGACGCCACTGAAGCAAGAATCCTCCTGCAGCAGATAAGTCCAATGCTAGATGCCACTAATTCCGGGGGAATTAGATAAGTCTCACCATGGTTTAAGCAACAACCACCAAGCTCACTCAACTCACAAAGAGGAGAAAATTTGGCATAATTCCTTTACTAAAATTCAAGTGTTTCCAATACAAGGAGAGGAGGCTCCTTTATATAGGAGCGAGGGGGGAAGGGGCGACCACTTTAAGTGGAAATAAAGGAGAGAAAATAAAAGATGGGTGCAAATCCATCCTAAGTGGGATTTGAACCCATGCCCCTAATGGCTTATGGCTAAGCTAAGCCTTAAGCCACTAAACCCAAAAATAGCGCCCCTTTTTACATAGGAAAGAAAAGATGAGTTAATTTTCTATCCTATGTGGGATTAGTTCCCATGACCTCCTAAACCTTGTAGTAAGGCAACCTACTAACCAATAAAACCCAAGTATATGGGCGCCCCTAATTAAGGAAAAGACAAGTATATCCTAATTACATCATGAAATCCTAATTACATCACAAAATCCTAATTACATAGATTCCTAATTACGTTGAGTCTTGTATGTAGACTTGACTTCTTGATCAATCATCAAGGCTTGACCAATGGTTGACTCTCATGAAGGAAGACTCATGCTTGGTTCAGCTCCAAGCACTTCAAGCAGCTCCAAGTTGATCCTAGCCATCAGCTGTCAGTTCAGAGGTCCACTGACAGGTTGTCATCAATAATCATCAATAATAGAAAGCGGAGGAAGAATGGGGAGCATGTATAATAGAAAAACCAAGATAAAGTGAGTGAGACCACACTCACTTCAAGGAAGCTCTAATGGAGGAGAAGGAGGATGGTGGTGTAAGAAAATGGAAGAGGACAAGCCCTAAGAGTGTTGGATCACCATCCTTCAAGCCCTTCTCCTTCCTCTAGCCTTCTCTCTCTAGAACCAGCTCCCCCTCTCTCTAAAAAGCCCTAAAGAGGAAGGAAAAATGAAGAAAAACGAGCTTCAACGTGTTTTTAAGAAGACAAAACGCGTCCGGGCGCTTGAACGCGCAAACGGGGCGTTTGAGCGCGTAAACGCACTGTTTGGGGGTCCAAATGAGCTCGGAATACTATCATATAATATATAAAACTGAAGCCCCGGACCTTAGCTTTCAAATGAATGTGGAATCACCTTAATTGGAAACCCATAGCTCTAGATATGTGCGAAGTAGTGCACGAAGGTCATTAGGCCTAAAACCCAAAATTAAGCAATAACCTCGGTTTGTGCCCCTCTTGGTTCCAATTCATTTTTCTCCTTCTCAAACCTAATTCCTCTCCATGAAAACCTTCTTCTAACGTAGTTCTTCTCATCCAAACCTTTCCCCACTCTAATTCTTAACAAATCCATTCCCTTGACCACAAAGCTTATTCTTCCACATTAATGGCTAAGATCTAGGGTGTTGCTCTTCTCCTTAACTCTTTCTCTTAATCCTTCCTTTCAACTTATTTCTTCTTTAACCAAACTCATTTCCTCACTCCTAAACATTTATATTTCTATCCGATTCCGGGTGCGGTTCCTTCTAACTCGTCCTACAACTTAATTGACTTAGCTCTCGGTCCCTCTTCTAAACTCTTTTAATACTCGTGGTTCCTAATGAATTCCCTAATTCCTTGTCTGAAATCACACTTAGCTTCTGAATTCTCTTCCTACTTCTAACTCCCCTCTCTCTGTTGGGTTTACCAACTAAGGCTTCTCTTATGTTTCCTAGGTCCCGATTTCCTGAATGTTACAATTCTACCCCCTTAAATAAATTTTGTCCTCAAAATTTGCCCTGGTTACTTCCCCAACATTAGATCCCAAACATACCTCTAGCTACGTCCAGGAACTATGAACTCTAAAGAATTATCTCCCGATACAAATACCTTCACTACTCTAGGTGACTAAAAGAAAACTAGGGTATGTCTGCATTCTTTGACTCGTTTTCAAAGTGCTACCCTTATAGGCTACCTCCCAAACGTCATTATCCTCTAAGTGTTCCATGCCTAACTCACATTAACTCTAAGTGATCCTCTCATCCTTCCTCGGAATACATACCCCAACATCTACCCTTCCTCTGCCACAATCCTGACATGGGTTCCTAAGAAGCCTTTCCTTAGTTTTCCTCACCCTCGAGTAACTTACATCTTGATTCAAACTATCTATATAACGGGGTTAAGACGAAAAAGTGGTCTTCCAAGCTCCTAATTATGATTTCTAACTCAATACCCAAACCATGCACAAAACCTTGAAGGGTACCTACAAGTTGTCCCAATTATCAGGGATCCTAATTTCCAACATCTACTGATTGATTCAAACTCTAGGTTGCTAAATACCTAACTGCGCTCAGAGTGTTTCTAGTAAGCATTCTAAGTTAAACGATGGGTTCTCATGTCCTTCCCTACAAGGCTACCCCCTTAAGGTCTTGGCCCTCTTTAACAGTCCTCAAGGTTTAAGTATATCACACAAAACTACTCTGTGACCCCCAAAAGCTAGCTGGTCTGAAATGTAATCTTATAAACAATGTCATCTCATCAATGGTTTTTAATACAATAACTGACATATCTCCAATAATTGAAAAATAGAACTGTAGCCAAATCATGCTCCTCTCATACACATATGATAGAGAATGGACAAACTCTTGTAGTTCATCCGAAGAGAAACCACCTCTTCTAATAGAACATGATAGGGTGTAGGCCTGCTTGTACCTATCACTCCATCATGTGCAAAAGCATAGAAAACAAAATTATCTATCATTTCAACCTAGGAGACTGAGCATGAACACATGCCCTGAACTAAGACGTCAGAAGCTATTGCCTAAAGCTAACCACCGTAGCAATTGAAGGAACATCCAATTGCCCTGATGAGCCAGGGGACACACACAGACCTAGAATGATGGTGGAACTTTAAAAACAAGAGACATGGAAGGAGAATGTTCAACACCTAACAATGAATCCCCCTCACCAGCTTAACACTAATCCTTTAACAAAACTATGACTAGATACTGATCTTTGACCCTCATGGGAGCTATGCACTGAACAACAGTTCTAAATTCTGCAAGATTCTTTTTTTCTATGAACCCTAAAGATCAGAGTTCTTCCGCTCAGGGAATAAACAAGGAGTAGACTAAGAAGACCAACCTGTAGGTCTAGCTCTACCAATGAGAAGTGAGAACATAGGTAACTACCTATGTACTACAACATATTCCTAAACATAGGCAACAGGGTTCCTTACACACGGGAAAAGGGAAAACGATGCACTAAGCATAAACCATTAGTTATACGACTTCTACCCCGAGGACAAATTGGCTAAAACCACAAGGAACCTTTTTCTTTAGGTGTTAACAACCAAATAGGCCTAAAAATCGGAAAGAACTGACCACGATTGAAACTTGCTAAGTACCTCTAACCATCCAAGTTTCCAATGTCACTCACTCCCCTTACACTCTTGTGTTTATTCCCTAGCTCAACCGGAATTGATCATGAGGTTCTAACTAAGTGATAATGCCTGACCAGAACTCAGGCGTGGACCACATGGTGGTATACTCAGAAGCTTAAAGGCCATAGGGCTCTAAAGTGGGACAAGGTAGTCATGTATTTTCAAGGTACAACAAATTCTCACATGGTCCTTAAACTAGGAAACCTTCCAATAAACCATGTAGCATTCATGCACTAAATAGCCAAATATTTGACATGGATCTACAAGGGTCGAGCTCACCTCTAATAACCACTTAGGGGTTCTAGGGCATTAGTCTAGTAACTTAGGGGACAAAGGGTTGGGCTTACCACTTGCATATTGTGTATCACCTTGTGTAATGTTTAACCGGACCTATCGAAAGACAAAAGCGATTACTAAAAAGGTTAGCGTTGAAATAACAACAACCATCAACATGACATACACTAACAGGGGTTTAAAGAAAAGAAAACAAGTATGTGGGTTTAGAGGCCTTAATTTCTTTCCTCACTTTGTCTTTAGGGTCACACCTACCCCATAGAAATAACTAACCCAAAAGCTAGGGTTACCCCCTCTCACTAACGGCATTAAATTCCTATACTCCCTATGAGTCCCACACTTCCTTTCTAACTTCTACCTGCCATATGCCTAGTCCACTAAGTATGAAATCCTAAATTCGAAATTCTCCAATTTTAAAACCATCCAACCCTTCCCCTAAAAGGTTACCATTTCCCCTTACCTACAAGATCTTCTAAGGAAGTCAAACAATCTATAAGTCATGCAAACATCCTAGTAACAACCATATCATGATTCCGCACCAAGGCGTAGAACATACAGTCATTCGGGCCACACAGCCCACATACACGTCCTCCTAAACCATGCAACGTCATCACATTCCACTCATCAATTCACCATATAGTACACAAGGCATACAATCATTCAGGAAAACACATATAACAGTCAATTCAAGCAATCATTCAAGTAGAAATAAGAATTATCATTGTTCAAACACATTACATCACCAAAGTTTGCTCACGAGCAACCGACACTCTCCTAGCCTGCTAGGGAGTCTATTTATCATTCCCTCTAAGTCACTTGTCCTCAACACTTACACTTTACCTCTCCTTCTAAGTGTGCCCCAAGTCCCTTCAAAACTAAAGGTGCCTTCCAAGTGATTTCTATAATGAAAGTCTCGCCCTCGGGAATGAATTATGCCCCTTTGACAATCTAAAACAAGTGGGAGGATCTAACCTCGTTAGGGTTGTGTCCCAATTCCCTCGACAAGGTATCCTGTTTTACGTCACTAACCATAATTCCGTGTACAACGCACCCAGTAGACGGGTGACCAGTCCCTAGACTGAGTATGAGGCACGGTGGAATTATAGCAAGTTACGAGCAACTAACCTAACCACAATCCAATTGGATTGAACTGCTCTGATACCAAAATGTAACGTCCTAATTTCTCAATTCAAGAATAATGTCTATTGGAAACATTATTCCGAATTTCTGAAATTATTTCGCGCAATTTGTGTATCGACATACAAATCACGCAACGCTTAAGCAATCCAACGTTTTCTTAGGCTTCCACAAAAATCATACATAATTATTTTCCATATTAATTCCTAATTAAGAACCTAGGGGACGAACCTACACTTTGAGTGTATGGCTCATAAAACTCCTACCGGAAATCCGGCAGAGTTTCCCTTGAAAATTGGACATTTCCCAATTTTGCAACTTAGCCTGAAACTCAGAAAAATACCAGTACAGTTTATCATATCACCACATAGTAACAAACTACAATAAGGCCTCCATGGCCTAAGCAAAATCAATACAATAATACATCAATAAACTTCAAATTCACAATTACAATCCCGGACATTTATTTCAATTGGGTTCTCTACTCTTCCGCCATCAACCTGTACAAAAACCTGCACAACTTAAAGTAATTCCCACAACGTGGGATGAGACTACATCCCAGTGAGTGAGGTAACAATGTGTGCGGTGTGGGAAGGAAAAGCACAAGATAAAAAGCAATATAACACCACTTGAAAAATTAAGAAAAACATTCATAATGACAATTAGAGACATGTAATGTTAGTCATCCATTGACAATCATAAATGTAGGGTCAGTCATGAAGTGTTTTACCCAACACCCAAGGGGTCTTTCCACTTATCTGTGAGGCTAGACTGAGCTCAGACTAACAGAGACCGTCGTCCCTGAAGGCCATAAGACCTTAACCCATTAACTGTGATAGATTCAAACAAGAAATTATTTCTTTTCACATGAGTCCAAGGACCGGAGACCGATTCTCAAAACATGAGTCTAGGGACCAAAATATGATTATTTACATGAGGTCTAAAGACCCAAAACCATTTCCATGAGGTCCAAAGACCCAAATCATTTTCCTTTACCATTATCATGAGGTCAAAGACCCAAAACATTTCCTTTTCCATTTTCACGAGGTCAAAGACCCAAAATATTTTCCATGAACATGGTGGGGGTTAAAAACATGTACAAACCTTCATTCAATGCATAAACATGATAATAAGCATGAACATAAGCAATTATAGGCACAATCAACATCCCAAACCTCCAATTTCATGAAACCCCCAAATCCTCTAACCTAGGGTTTGAGCCAAAAATCATACATTCATATAAACCTAACAATCAACCCTAGATTTTGCATAATCTAAACATAATCATCAATAATAGAAAGGGGAGGAAGAATGGGGAGCATGCATAAGAGAAAAACCAAGAGAAAGTGAGTGAGACCACACTCACTTCAAGGAAGCTCTAATGGAGGAGAAGGAGGATGATGGTGGAAGATGATGGAAGAGGACAAGCCCTAAGAGTGTTGGATCACCATCCTTCAAGCCCTTCTCCTTCCTCTAGCCTTCTCTCTCTCTAAAACCAGCTCCCTCTCTCTAAAAAGCCCTAAAGATGAAGGAAAAATGAAGAAAAACGAGCTGCAATGCGTTTTTAAGAAGACAGAACACGTCCGGGCACTTGATCGCGCAAACGGGGCGTTTGAACGCCCAAAACCACTGTCAAGACGTGCCTGCGCGTTTGAGCGCGTAAACTCGTTGTTTGGGGTCCAAATGAGCTCAAAATACTATCACATAATATATCAAACTGAAGCCCCGAATCATAGCTTTCAAATGAAAGTGGAATCACCTTAATTGGACACCCTTAGCTCTAGATATTTGGGAATTAGTGCACTAAGGTCATTAGGCCTAAAACCCAAAATTAAGCAATAACCTCGGTTTGTGCCCCTCTTGGTTCCAATTCATTTTTCTCCTTCTCAAACCTAATTCCTCTCCATGAAAACCTTCTTCTAACTTAGTTCTTCTCATCCAAACCTTTCCCCACTCTAATTCTTAACAAATCCATTCCCTTGACCACAAAGCTTATTCTTCCACATTAATGGCTAAGTTCTAGGGTATTGCTATTCTCCTTAACTCTTTCTCTTAACCAAACTCATTTCCTCACTCCTAAAAATTTATATTTCTATCTGATTCCGGGTGCGGTTCCTTCTAACTCGTCCTACAACTTAATTGACTTAGCTCTCGGTCCCTCTTCTAAACTCTTTTAAAACTCGTATTTCCTAATGAATTCCCTAATTCCTTGTCTGAAATCACACTTAGCTTCTAAATTCTCTTCCTACTTCTAAATCCCCTCTCTTTGTTGGGTTTACCACCTAAGGCTTCTCTTATGTTTCCTAGGTCCCGATTTTCGGAATGTTACATATATCTGGAAGATGTGTCCGTAGATCCTAGTAAGATAGAGGTTGTGGTTCACTAGGAGAGGCCTAAGTCAGTCATTGAGGTGAGATGTTTTCTAGGTCTAGCCGATTATTACCGGAGATTCATTAAGTGGTTTTCTCAGCTGACTTTACCTCTCACATGGTTGACCCGTAAGGGTCATGCTTTTGTGTGGGACGAGAAATGCGATAAGAGTTTTATAGAACTTAAGGAGAAGCTGACCACCACCCTGGTATTGGTATTTTCGAATTTGACCAAATCCTTTGAGGTATACAATGATACTTCAGGGAATGGTTTAGGTTGTGTCCTGATGTAGGAGAAATGGGTAGTAGCTTATGCTTCTAGGCAGCTTAGACCCTATGAGGAAAACTACCCCACCATGACCTAGAATTAGCAGCAGTGGTGTTTGCCCTTAAGGTTTGGAGGCACTACCTTAATGGTGTGCGGTTTGAGGTCTTTAGTGATCATAAGAGTTTGAAATATCTTTTTGATATAAAAGAAATCAACATGAGGCAGAGGAGGTGGATGGAATTTCTGAAAGATTACGATTTTGAGCTTAAATACCACTCGGGCAAGGCCAATGTAATGGCCGACGCCTTGAGTAGGAAATCCTTGCAGGCATCATCCATGATGGTGTATGAGTTAGAGTTGTTTGAGGAGTTTAAGAATTTGAGGCTGGATGTGAGTTTTTAAGGAGGATGACATGGATCTCTTTAGGCTGGAGATCACTAATGACTTGAGGATTAGGATTAGGGAGGCTCAGGCCTCAGACTTAGAGCTCCAGTCTCGAAAGGGGCAACCGTGTGTTTCCGAGTCAGGGGACGAGATGATTCTCTTCCAAGGAAGAGTCTGCATCCCTAAAGGGGGTAGTCTGAGGCAGGTGATTTTGGAGGAGGCTCATAGGAGCAAGTTCACGGTGCATTCTGGTATTACCAAGATGTACCGAGACTTGAGGAGCATGTTTTGGTGGGACGGAGTGAAGAGGGAAGTGGCTGAATTTGTTTCCAAGTGTCCAATATGTCAGCAAGTCAAAATAGTACACTAGAAGCTCTCAGGTACACTTCAACCCTTAGAAATCCCCGAGTGGGAGTGGGAGGCCATAACTAGGGTCCCAGCAGGCTTTGATGCCATATGGGTCATAGTAGGCCGACTGACTAAGTCAACCCATTTCCTACCAATCAAGGCAACCTACCCTTTGACCAAACTAGGAGACCTATACATCAAGGAGATTGTGAAGTTCCATGGTGTACCTTCCAGCATAGTGTCAGATAGAGATCCTAGGTTCACCTCTAGGTTTTGGAATGCTTTACACTAGGCTTTCGGGACTAAACTGAAGTTTAGTACCGCTTACCACCCTCAGACTAACGGGCAGTTTGAGAGGACCATCCAGACCCTAGAGGACATGCTTAGGTCTTGTGTTTTAGAAGAGAAGGGTAATTGGGATAGGTACCTACCACTCATAGAGTTTTCCTACAACAACAGTTTCCATAGCAGCATAGGTATGGCACCCTACGAGGCACTGTATGGTAGAAGATGTAGGTCACCCCTGTGTTGGTGTGAGGTGGGAGAGAAAAGTTTGTTGCGTCCGGAGTTAGTGTAGGAAACCACAGAAAAGATCAAGAGGATTAGGGAGAATCTGGTAACTGCCCAAAGCCGGCAGAAGTGTTATGCCGATAGGAGGAGGAGAGACCTAGAGTTTGAGAAAGGTGATCATGTGTTTTTGAAAGTCACTCCCATCACCGACATTGGTAAGGCTATTAAAGCCAAAAAGTTGAATCCCCGTTTTGTAGGTCCTTTCCAAGTCTTGCAGAGGATTGGTCCCCTTGCATACAGAATAGCCCTACCACCCCACTTAGCAAACATTCATGATGTATTCCATGTGTCACAACTCAGAAAATACGTTCACGACCCTTCCCACATCATAAGTTCAGAATCAGTACAATTGAGGGAGGATCTGACAATTCCCACAAGGCCTGCACAGATTATTGACTGAAATGCCAAAACCTTGAGGAACAAGACCATCCCATTAGTGAAGGTGCTTTGGGAGGGTCTGCCACCCGAGGAGGCAACCTGGGAAAAGGAGGAGGATTTCCGCTCTCAGTTTCCAGAGTTATTCAGTTGAGGTAAAAGGTTTTGAGTTACTCTTTTCTTCAGCCAATTTTGGAGACAAAATTGTTTTAAGGGGGTAGAATTGTAACATCCCATTAATTAATAATAATAACTAATGAGAGGTTTTAGGATAATAATTTTGATGATAGTAATGAGGAAAAAGGTCAGAAATCGGTAAGAGAAGGACTAGAGTCTTAAGCTAGAAAAATAGGTTTGCAGTGTTCTCGCTCAAGCGAGAATAGGCTCGCTTGGGCGAGTTATGCAACAAAAAATGAGAAAGTTGGTTTCTGCATACCTCGCTTAAGCAAGAATGGTCTCGCACAAGCGAGACACAAGGGAATTTTAGGGGGCTCTCTAGATGTTTTTTGCTCGACCAAGATGGTTCTTGCTCGAGTGAGAATCTTCCAGAGAGGGGTCATTTTCTGGTCCATTCTCGCCCGAGCGAGAAGCCTCTCGTCCAAGTGAGAATGAAAAGGGAAGTTTGATCCCGGGCATCTCTCTCAAGCGAGAACAGCTCGCCTGAGCGAGAGTCCACTTACAGCTTTAAAAGCTTTAATTAGGGCTCGTTCTCATTCATTATTTTCTTCCTCTTTTTCCACCAACTTAGAGAGAGAAAGAGATGTTCTAGTGAGAGGCGGTTCCATTGAAGATCAAGGAAGGTCTACAGTACTCCTTAAGATCAAGTGCTCCTTGGTTCACCTCATCCCCAACATCCCTCCTTCTCCATCTTTTTATCCACTCTCAAGGTGAGTGTGATCACACATTCACTATCATATTAGGAAGTAGTTTTTTGGATGATCCCTGTTCTCTCTTCCCATTCTTGTAATTGATGAATAGATGTTTGATTAGTTGCTATTGACATATTAATCTTGTTTGATGTGATGCTAATAACATGTGCCCTAGGTATTTTTAGGGTTTTAGGAAATATGCTTGGAATAACCATGCACTCATATTTATTTTCATGTTCATATGTTTACTAATGATGATTCACATTCCTAACCCTATTCATGATAAAGAAGAGGTTTTGGGTCTTAGGACCTCATGAAAGCGCCTTGGGTCTTAGGGCCTCATGGAATGATTTTGGGTCTCTTGACCTCATAATAATCAAGATTTCGGTCCATGGACTCATGTTCCAAGACTCTGTCTTTGGTTCCTACACTCAGGATAAAATTAAGCAATCATGTTTGAATCAATTAGGATTAATTGGGCAAGGTCTTAGGGCCTTCAGGAACGACAGTTCCTGTTAGTCTAAGCTCGGTCTAGCCTCATGTAAAGTGGAAAGAACCCTTGGGTTAGGGATGTCAACAGGGCGGGGCGGGTAATGACTACTCGTATAAATACCCGCTAAAACTAACGGGTACCCATGCGGGTAACAGGTATCTGTGGGTATTCACGGGTATTCATTAATTTTTAAGAATTTAAATTTTATAAAAAGAAAGAGAGGAAATGTTATATAATATATTATAATATCATACTATATATATAAAATAATCATTATATAATACCATTACGTGTTAATATACTAAGAATATCATAAAAATATAATATAAAATAAATTATATCTCATCATAAAATGATAAAAAAATCCTAATATTCAAATATATTTAATAGAAAAATATGTTTTAATGAATATGCGGGTACCCGCGGGGCGGGGTAGTATAATATTCGTCCTCACCCATTATATAAATATGCGGGTACCCATTACGGGTATATTCACGGGTATCCACGGGTGCAGGTTTTTTTTTTACATCCCTACCTTGGGTTTTGGGTAAAACACTTCAGGACTAACCTTGAGTTTTTTGTTGTTGTGTATATTTCATGAGATATGGAATGGTTACATGTGTTGCATACCATTGATTGTTTTCTCCCTGCATATGCACGTTTTTGTCACCTCACTGGGACGTTAGTTTCATCCCACGCTGTGGGAATTTACCTTCAGATGTGCAGGGATCTCACTAGGGTAATGAAGGCTAGTAGCGGTTGTTGAGGCCTAGTGAGGGCCACATTCTTTGGACACTATTATGATATATTTTCACATCCTTTTGTATCGGCATAGACTTGACTCGTTTTGATAGGATAGAGCAGTACATGTGGGGCCTATAGGTTGTATCTTTATATTAAGGACACATGTATGGCTATATCCTGTTGCCTATTGACTACTGTGTAACTGAGCCATAGGTGGCATTTATGATATTGTTATGAAGTTTACCCATGTATTATATGATTAAGGACACATGTATGGCTATATCTTGTTGCCTATTGACTATTGTGTAACTGAGCCATAGGTGGCATTTATCATATTGTAATGAAGTTTACTCATGTATTATATGATTGTGCTTATGTAAATGTTGGGATTCCTTAAGCGGTTATTTGTATTTGTATGACGATACTATAAATGCGCAAAATAATTTCACGAATTTGGAAATAGTGCTCCCAATATGTGCTATTTCTGAATTAGAAATTAGGACGTTAGAAATTTCAAAATCTACCATTGGATTGAAATTACCATTATGTAGATCATGTAATTAATTTTTACACCGATTCAAAACTATTTAATAGGTCACTGAGATACAATATGATTAATGTCATATATATGTTTTGAAATATATGAAAATAAGAAACATTTAATTAACAATGTATAAGTCTTAAATATTTACAAGATTTTACACAAGTAATCAAGATAATGATGTTTATATTTAACGGTTGACAATTAAAAAAATCATATTCCATATAAATTTATCAACGGTGTAATAATTGGTGTAACACATACTGGTATAAGATGAACTCCCCGCTCTCTTTATACATATACATATATATATATATATATAATACAAGTCACACACTTATTTTGGGATAACCTTATTAAATAAGGAAACACATCTCTTTTCTTCATTCTTATAGTCTTATCTTTACGTTTTTCCTACGAATTTAGGTAAATTGCCAATGTAGTCCTTATGGCAAAAACAATATTTCACGAGTTGTTAATGATATATCATCGATATGTAACAAGTATAAATTCAAAGTAAAACATCTTTACACATAATCAAAATGATTCACTTTGAATATATGATGTTCACTATTCTAAAATACACATAGGATAAAAATAAATTACATGTTGTTCCAAGAGTTATCTTTAGCATATGAGAGCCTCCTAGAAGAAGCTTTCAAAATAATTTTTCTTCTTGTAACTTATTTATTTCGATGTCAAAATCACCGGATAGCGAAAGGAATAAAGAAACTTTACATCAAGATAGAGGCATTATTTTGGGGAGTAATTCTCTCTTTTGGTAGCTTTTCTGCCACATAGATGTACATTTGTCCCATAACTCCCGTGAGAAATTCGTTTTCATATCTAGTTTCTATGGTCAAAGTTTCACCATCATTAATCTTGACTGAACCTGGTTTTGGATAACAAACAGACATTCCAACATTATAACCTTCCTCATTTCCTGGTTCCTTTCCCGTTCCGTACTTTGGTGTTGAAGTACATAAAGTCCTTCCATCCTGAGTCACATTATAATATTTCACATCATAATACATAAAGTCCTTCCTCATTTCTTGTTTTTTTTAAATAGTGAACAATACATTATAATATTTCACTTCTTACCACGAAATTAAATTAAGAAAATTTACCAAGTATATGAAGCACATAAGGTTTAAAAAACACAATAAATCAATGAATCAAAAAGTTTATATGAGAATGAAGACAAATACTGAAGATCACCTGTCCATATAGAGTTGCGTTAACAGCACCAGCATGCATGTGAGCGGTGCCATAAATGAGATAACCACCTTTTTCCATTGGTATGTTCGCCTTTTGGACATGATAGTCGCTTCCACCATTTTTCATAATACTATACTCTGCCTATAACAAATTAAGAAATGTTTGATTTTCACTCGCGCCCAACAATGTAATAGGCTATTATGATGTTTCAAAGTCCAATCGTGACAAAAAATTCAATTTATACAAATTTTCTTGAATAACATTTTTTACCTGACAATCATGAATTGTGCTGGTACCATTTGTTCTCACGCTGTCTGTAGAATCAACTATATAAAACTTAACAGGAATTTGGTGTTCATCCCATTCAACCCATGTTATTTTGTATCTCAGAGAAAGTTTTCTGCTTGGAGCTTTAACACCATTTTTCAATTTGCATTGTAAGCCGTCATGGCAACAAAAGATTCCTCCTTTATAATTTGGGCTCAATGGCTTGCCATCAATGCCCATTGTGACATTATAAAAATCTTTTGGGAGATTGAAAAGGTCACATCTGCATTCGGTGCAACCTTTCTTGTCTTGTGCACCGCGTGTATCAATAGCCATGATGTTGAGGAGCCATTTCTCTTGATATCCAGGTGGAATATATGCAGGGTTACCATGTTCAACCGCAAAAGGATCTGGAATTTTTGAAGTTGTTCCTCGCGATTCAGTTCCCAAGCCCCAGTAATGTGGAAGAATGTAACTGTTGCACATTCCTTCATTTCTCTTAAAAATGAAACCCTCGAAGGGATCGTGACGGTCGTTAGAGTTCTCTGACATATTGGCTTTTATAAAATATTTTATAGCAAAAAAATGATGGAGGTATGTATCATACAAAGGTACAGAATTCCCTTCTTCATCAACTAGTTCGGCATCGAAACTTTTGACACCAACATGTCCTCTAGGAAATTGAATATCTAAAAATGCTTTATTCACAATTGATCCTGGTCCCACTTCAAAACTTTCGGACAAAAAAGTAGCTGACTTGATAGGATTTTTAGGCCCTTGATAAATTGAGTATGTTGTGCTTGATAGTAACACTAGTGTTGATAATGAGAATATCAATGTTTTGGAGATAAACCTCATGTTAACCTGTATATAAACCATTTTCATTGCATGATTAGCCATAAAAAATATTTATAACATTATTCTTTTTTCTAAACTTAAAAAAAAAAATCCTAACATGTGTTAAAAAAATAGACACATTAAGTTATATTCAAGAAGACAAAGTGTCTGAACTTGGATTTTAAAAAGTGCATACCGCATGTGAAGAAGATGAGGGGAAGACCATGGTGCAGATTTTGTATTTTCCAAAAGTCTAAGCAGTTGATAAGTTTTTAAAATAATGGTTGAAGATAAATTTTTATAAATGTGAAGGTCTTGTTTGCTGCTTTTAAAGTAGAAGTCTCAACAATAACATACCTGATGTAACTTGATGGCAACTCAACACAGATGTTGAATGCTTATTTAGGTTATAAGTTGTTTCAAATTTACACGTTATGTGGTTTGGTCAAAATTAATTTGAAAAGAAACGAGGCTACGCGAAATTGTAAGCTAATTAAGCTATATGACAAATCTTTTGCTATTTATAAGTAAATTAACTTTACATCTGTTATAATAGTTTACCTAGATAAGAATTGTTGACATTACATTTCCTTTTAACAATAACAATTTCATTTTAACAGATATTTGTGTTGGTTTAATTGATTTAGAACTTTCGTTCATGCATGTTTAGGAGGCTGGTTTTCTTGTCAAACTTCCAAGTAGAGCTAATATTGTTATTAGTTTGGGAGGTTCCATCCTTGGTATCAATTTCAACATGTCTATTTTATTCAAACTAGTTTGTTGCAAGCTAGTCAAATCTAGGTGAACTCATAATGAGTTGAGTATGAGCGAACTCATTCTTTTTTCAATTTTTGTTTATTTTTTAGCCATTCTTTATTGGTACATCAAGACTATGACTTGTTAATTTATTATTTTTTTCAAAATGCTAATAGGTGCTCCAAGAACACTAATTAAAAAAATTAAATTAGTAAATTTTTATTGAAAAATATATAGATTTTGCTTATATTTGAGACCAACCCAATTGAATTTTGAGTTGTTTATATTTGATATTGGAGAAATCTGGATCCTCTTAATGAAAGTTCACATGACAATTTCACGTGGAAATTCCCTAAAAAATATAGATAAATCCAAAAATAACCAAAAATTACCCAACACCTCCTTGGGGGACCGGGAGTGTGACCATGACCTTCTCAATGTAGTATCAAGTTTTGGTCACGTTGATATGACTTGTATGAGGTTGTGCGTTAGGTTAGGGTTATGGGTGTACTTGTGCTTTGTGTGGAAGCACTACAAGAATGTGTTGATTTAGACGCGAGAACGTAGTGACGGCTACGCCGTGGCTACGACGTCTCTACAACATTAAATGCGCAGCCTAGTGCATTTAACATTTAGTGACGGCCTAACCATCGCTACGTAGCGACGGTAGCGACGACTGCATCGTCGCTACACATAAAAATATTTATTTTTTTCCTGAAAATATTAAAATTAAGCGCAGTGACGGCCAAAGCGACGACATGGCCGTCGCTATATTTTAATTAAAATTTAAATTTTGGTGCATTCAACGTAGCGACGGCCATAGCGAAGGCCAGGCCGTCGCTACGTTAAATTCTGTAACGCGCTTAAACCTTTCCCCTCCCCTCTTCCTCCGCATTCCTCCTCCCTTCTCCCTCCTCCCCGCTCCTCTCCTTTCCTCCTCTCCGTTCAAGCCATGTTTCTCTCCATCTCTCTCTTTCGTTCAAGCCACTAGAATTCTACTTGCATTTGCTGCATATAAAAAATTCAAACTATATCAAATTTATGTTAAAAGTGCTTTTCTAAATGGATACATTAATGAGGAAGTGTATGTACACCAACCTCCTGGTTATGCAAATCCAACACATCCAAATCATGTTTTTAAACTAACCAAAGCCCTGTATGGTCTCAAGGAAGCACCTAGGGCTTGGTTTTAAAGATTAAGCAATTTTTTTGCTGAAAAATGATTTTTCAAGAGGAAAAATTGATACAACTTTATTTAGAAAATCATCTAATAAAGATCTTTTAATTGTTCAAATCTATGTTGATGACATGATTTTTGGTTCTTCAAATGAAAAGATGTGTCAAGAATTTTCTGAATTAATGAAAGGAGAATTTGAAATGAGCCTAATGGGAGAGCTCAAGTTCTTCTTGGGTCTTCAAATCATACAAGAGGAAACTTGAGTCTTCATTTATCAAGAAAAATATACAAAGGATCTTTAAAAAAGATTTAAAATGGAAAATGCAAAACTTGTGTCCACTCCTATGCATCCTTCTTCAATCTTAGATTTAGATGTAAATGGAAAACCAGTTTCTGAAAAGGAATATAGAGGTATGATAGGATCCCTATTATATTTACCAGCAAGTAGACCAGATATATTATTTTCTGTAGGATTATGTGTTAGATTTCAATCCTCACCAAAGGAATCGCATATAACTGCAGTGAAAAGGATTTTTAGATATCTTGCCGAAACTACTGATCTTGGTCTTTGGTTCAAGAAGGGCTCTAGCTTTGATCTTATAGGATATTGTGATGCTGATTATGCTGGAGACAGAATGGACAGGAAAAGCACAATTGATGGATGTCAATTTCTAGGAGAATCACTCATCTCATGGTCTTGTAAAAAGCAACCTACAATTGCATTATCCACTGCAGAAGCTGAATATGTATCAGCTGCAAGTTGCTGCTCTTAAATTCTCTGGATAAAACACCAAATGGAAAATTATAGTTTAAGGTACTCTAAAATTCCCATCTTCTGTGATAATACAAGTGCCATTAATCTGTCCAAGAATCCAATTCAACATTCCAGATCAAAGCATATTGATATAAAACATCATTTTATAAGAGATCATGTTCAGAAAAATGAAATTGAACTGAAGTTTATTGAAACAAAAATGCAGATTGCTGATATCTTCACTAAACAACTTGTAGAAGATAGATTCAATTTCATAAGAGAAAAACTACATATGGTTAAGCTAAATTCATTAGAAAATCTGTGAAATATTCGAATTCAACAAAGAAGGAAATAATCCTTCTTCTGGAACAATCATGGAGTTCACTTCTTCTTGAGAAAGAACTGCATCTTCTGGAGAAATAAGGAGTCAACAACATCTTCAGTTCTGATTTGTCAGAACAGTTCTCTTCTTCCAAATTCCTAGGAAGGGTCATTGTCTATCCCACGAAATCCAATAAAGTCATTTGATTGAAAAATGATCTTTTAATGAGGAGTCAAACTTGAAAGGGACTCGGCTCATTCAACTTAGCTACGAAGTGAAGTCTACAAAAGGAGACTTTTTGTCTTATGCTAAGGAAAGGCAATTTAATTGCACAGAAATAGAATAAACTTTTTTGACCGTTGGAAGGAAAAAAAAACTGCCTTCCTGAATTACTGTGCGCACTCCATCTCTCTGTCTTCTCGTCTCTCAAATGGCTAGTTAAGGATGAATATTAGAGACACACTTTAAGGAATGCCTCACTCATTCACTCTTTATCCCTCACTTATCAGAGAAACTCATCTTCAAGCTTTATTCATCACCTCTTCTCAATATTCCAAGACCATCTGTTTTTCATTCCCTCTAAAATTCAATCATGAGAATCAAATCTTTTGCCAACAACAAGATTACCTCATCCCCTACAGCATCTGGGTGTTCTTACAGTAGCCATGAGGCACCCTCTCAGCCGGAAATGCAAATCATTCCACATGCAGCGGTCCTTGAAGTTCAATCTCTATCTGTCAAACCTCCCTCTCCTGGACCTGCATCTCCATCTTACAAATCATCTCCTTCCACTGCTCCCTCCTCTTCAAGAGCAAAGAGCACCGATTCTGCCTCTGTAGTTCGAGTTAGAAGGTCAGATAGAATAAGGGCTGGGGTTGCCAAATGCAGCAGCAATGAGGGAACCAAGGAAGATAAACCTATTAGAATAGATGCTTCAACCAGTAGTTCCTCGAAAGAAAGTTCAGGTGGAGATTCAAGCAAATCCTATGGTGAAGAGGAATCTCCAAAAAGAAAAGAATGTTCTTATGAAAGTGATCCATCAGAAGATGAATCTGATGCAAATGAAGATTTATTTCAGAACAAGGAGCTTCTGAAAATTTTCTATGAAAAATGGGAATTGAAGACCATTATCCAAGGAAAAATATTTCTCTTAAATGATGTTAAGAAGGAAGGCTAGGATGCAAATCACTTTCTTCAGAAGCAAAGGTAGGGTGATTTTCTGCTTATCAAAGAAGCTGTTTTTCCTAGATTAGTCAAGGCATTCTATGCCTCTACAAGTGATTACAGGAGTGATGGAAACTCCTTAGTAGTTGATCTTAAGGGCTCTACTATTGTTCTAACCCCTTAGTAGTTGATCTTAAGAAGCTCTACTATTGTTCTAACCATCTCTATGATGAACAATGGTATGCTTTTGCATGCATTACCAAAGAAGTTGTCCACAAGGTTCTTATCCAACCAGATTCAAAGCTGTTATCCAGTAGGCTAACTCCCATTTGCAGATTGTTTCACAAGATATGCTGCTATTCAGTTTTTCCTAGAGCTGGCACTTTGCAAAAGGTCTAAGATCAAGACCTACTTGTCCTATACCATCTTCTAATTGGTAAACTTGTTTCCCTTGCTTACTTAATACTTTGAACCATGATTTCTGCTGCCAATCCAATAAGATCTTATGCTAGTCTACCCTATGGTATGATTTTGACCATTTTATTCAAACATCACCAAGTCTCACTAGTAGGAGAAGAGAGCTATGAAGAGTATGCCTATTTTGATAGGAGTAATGTCAGGAAAATGCACATTACTAAGATAGATCCCTCCAACTTTATGAGTAGTGATTCTGATGATGTAGAAATTAAGAAGGATGAAGGCCCCATTGTTCCAAGGTCCAAAAAGCAGAAGGTGATGCTTCAAACCTTCAGTAGAAAAAGAAAAAGAGATCAGAAGGAAGTTGTCTGTTCTATAGAAGGAAAGGGATCAACTAAGGATCTAGAAGCTGATTCTTCTGCACAGGCAGTATTGGATTCACCAGAGATTGAACCCCCTGTATCCTTCATCTATAAACAAGATGTTTTGAACCAAGATAAGGAAGTCTCTCCAGCAAAGGCTTCTTCTAAGAACAGAGTTGAAGAAGCTGAAGAAGAAGCTATCATGGAAGCATCTCCAGTAAAAGCTGCTTCTGAAAACTTTGCTGAAGAAGAAGCAAAGACTGCTTCTATAGAAATAGAGAACACATCAGAAGAAGGGATGACTGCTAATGCTTTGGCCATGTTGACAAAAAGATATTTTGATCCTCCATCTTTTGATACTTCCTTAGCCATTCTTCAAGTCTCTCCTGCTTAATCAGAGGAAAAGGAAAACAAAAGTGAATCTCCCGTGAAGACAGAAGAACTTCATCTGACAGATGAAGAGGAAGATCCAAAGGGTGAAGCTCAATCTGTTCTTTCTGCAGGAACATTTGCAACTGATATGGTTAATTAATAACTTGCTTCTCCAATAATTGATTCGGCTCTTCCTTCTTCTGATCCTCTCAGAAATAACATTCCAACCATATCTTCCAATCTTTCTTCAATGGAGACCTATCTTCGACAGCTCAGTCATGAAAGGCAACAAGCTCCCTCCCCTGATCCTTCTGAAAAAGCTGCTGATGCTAATAAGGGTATCGGTGACCCATCAAACATTCCTTCTTCCTCCAACTCTCACTTTATTGAAAGGCAAGTGAGAAAAATCAAGGCTGACATCAAGAAGTTGTTCTCAAATGTGAACACCTTACAGAACTCTGTAAATGAGATGATTGAGAGGTTCACTCAACATCAGTTCTGGTTCAACACTTTTGTGCTTCCTGCCATTGCACCACAAGCCCCTCCAATGCCTTTTGTACCTTTTCAGCCTCCTCAGAACATTCTCTAGCCAACTACCTCATCATCTTCTGACCATTATTCTCCATCCAAGTAGAATATGATGATTATGCTTCTCTTCAAGCTTACTACTGTTCTGTTTTTTGATTGATGACAAAGGGGGAGAAGTAGTAATGTAGTAGGACTGTTATCCTGATAGGCTGTGAATTCTAATTTTATGAATGTCTTTTTTATCAATGTCAATTAAATGTATTGGTGGAAAACTCACATGAAATGAATTGATATTGTTTGCAGCATCTACTTGAATCAATTGCTCTAAATCAAATATGTCTGGATTAGTTTATCTACAAATATAATTAGCTTAAATTGATTAAGTGCATTGAAATACATATGTTTGTAGCATCTGCTTGACATTTTCAAATCTGCTTGAATTAACTGAAATTGATTAAATACACATCACATTGAAATACATATCTTCTAAAATCTAAGCATAAATTCAGGGGGAGTCCTTGATATGTTTTATCAAAAATCAGAATCATACAAGTTAAATTTTGAGAAGTCGTCATCATCAAAAAGGGGAGATTGTAAGATCCAAGAATCCTCAAATGATGTTTTCATAATGCCAAGCTCTCAAAATTCACTTAGTATAATTCTGATTTAAAAAAGGGTACTAATGATTTCACTTGAGTTTGTCTTTAAGAAGACACAAATAGGGAAACTCCAGAAGATCCTATTGATATCCTTAAATGGCTTTGTTCAGAAGAAACAATTCAACTCTCTTCAAAGAATAATCCTGCATATCATCAAAAGATACTTTCACATTGTATATGTGATATAATTATAAAAGAAAGCAAGAAATCCGTTGAGAAAAATTATAATAAACATTCTATCAAAATGCCAAAGAGAATCACCACTGCAGAAGAAGCAAACTGAAAAGAAAGAAGAATTTTATTCAAGAATGTTAGAAGTGTATCAGATAACAGGACATCAAAATTGAAATATAAAAGGAAACTGTCCAGAAGAATAGCATAAAATGCTGACAGAATATTTGGAGGAAGATTCACTGTCACGAAGTCTGCAGAAGAAACAACTTTCTGTAAATTCATATTCTCTAAGTTTCCTTGTGTTGCAGTTGTTGAAATCCATCCTAAAATTATTCCTTCATCCCTAAATGTTTCAAAAAACCCTCTCCAGAAAAAGGGTTATCTTGAAGAAGGAATTAAAATCTGTAGAAGAAGCACATTCAAGAAGATATGACCAGACAAGGGACAGTTTCACATGAAAGGGACAACTCCTACTCCAACAGCTGGAGCTTCAGCACCTTCCCCAAGACTTCCCAACGGCTAGAAGTACGCCTTTGCCTATAAAAGGAAGTCATCTCTTCATTAAGAGACACACAACATCGGAAGAAAGCCTTATTGCTTTAAAGTTACCATCTCTACCTTCTGGAAGATTTTCTCTCTCTTCATATCACTTAAATCTTAAGTCACAAAAGTCTGAAAGGAAGAAAGGGAGAGTATTGGCTCAATAATCCTCTGTTGTGCTAACTCTGATTGTATTTTGAGCCTTAATTTACTATATTTACTATTTCCATCCTCTGTAAAGCTCTCAAGAATAACATAGAAAGTGTTAGTTCTTCTCGAGATGAGTTATTCTGTCTTACAAGTTGCTGTGAGCATTAAATCTGTAAAAAGAAACATAGGAGAATCCTGCAAGGAACTGCAGAAGAAATCTGTGTACTATCTGAGTTGTTGAAGCTACAGAAGAACATTGTGGTGAGCCTGAAGAGGCTGCAGAAAAATACTAGAGGTAAAAAGTACCTAATAAGTGCTAAAAATATGATAAATTTCTTTATAATTACAGCAGTTATCAAGGATAAAATGTTTTATTCCCCAAATTACCTCTTTTTAGTAATAAATCTAGATTTTGTAATTATTTAATTCAAATTTGAATTTGATGCTATTTTGATAGAAAATATATTGATTTTGCATATAAAAGGGAAAGTTTTAAATAAATAAGGAAGATAGCATTTATTTGAAGAAAGAATCTGCAGATGAGATTTTAAATGGTAGCAGATCAAGATAAAATCAACAGTTATTAGAATAAAGATTCTGCAGATAAAATTCTCAATTCAAATCATAGATAGAATCAGCACAAGATCAAGCTAAAAAGAGGGAAATAAGGAAAGCATAGCAAACAAGGATAAAGAACAGGAAGAGATCAACATGAAAAAGAGGAAATCACGGTGAGCTATGCTCCACATGCGCTTAGCCCAAGTGGAGTGTAGGAATCAAAATTCCTCTCTGTTTCCTGCGCTGAGCGCAGGTTGAAGCGCAGGAATACGGAAATAGTTTTTCAAAAGATTTCAAACAAGATTCCTTCCATATTTCAGATAGCTTTCCAACTTCTATTTAAAGGACCTTTCTGCAATAATCGAAGGAGAGGAGGCGGAGTAGAACTGGAGCTAGAGAAAAGTGTGACAGTTTCTCTATTGGTTTGTAAGGCTACCATGCGTAGCTAAACTCTCCCATAGGATTGAATGTAGTCGATTCAATCCCCAATTGTATTTGAGTTCTCTTTGTTATTTATGAATCCCTGTTTTTATGATATCGGTGTTTTTATTCTGTGCTTAATGCTTAGCTTCCGCCTGTGTGCTGGAGTTATAGGTTGGTTTTATGGGGCGCATTCGGAAGCTCGTTCTATAAAATCAATAGCGAGTTTGGAGGAACCTAGGAATAGGAAACTTGAATTCTGATTGGGTAAAAACGCTCATAGTAGTCGTTGTGGGAACCAATATGAATTGATAGCGTAAGCAAATAGATCTTTAATCCGGGGTAATTTATCATTGTGGGAACCAGGGTAGATTATTTCTGAGTATTTCATATTTGTGGGAACCTTTGTGAAATAACTTTAATTTGTGCTACGATATTATAATTGCATATTCATAAATATCCTTGGGGTTCAAATACGAAAGGGGTGCGATAGACGAAGTGCAATCCTAGTTCAAGTAACCTGCTCAACATATCTCAATTTATTATTTTTCTTTTATTTACTATTGCAATCTTCACAAACAACCATTTTTCTCTCATTTGATAGTTGTGACCACTAGTTTTTACAATTGAATCGTTCCCTGTGGATACGAAAAACCCCTCTTACTTACTATTATACTGTTGTGATTCTGGTACGCTTGTCAGAATTTCAACAAGTATTTTTGGCACCGTTACCAGGAAACGGTTGTATCAATTTAAAATTTCGGGAGGTCTATCTTATCAAGTTATAAATATTTTATTTTTCTTTTAGGAATTTTAGTTTTTAATTATTTTAATTCTTTTTTATTTAGGATTTTTTTAGAAAAATTATTATTATTATTATTTATTATATAAAAAAATTGAAAAAAAAATTGAAAAAAATATTATTATTTTTTATTATTTTGTTCCTCTCTTCCGAGCTAACATTTGTTTGAGCTTCTTGATTATTACTCTAGTGAGGACAGGTGTCTCAAGATCAATTGATATTTGATCCTGAGATAGGAGGGACATCTAGAAGGAACAAAAAGTAGAAATAGAAAAAGGGGCAAGCATAAGCTCAATGAGACAATCTCAACACTCTCTATTCAACCACTCCAAATAAAGTAAATGTTGAATGGCTTCTGAATGGCAAGATCCGCCAAGAAGAACACTTGGAGATTATCAAAATCCACCCAAGAAGAACCCTTGGAGATTATGTTAGGCAGCAAGAACCAGAATGTTTCTCCTACACACCGATTCATGGTAACTTCTCTAATTACAACAATTATTCCAACAATTCTTCGCATGATTGGGGAAGTTACCAGAATCAAAATTTTGGGTGGCAACAAGATGTTGTTTCATCCCATGTGCAAACTTTTGCAGATGAAATCAGGGCTCAGAACAAGATTTCCTTCCAGCAAATAGCAGCACTCAACAAGCGGCTAGATAACCTTTCTCAGCAGTTCCACGCAAAGCAATCCTATCCTAGCTTGTCACCACAATTAACTTGTGACTATTGTGGAGGTGACCATCCCAATAATTACTGCTCTTATTCATGCACTCAAGGAGAGCAAGTTAATTACATGGGAAATCAAGGAAGACCAGGCAACTTCTCCAACAGCAACAACTTTGCAAGCAATTCACAAGGTTGGAGAAATAGCCAGAATCAAGACTTTGGGTGGCACCAAGATGATGTTTCATTCCACATGCAACCTTATTCTCAACAGCCACATAAGGAATCAAAATCAGAAGATCTTCTTGAAAAGTACATTCAAAACTTTATGCAACTTCAGAAAGATAGTGAGGAAGCAGGAATACCTATTGTTCATCTAATTGCACAGATGACAGAAAATTTAGTTAAATATCGGTCAAAACAGATCTCATCAAATGCTCAACCCAACCCCGAAGAGCAGTGTGACGACATTGTTCAAAAAATGGGAGAGGGAACCGATGACAATATGGCTGATGAAGAAAAGGAAGCTGAAGAGGAGGACACTGAAAAAGTAAAAGAAACTGAAGAAGAAGAAGAAGAAGAAGAAGAAGAAGAAGAAGAAGAAGAGGAAAGGAAGAAGAAAAAGGTGAAGCAGAAGTAGAAGAAGAAAAAGAAGATGGAATAGAAAAGACTGTGCTTACAGAAGAGATTGACTGTGAAGGGGAGGAAGAGAACAAAACATATGAGAGTGTACATGATGAACATGAAAAAGAGAAAAAGAGCGAGCAAAGAACTGAGAAAGGAGGGGAAGTGGTACCAAGACCAAAGACCTTGCCATATCCAGATAACCTTCCAAAGGAAGATCAAGAAAGGCATGGTGCAAGTGTTAAACCTTCCAGGCCTCACAAAATAAATCCCTACGAATACACTGACCTGAGCAGAGAAAAGAGAGGAAGAATCAGGCCAAGAGAATCAAATTCAAAACCTAGAGCCAGATTGAAGACAAAGTGGTCATGTGTGTTTCATATCAAAGACCCTTGTGAAGCAAAGAAATTGAGAACAATCAACTGTGAATTATCCAAGCTTCAGGAGAAGAAGACTCATGCACATCAGAGCAAGATAATAAAGAAAAGAAAAGTCAAGCCAAGGGAGTCAGAAGCATGGTCTAATTCCAGAAAGAAGCCCAAATGGTTAAAGTCATATCACACTACATATTGTTCCAAGGCAAGATTATGGGGAGGTTTATGGGCCAAAGAAAGGAATGGTGCAGCACACAAGCTCACCAAAAGATTCCAGTTTCAACCACCTTGAAAGAACAGGCATCAAGCTGTATGACATTAAACGAGCGCTTCCTGGGAGGCAACCCATAGATTTTTAAGTCTTTAATTGTTTTTAGTTTTGTTATCTTTTGTTTTGTTTGTTAATTAGGTTTTTTCATTTTTTTAGGATTTAGGAAAATTTCAAAATTGATTGGAATAAGTCTGTGGAAATTAAAATTTTTAAAATAGGTAGCAGAAAACTTGACTGAAAATTGCACAATTTCATTCTGTTTTCTACGCTTCAACTGCGCTGAGCGCAGGTAAAGCGCAGAAGTGCAATTTTAGTCACTGTTTTCTGCGTTGAGCGCAGGTGAAGCGCAGCGGTACGAGATTTCAAAACTGAAACCTGCGCTCCACTCACGCGGAGCGCAGGTATGCGCTTTTGCTTAAATTGAACCAGAAACAAGAGGAGGTCATTTGTTTCCTCCTCCCCTATTTTCCCAGTATCAATTCTCTACTTCCCAAGCACTTTCCTCTTGCTTTTTCCACTCAAAGACCTCCATCAATTTTGAATCTTTCAAGTTTTAAGGTATGTGTGCTTGTTTTTCTTTAGTTTTAACAGATTGAAATCTTCATTTCCTTTGTTTTTATAATTTGAACTTTAGGATAGCAACCTTAGGATTGTGAATGTGTATATTGTTGATTATTGCTATCTTGGTGTGATCTTGGTTGTGTGAAACATGAAGAACAAGTTGTTTGATTGAAATGCTCTTTGTTTTGTGAGATATTGAATTTGAAAGTGTTATGCTTTGTTTCTTGCAAAATTTTAAACTTTCACTTTCCATGAGTTGATTGAATGCTTGCAAGCAAATGGGTATGTTCTGTTTTTAGGAAGCCATAACCAAGTGCAACTTAAATTTTGTTGTGAAGAGATTGATTCTCTTGAAAGCATTTTGAATTATGCATGAAAATTGGTTAATGATAAGTTTCCATGTTCTTCATGAATTATTGTGTAATAAGGCATCACTGAAGTGAATATGTTTCTCTCATTTAATTGTTATTATTTGACTTTTCAGATGCCTAGGATCAAATACACTGCTAGCCTTTCCCGTGGCTCTAGCTCACGAGGAGAAGGCATAGGGAAGAGGGTCAAAGATGAACCCCATTATGACCCCATGGGATTCAGGAACGCATATAGGCTGCTGCGAAGTATGAAGCTCTCAGACCTTGAAATTTTGCCCAAAACCCTAGGAGATCATCAACCACAGCAGTCACAACAGCCACAACCACCACTACCAGCTGACATCCCACTCCGAGCTTACATGGAGCACATCTACAGGCAGAACTCCACCATCTACATAGGGATTTCCCAGCTTCAAAAACATATGTACCAGTCCCATACCCAGGCATGCTGCTTGATGAGTTCCAGACTTTCTTACAGTGGACTGGGGACAGGCCTATTCATCCAGGAGGAGGTGGAGCAGCAGCAGTTGGAGAGCAAGACGAGGACTTACAAGATACAGAGGATGAAGATTGATACTGGTGTTTTTCTTTCTTTTTATTTTCTTTTATTTTATAGGATTAGTTTTTTTAGTTAATTAGGATTTTTATTTTGTATTTCAATTTTTTTTAAGAATTAGGAAATAGGGGTTTAAGGAAATAAATTTAAAACCTCAAAACTAAGCAGTCTAACTAACTGAATTAAGAAAGAAATAGGAATTTTGTGATTAAATCCATAATCAATTAGGATTTGGATATTATAGAGGAAAATATATCAGGGCAGTTAATTAATTTCAATAAGTGATTTCATCAAGGAAATTAGCCAAAAAGTCGGTGAGTTGTAAGACCAAACACTTGATATGAGAGTTTTCACCGCTGTTTGTCAACTGCTATTGCTTGAGTTTTTGGATTTTATTCTACACAAGAAAAATATGGAAGTTGTTGAGTCTCAAAAATATCATAAGAGATTTTATGATGTTTTAAGACAGCAATATTTCCAAGTTTTAATGATTAACAAATTTACAGTATTTATTTTCACAGATACTCTTAAGTGTTTAATTATCTATCTGTGATTTCAGCAAGCCACAATACGCTTTATAAGTCTTTAAGAAGTGCTTCAAGTCATCTGAGGGAAACAGGCCTTCTGAAGTGGTCAGCCTGTCTTAAGTGTTGAAGCTGTCTGAAGAGCCAAGCCCGTCTGAAGACTGGAACCCGTCTGAAGTTCGGAAGCCGTCTGAAGCTTTAATAATGACGTGGCAACCTTGCTGAAACCTTGCGTGAAGACTTTTCTGAGTCTCTGCTGCTCGTACGTTTTGGAACACATTTATGGCAACAAACACAGAGGCCTTTCCTGGTGCATTTGAATTTCATACACCACTGAGGAAATCTCTGTAAACGCAGCAACGCAGCAATTCCTGAAGCAGCCTTTTTGGCAGATGCAACCTTGTACTGTGTCAGAAATGTCAGGATGCTCAGAAGTATGTCTCACAACGGATTGAATAGCATTTAATGCTATCTCTAAACGGTGGTTTTTCAACGGATTAAAGTCTGGGTATAAATACCCCTTATGAAGACCATCATTGTGCTAGCAACAAGAACAGAGAAGAGTATATAGAAAAAGAGAATCATCGCTGCAAATTTTCTTCAAGAAAATCACTCTGATAAACTTCTTTGTACACTTTATATTTTCATATCCTGAGTATACCTCAGTTTTTAAGTTGTACATCGTAATAGGTTTGAGCTTTAAACTTGTGTAGTTTAAAAGCTTAAACTCCTTTTAACTATAATTATGTTGAGCCTGGAGAGGCTTGTCTGGAAAAGAATACTTGTGTTGTTGAGCCTGGAGAGGCTTGTCTGGAAAAGAATACTTGTGTTGTTTGAGCCTAGAGAGGCTTGTCTTGGTTGTAGAGCCTGAAGAGGCTTGATAGAAAAGAATACTTGTAATCTTTGTGAAAGATTAAGAGAAAATCCAAGTGCTTGTTGGCATTGGGACTGGAGGTAGCTCATAGTGGTGGTGAGTGAACCAGGATAAATCCTTGGCTAAGTTTTTCTATCCCTTATCTCTTGTCAATTCGTTTATATTAATATCAAGGGTGTTGAAAAGCTATTCTAAATATTTTAAAAGCAAAGAAACCTTTTAAAATATATTTTCAGGAACCATTCAAATACTTCAGACAACCTCGATAAACCTGTCTGGAATTGTTTATAACTTGTTGTTTTCAAAAAGCTTTCAAAATACAAAGAAACACTATTCAACCCCCCCTTCTAGTGTTTCTCTGTGTTTCTACAGTTGGTACCAGAGCTTAACTCAGGGTTGAGCACCTAACAAGTGTTGAGGACTAAAAGCTCCAGATGGAAGCTGCAAACAACAACAGGCAATACATCTCTGAGGGCGCATCTATCACAAGACCCCCAACATTCAATGGAGTAGACTATCACTACTGGAGAGATCGTATGAAGCTGTTCATTGAAAGCAACAACATTGATGTCTGGGATGTAGTTATTGATGGAGACTATGTGCCCATGCTAAACAATGTGCCTATACCTAAGGTTGACTGGACCTTGGAGCAGAAGGCTAGAGTTCAGATGAATGCCAAAGCCAAACTCTATCTGATATGCTCATTGAACAAATCAGAATATGAGAAGGTGCACGGTTGTACATCTGCCAAGGAAATCTGGGATACTCTTGCAGCAGCCCATGAAGGGACTGAAACTGTCGAGCAATCCAAGATTAGTATGCTCATACACCAATATGAGATGTTCAAAATGGAAGAAACAAAAACCATTGATCAGATGTTTGGGAGGTTTCAGACCATTACAAATGGACTCAGGTCCTTGGGCAGAACTTATGAATCTGGAGATAATAACAGAAAGATTCTAAGAAGCTTGCCTAAGACCTGGAGACCCAAAGTTACTGCCATTCAAGAGGCAAAAGACTTAAACTCTCTTAGAATGGAGGAACTTCTGGGATCTCTCAAGGTTCATGAGCTTGAGCTTGAAGAAGATGACAACAAGAAGAAATCTCTGGCTCTAAACTCTAATACCAGTCAGTCTAGGCATGGCAAGATGAAGGCTATGCAAGCTGAGGAAACTTCAGAAACAGATGAGGATTCTGAAGATAGCTCAGAAGATGATGATCTCGCTCTTTTAAGTAGGAAGATCAAAAGAATGCTCCAAAACAGAGGAAAGTTCAGAAGGAATCAACCTTCAACCTCTAAAGGAGGTAAGACAGGTAAAGATTTTCAAAATGACAAAATTACTTGTTTTGAATGCAAACAACCAGGTCACATGAAGGCTGAGTGTCCTAAGTTGAAGAAAAACACATTAAAAAAGAAGAAGTTCTTCAAAAAGAAGAAGGGACTAATGGCAACATGGGAAGACCTTGATGAATCTACTTCTGAAGAAGAAGAAGATACTTCAATAGAGGCCAACTTATGTCTTATGGCCAGTCTGCCATCATCAGACAGCTCTGAAGAAGAGGTATTTCCTTTAACTCTTCAAGAAATGTATGATGATCTGATGGAAAGCTCCAAAGAACTATTTCAAGAGTATAAGAATCTATCCAAGGCTCACACAGAAATGTGTAATAAATATGAAGCCCTTGAGATAGAAAATATTATGCTCAAGGAAAAGATCCTTGTGTCTGACATCAGTAGTTCTCAACATGTGTCTGAAGAAAATATAAAACTTCATAACCAAGTTGAGCAACTGACAAAAGACTTAGCTAAGTTTGTCAAAGGAACTGATAATTTGAACAGATTACTTGGTGATCAAAGACATTTCATTGACAAAAGTGGCTTATGCTTTTGGGATTATAACATGCCTGAACCTCATATTTTTAATGTTGAAAAAGGCAAGGGAAAGGTTACTGGGTGTTCTCAACGTGGAAAAGCTGGACACAATGTGATTCAGTGTAAACACAAGAAGAGACCAACACCCAGGTCTAACAAAAGAGGACCCAAAAGTATATGGGTACCTAAAAACTTGATTATTCCGGTTGCAGATGTGTTTAACAGGACAAAAGAGACACCACAAATGGTACCTGGACAGTGGATGCTCGCGACACATGACAGGAGAAAGGTCTTTGTTCCAAAACCTTAGACCAAGAAATGGAGGTGTGGTCACCTTTGGTGGAAACCAGCAAGGGAAGATCACAGGAATAGGGACTGTAGGTATGTCACCTTTATCCCTTATTAAAAATGTTCTCCTAGTGGAAGGACTTCAACACAACCTACTGAGCATAAGTCAATTATGTGACAGTGGATATGTGGTCTCTTTTACTAAGGAAGGTTGTATAGTCAAAGACTCTTCTGATCAAATCCTTTTTACTGCTAAAAGGCACAGCAATGTGTACAAAATTGATCTAGAGGAACTAGCAAGTCAAAATGTTAAATGTTTTATTTCTGTTGAAGATGAAAAACAGATTTGGCATAAAAAACTTGGGCATGCCAGCTTGAGATTAATCTCAAGATTAGCAAAATGCAATCAGGTTAAAGGCTTACCCAAGCTCTCATACAAATCTGACATTTTATGTGAAAGCTGTCTGAAAGGGAAACAAACAAGACACTCATTTAAGAGTAAAGATGTTGTTTCTACTAGCAGACCTCTAGAACTATTGCATATTGACTTGTTTGGTCCTATTAGAACAGAAAGCATTAGTGGTAAGAAATATGGTTTAATCATTGTTGATGACTATTCTAGATATACATGGGTTATATTCCTTAGAAGCAAGGATGAAACTTTTAAGAATTTCACAATATTCTGTAAGAAGGTACAGAATGAAAAAGGATTCTGTATATCTGTCATCAGAAGTGATCATGGTGGAGAGTTTGAAAATACAAACTTTGAAATGTTCTGTGATGAGAATGGGATCTCACACAATTTCTCTGTGGCTAGAACACCTCAACAAAATGGGCTTGTTGAGAGAAAGAACAGAAGTCTGCAAGAGATGGGAAGAACCATGCTCAACTCATGCAATCTACCAAGATCCTTCTGGGCAGAAGCTATTAACACAGCTTGCTACCTTCAAAACAGAATATTGGTAAGACCAATTCTTAAAAGAACTCCTTATGAATTGTGGAAAGGAAGAAAACCCAACATATCTTACTTTCATCCCTTTGGCTGTGAGTGTTTTATACTTAACACAAAGGATGATCTTGGAAAGTTTGATGCAAAATCTGACAAAGGATTTTTCATAGGTTATTCTGAAACATCTAAGGCTTACAGAGTTTATAACTCTAGAACTCTAGTTGTAGAAGAATCAATCCATGTTAAATTCAATGACAAGAAAGAGACTGATAGGGAACTATCAGATCTAGAGGATGATTTTGCAGGAATGGAGCTAAATGACAACCGCAACTTGAAAGATGAGCAGTTGTCTGAAGTGCCTACTGTTACTGAACCTCTTCAGATAGATGTTGAGTCTCAGACAGATGTTGTACCCATTCACAGAACTGATTGGAGATACAAGTCACATCACCCTAAAGAGCAAATCATTGGCAGCACTTCAGAAGGAGTTAAGACAAGATCAAAATTCAGACATTTGAATTCTCTTGCTCTCCTGTCTGAAATTGAGCCAAAGAGCATTGATGAAGCTCTGCATGATGAAGGGTGGATCCTAGCCATGCAAGAGGAGCTAAATCAATTTGCTAGGAGTGATGTCTGGACCCTTGTTCCTAAACCCCATGGGAAAACTATTATTGGAACCAAATGGGTGTTCAGAAACAAGCTGTCTGAAGAAGGCAAAGTAGTCAGAAACAAGGCAAGGCTTGTGGCTCAAGGATACAATCAGCAAGAAGGAATTGATTTCACAGAAACCCTTGCCCCAGTGGCCAGGTTAGAAGCAATTAGAATTTTATTGTCTTATGCTATAAATAATGGCATCAAGCTATATCAAATGGACGTTAAAAGTGCTTTTCTCAATGGTTTCATTGAAGAAGAAGTTTTTGTTAGACAACCCCCTGGTTTTGAGGATGTCACCTTTCCAGATTACGTTTTCAAATTGAAAAAGGCTCTCTATGGTCTAAAACAAGCCCCAAGAGCTTGGTATGACAGATTGAGCAATTTTCTTATCAAAAATGGTTTTGAAAGAGGAAAAGTTGACACAACTCTTTTTAGAAAACAGTCTAACAAAGGTCTCATGCTAGTCCAGATATATGTTGATGACATTATATTTGGTTCCACTGATTCTTCTCTTTGCAAGGAGTTTTCTGAGTTAATGCAATCTGAATTTGAAATGAGCCTAATGGGTGAATTAAAATTTTTCTTAGGACTTCAAATTAAGCAGGATTCTAATTGTATATGGATTCATCAAGAGAAATATACAAAAGAAATGCTTAAGAAGTTTAATTTAAATGATTGCAAGCCCATGTCAACTCCTATGCATCCTTCAACATATTTAAGCAAAGATGAGAATGAAGAACCAGTGAATCAGACTTTGTATAGAGGAATGATTGGTTCTTTATTGTATCTAACAGCAAGCAGACCTGACATTATGTTCAGTGTGTGTCTTTGTGCTAGATTTCAATCAGATCCAAGAATTACTCATTATAAAGTTGTTAAGAGGATTTTTAGATATCTTAAAGGTACTACTAATCTTGGTCTTTGCTATAAGAAAGACAAAGAACGCGGGTTAATAGGATACTGTGATGCTGACTTTGCTGGAGACAGAATTGAAAGAAAGAGCACCAGTGGAGGTTGTCACTTCTTTGGAGGCAACATGATCAACTGGTCAAGTAAAAGGCAAAGCACTATTGCATTATCAACAGCTGAAGCTGAATATATCTCAGCAGCAAGTTGTTGTTCACAACTTCTTTGGGTGAAGTATCAGCTTGAGGATTTTAATATTCCTATATCCGTTATACCTGTTTTGTGTGACAATACAAGTGCCATTAATCTGTCTAAAAACCCCATTCAACATTCTAGAGCAAAGCATATAGAAATCAAGCATCATTTCATTAGAGACTATGTTCAGAAAGGTGTTTTTGATATAAAGTTCATTGAAACAGAGCTTCAATGGGCAGATATATTCACAAAACCTCTGACTGAAGACAGATTTAAGTTCATACGTGATAATTTGAACATACATGCATTTTCTAACTGATTTTGTATGTTGTCTGAAATGAACATTTGAAATTTCAGTATGTCTGAAATTGTGACATGTCTGAAATTTTAGGGTTTCTGAAATTTCATTTAGTTGTCTGAAATCTTGCACTTGTCTGAAATGAACAAATGACGTGGCAATAAAGGGACGGTTTAAATCCACTTTACACGTTACCCTATGTCTGCGCGGCCAGTTTCTGCCATCATTGCAGAAGTCTATAAGTGTTGTAAGGAAGTGAGTCCTTGGTACGTTACAGCTCACTACCCTCTCAGAACCTTTGCTATTCTTCGTCTTCAAGAAAGCATTTTCTCTCTCAAGTTCTTTCCATCCTTCAACAATGGCACCAAAGAAGTCTGGAGCTGATAAAATTGTGAAGACCAAGGGTGTCTTTCTGGAAGAGCTTGAAGCACTAGGAATGGATCTTCATGCAGAATTTCAAGCAGCTGGATGGCTTGAATACTTCAACAAAAATTGTTCACATTGGCATGGGCAGAGTATACTTGATTTCTGGGCCACAGCCAGAGGAATCCCTAACCCTCAAGGCATCTACACCACCATCAAGGCTGATGTGCTTGGTACATCTATCTTTATTGATGAAGACATCTTGGCCATTGTCTGTGGTGTCAAGACTGAAGGTGTTGTCTTCTCTCCTGGCTGGGAATCAAGAAATGGAGGTCAAAAATATTTTACTGAGTTTTTGTATGGAACTCCCTCTCCTGCTAGTCTGGATGCTAAGAATATGTCAGATAAGGCTAGAGTTCTGCATGCTATTTTGGGGAACTCTGTAATCCCTAAAAGTGGCAGCAGAAACCATGTGTCTGAACTGGAGAGATTCTGCCTCATTCACCTTCTGAAGAAGCAGAAGATAAATCTTCCAAATATCATCATGTACCACCTTCAGAAGAGGCTGAGAGATTCTGCTGGAAGTTTTCCTCACAACACCATCATCACCAAGGTGTTGTTGCATTTTAAAGTTCCAGTTCACCAACTCTTTGATCACCACTCAATTCCTATGTTTGGTGAATCAAATCTGAAGAGCATGAAGATTAAGCTGACTCCAAGGCCTCCCTCCCCAACCATGAAAGAAAGTTTGCTGATGGAGAAAGCTCAGAGAAGAAGTTCCACTGTGCAGATTCTGGAAAATGAACTAAAAGGAGATATCAGAAGACATGAGTTCAAGCCCTCAAAGGCGTCACCTCAACCTAAGCTGAAAAAGCTACCTGTAAGAAGCTCAGCTAAGATAGCTTCTGCATCTGTACAGATTCAAGCGTCTGAACCTGTTCAGAAACCTTCTCAAAGGTTGTCTAAAATTGTGGGTCAGGTGTCTGAACCTGCACAATCTTCAAAGCCTACTTCTATAATGGAAGGACAGGCTGTGGATATTGATGCAGTTGCTGCTCAACCTCTTGCTGCATGCTCCTCTGACCCTGAACTGATTCAGGTTGCTGCTTTGGCTACCGCCATTGAACAAGAAGAGTTAGAACTGAATGAAGAGCAAGAGAGAACTGACAGAGCTCTTGCAATAGCCTCACAACTTGCGTATGCTGAGGATGACAAGCAAGCAGCCATTGCTGAAGCCTCAAAGAAAAGAAAGAGGTCAAGTGCACCTCAGAGGAAAAAGAAGAAGGGTAAACTACTTCAGACAGTTTCTGAAGTTAGGATTACCAGAAGTACTGCTTCTCACCTAGAAGAAGCAGACATTGCTGGAAGGTATCAAAAATTTGTAAAGGCTAATCAATACTTCAAGAGACGAAGGGCTCTTTCCTCTGAAGAAAGAGAAAGGGAGGATAAGGAAGCCAAGGAAAGGGAAGAAAAAGGATCAAGGTGAGATTTGATAATGTAACTCGCTCACCTCCTTCATCACCAGAAAAGCAACCTTCTCCACCTATCTCCCAACCTCTACCAACCTTACAGCTAATTACATTACCCTCTGAACCTTTCATACCATCTGAACCCTCATCACCTACACCCATCATACCATCAGACAACCTGTTGTTTGAACCCCCTGCACCTCAAGAAAACCAATTTCTTGAACCCTCATCTTCACTATCCAAACCCCCTTCACCTCTGTACATACAACTATCTGATAGCTCATTATCTTCACCTTCATCACCTTCCTCACCATCATCATCTCCACCTCACACACCTTTACCTCCTTCACCACCCTCATCTGTTCATCAATTCAACCTTTCAGCTGAGATTGCAGCCTTATGCAAGAGACTGACAAGAACCTCCTTTGGCTCTTGTCCTTTGCCAAAATTCCAACATCTGTCTGAAGAGCTGCATCACTTTAGAACAGCCCCTGCTGTCTCACTTCATCAGGGTCTCACTAAGAAGACTGTGTCTGATGTAAGGGCTTTGTACTCCAACAATGCTGATGGTTTGGAGAAGATAAGGAAGGGTGTTGTCCCTCCTAATCATACATGGGATCTTATCAATCCATTCTCTGAAGACTCATAATGGTAAGAATGCTGAACACAGAAGCTGGGTTGTTCCAAAGAGACTTGGCTAGAGGAGTTGGCATGATAGGCTACAGGCCTCCTAGAACCAGTTCAATCAGGCCTTCAACCAAAATCTTGGAGAAACCTGATAGGATTGTTCCTAGGTATCCCCTCAAAGAAGGTCAAGATGAAAAATTGAAGGGTCCTAAGGTCTATTCTGTATCAGCACCCCTGTCTGAAGCCATGACTGCTTCAGAATGGGAAGGTCTTCCTGAGTTTATCATATCAGAAGGCGGAGGCTTGAATCACCTGTTTGAAAACTGGATGTGGGAATCTTACTGGAAGATTAGAGAAGCTGCTGGGTCTTCTTCTGGGTGTAGTGGTCCTGATGCTGAATCTGCAATGGGTGTTGGACACTTCACAAATGTTCAGTACCATTTCTTAAGAGATCACTTTCCCCCACAGGCAGATTCATTAAACCAAGCTTGGGTGCTTCTGAAGTATGTTGGGACCTTTTTCTGCCCAGTCTACAATCCTTCAGAATATGGCTTACAGACTGGTTTTGGAGTCTTGAGATTTGTTTGTCCCTACCTTCAGCTCATCCTAGTTGAGTCTAAACCTGACCTGTTTGAAGAGAACAAGAAGCTGAAATCCAAGGTCAAGGCTCTTGAAAAGAGATGTGAAGAATCTGAGAGGAGATGTGAAGTCTCAGAAAAGAAAGCACAAAAGGTTTTTCAGAATCAGCAAGAAATTCTTCATGAACAACAGCTGATAAGAAGTGGACAACAAGAGTTGAAATCTTCTATTGAAGCTGCCATAGACAAGGCCAAGGAAGAACTGATCTCCTTTCTGTCTGAAGCCCTGCTGAAGAAGAAGGACTAATTTATTGCCATTGTCTTATGTTCATATTTTTTCAAGTTCTGATTGTCTGTTTAAACCCTGCATCATTTTATCATGATCCTTGCTCTGATACCTGACTTTACTTTATCTGTAGATCATAATCCTGTTTGCTTTATTGCTCTATTACTGATTATAACTCTATGATTCCCTTTTGATTGATGACAAAAGGGGGAGTACTATACTAAAACTAACAAAAATCTGATTCAAATGTGAAGTGCTACAGGACTCAGGGGGAGCAAAGAAGAACTATTTAGTTCATTATCTGAGGGGGAGTTATTATTAAAAGCTACTTTATTCTCACATACTCCTTTCAGATTTTACAGTTTAAAGATAAATTTGTTATCATTAAAAAGGGGGAGAATGTTGAGTCTCAAAAATATCATAAGAGATTTTATGATGTTTTAAGACAGCAATATTTCCAAGTTTTAATGATTAACAAATTTACAGTATTTATTTTCACAGATACTCTTAAGTGTTTAATAATCTATCTGTGATTTCAGCAAGCCACAATACGCTTTATAAGTCTTTAAGAAGTGCTTCAAGTCATCTGAGGGAAACAGGCCTTCTGAAGTGGTCAACTTGTCTTAAGTGTTGAAGCTGTCTGAAGAGCCAAGCCCGTCTGAAGACTGGAACCCATCTGAAGTTCGGAAGCCGTCTGAAGCTTTAATAATGACGTGGCAACCTTGCTGAAACCTTGCGTGAAGACCTTTCTGAGTCTCTGCTGCTCGTACGTTTTGGAACACATTTATGGCAACAAACACAGAGGCCTTTCCTGGTGCATTTGAATTTCATACACCACTGAGGAAATCTTTGTAAACGCAGCAACGCAGCAATTCCTGAAGCAGCCTTTTTGGCAGATGCAACCTTGTACTGTGTCAGAAATGTCAGGATGCTCAGAAGTATGTCTCACAACGGATTGAATAGCATTTAATGCTATCTCTAAACGGTGGTTTTTCAATGGATTAAAGTCTGGGTATAAATACCCCTTATGAAGACCATCATTGTGCTAGCAACAAGAACAGAGAAGAGTATATATAAAAAGAGAATCATCGCTGCAAATTTTCTTCAAGAAAATCACTCTGATAAACTTCTTTGTACACTTTATATTTTCATATCCTGAGTATACCTCAGTTTTTAAGTTGTACATCGTAATAGGTTTGAGCTTTAAACTTGTGTAGTTTAAAAGCTTAAACTCCTTTTAACTGTAATTGTGTTGAGCCTGGAGAGGCTTGTCTGGAAAAGAATACTTGTGTTGTTGAGCCTGGAGAGGCTTGTTTGGAAAAGAATACTTGTGTTGTTTGAGCCTAGAGAGGCTTGTCTTGGTTGTAGAGCCTGAAGAGGCTTGATAGAAAAGAATACTTGTAATCTTTGTTAAAGATTAAGAGAAAATTCAAGTGCTTGTTGGCATTGGGACTGGAGGTAGCTCACAGTGGTGGTGAGTGAACCAGGATAAATCCTTGGCTAAGTTTTTCTATCCCTTATCTCTTGTCAATTCGTTTATATTAATATCAAGGGTGTTGAAAAGCTATTCTAAATATTTTAAAAGCAAAGAAACCTTTTAAAATATATTTTCAGGAACCATTCAAATACTTCAGACAGCCTCGATAAACCTGTCTGAAACTGTTCATAACTTGTTGTTTTCAAAAAGCTTTCAAAATACAAAGAAACACTATTCAACCCCCCCTTCTAGTGTTTCCCTGTGTTTCTACAGAAGTGATAAAGGAAAATTTCGTGTTTATAAATTATTTACTCAGTGCCAAAAAGCCAACCCATGAATTTTTTTTTATTTTTTTGGTAACCCATTTGAGCTTTAAATGTTTCTTTTCTTATGCACCCCAGCCAAAATTAATGTCTATTTCCTGTCCCTTTCACACTTGGGATAGAGAGCAAAGGTGTAGTTTGCTAAAATGGGAGAATTAGTTGGTTATTTGAAAGCGAAGAAATGTAAAGAGCAGGCACAAGAAAGCAAAGGGCCTGTTTGGTTTGCATTTCCATTTCCTGTTTCCATTTTCTATTTCCTGTTTTCTGAAATTTTACAAAGGAAAAACTGGAAATGTTGGAAACAAAAATTTGTTGTTTTAAGCATTTCCAGTTTTTCCTTTGTAAAATTTCAGAAAATAGGAAACAGAATGAAAACAAAAAATGAAAACAGAAAACGTTTCCTCAAACCAAACAGGCCCAAAGTGAGTCACTCTCTCAAGAATGAAAAACAAAAACAAAAAAGTGAATAAAAAATGGAGTGAACCACCAATCAAAAAGAAAAGGCCAGCTGAATAATGCAATTCAAGAATGCAATGGAGAATTGAGAGAAAGTTCAAGAAAAAGAAAAATTCAAAATTGCTCTCTATTCTAGTGTTTCTTTGCACATCCAGAAAAACCATGAGTTCTTGATAGCCCAGCCTCATTACAACCCAAGAAAGACCTTTTGATCCATGTTGACCATGTGCATGTTTAGTAACCAGAAATGACTATCAATTTTAGTTGTTCAACTGCTGTGAAAATTTGAGGGAAACACTTACCCGTGAGCATGAGAGAATTCCTTGATTTTTCACTTATTGTTTTAGTTGCTACTTTAGAAAAAGTTTGAATGTATTTTTATCCTGTTCTGATTGAATCTTGAAAATATCACTTAATTTTGATTTTCAATCTGATATTTGGAAAGTGACAGTTGCCTAGCAAGAGGTGATGAAATTATTTCCTTACTTAGTGAGAATCTTGACAGGGGATTGAATTCATTTGATTGCAAAAGGTTTTCTTGCTTGAGGACAAGCAAGAAGCTAAGTTGGGGAGTATTTGATAAGTGCTAAAAATATGGTAAATTTCTATATAATTACAGCACTTATCAAAGATAAAATGTTAGATTTATTCCCCACATTACCTCTTTTTAGTAATAAATCTAGATTTTGTAATTATTTAATTCAAATTTGAATTTGACGCTATTTTGATAGAAAATTTGTTGATTTTGCATATAAAAGGGAAAGTTTTAAATAAAGAAGCAAGATAACATTTATTTGAAGAAAGAATCTGCAGATGAGATTTTAAATTGCAGCAGATCAAGATAAAATCAGCAGTTATTGGAATAAAGATTCTGCAGATAAAATTCTCAATTCAAATCAAAGACAGAATCAGCACAAGATCAAGCTAAAAAGAGGGAAATAAGGAAAGCATAGCAAACAAGGATAAAGATCAGGAAGAGATCAACATGAAAAAAAGGAAATCAGGGAAGCAGAAACGAAGAGTTGCGCTCCACATGCACTTAGCGCAAGTGGAGCACAAGAATTAAAATTGCTCTATGTTTCCTGCGCTGAGCGCAAGAATACGGAAATAGTTTTTCAAAAGATTTCAAACAAGATTCCTTCCAGATTTCAGATAGCTTTCCAACTTCTATTTAATGGACCTTTTTGCATAGATCGAAGGAGAGGAGGCAGAGCAGAGCTGGAGCTAGAGAAAAGTGTGACAGTTTCTCTATTGGTAAACTCTCCCAAAGGATTGAATGTAGTCGATTCAATCCCCAATTGTATTTGAATTCTCTTTGTTATTTATGAATCCCTGTTTTTATGATATCGATGTTTTTATTTTGTGCTTAATGCTTAGCTTCCGCCTGTGTGCCAGAGTTATAGGTTGGTTTTATGGGGCGCATTCGGAAGATGGTTCTATAAAATCAATAACGAGTTTGGGGGAACCTAAGAATAGGAAACTTGAATTCTGATTGGGTATAAACACTCATAGTAGTCGCTGTGAGAACCAGGATGAATTGATAGCATAAGCAAATAGATCTTTAATCCGGGGTAATTTATCACTGTGGGAACCAGGGTAGATTATTTCTGAGTATTTCATATTTGTGGGAACCTTTGTGAAATAACTTTAATTTGTGCTACGATACTATAATTGCATATTCATAAATATCATTGGGGTTCAAATACGAAAGGGCTGCGATAGACGAAGTTCAATCCTAGTTCAAGTAACCTGCTCAACCTATCTCAATTTATTGTTTTTCTTTTATTTACTATTGCAATCTTCACAAACAACCATTTTTCTCTCACTTGATAGTTGTGACCACTTGTTGTTACAATTAAACAGTTCCCTGTGGATACGACAAACCCCTCTTACTTACTATTATACTGCTGTGATTCTGGTACGCTTGCCAGAATTTCAACAGTACCCAAGAAGCTTGTGTAACAAAGTTGACATAAGGAAAATCCTACTGAGTGTAGGGACTGGATGTAGCCTCAAAAGTTAGAGGTAAACCAATATAAATCTGTGTGTGCCTTTTCTTTCCCTATCCTTCTTTACGTTGATTAAATTATTTAACTTTGCGTCTACATAAATTTTGTAATTTATCTATTACCTAAGTAAGTGATACTGTAAGGTTCCATCAAAGTGAACCATATTTTCTGCATGTTGTAAACTGTCATTGGTTAACTATATCTTTATTAATATTAAAGCTTCTAATATTTATCCAAGTAATACTTGAGCAAGAAAATATTAGAAAAAGTTGCAGAAATTCAAAAAGGAATCACAATTCAACCCCCTTCTTGTGATTGCTATATTTACTTCAGTATCAGGGACTCTAATGCAGGGAAAAATTCTCAGAAGGATAATTCTAAAATGCAATCATCAAAAAAGAATGTTGTGGGGCCTTCAAAAGCCATGGATTTTAATAAAGGGAAGTCTTCTACAGTTAAATCAAATAATAAGAAGGTCACAATGGGAATGGAAATCCCAATCATAACAAAATCATCAAGTCAGACTCAACATGAGGAGTTACAGAACCAGAAACAGAAAGAGATGGACCATCTTTTGCTGATGCGTATAATGAAGAAAATGGTAGTAGATAATGGAAGCCCTGTTGACATCCAAAGAGCGTATCTGGAATCTTTGATTAATAAACCAATTGAACCCAAACCTCCTGATATCAATAGCAACATTCAACTATGAAGGATTGTGGATCTCCACAAGTCAGCCTCAAGGGCGTTCAAGAAAACCCTACCATTTCTAAGCTTTAATGAATATTTTAGCCTGTAATTGTAGAGGTACTTTTTCCAAAAGTTTTGTTAGTCTGATTAAGGACATTCGCAGTATTTACAAGGTTAGTCTTATGTTTCTTTTAGAAATTCATGCTAGTGGTGAGAAAGCTCTAAAACAAGTTAAGAGAATGGGGTTTGATTCTTTCCACATCCTGGATTCTAATGGGCAAGCTAGTGGTATTATTGTTCTATGGGACAGTTCTGTTTGGTCTGTGGATTTCATTTCTAATTCTACTCAATTCATTCATATGAAAGTTTCTTTTGGTGCTGGGGAGCCTTCGCTTATCACATCTATTTATGCCAGTCCCCAACCTATTAACAAATCCTTACTATGGAATGATTTGAGGAATTTATCTTCTACTGTTGATGATCCTTGGTGCATTCTAGGGGATTTCAACACTATTCCAAATATCCATGAAAGGAAAAGAGGAAGCCAGTAACCTAATATGAGAGGTGTTTCAGATTTCAATGGTATGATTGTTGATTGCAACTTATTAGAGGCTCTTTATTTGAAAGACTAGACAAAGTCCTAATGAATAAGGATTGGAGAGTACGTTTTCCTAATGCTTCCGTGTCTTGATAAGTGAAAATTAGTTGATAAATTAGAGCACTTTTTATTTCACTTATCAAGGATAAAATTATAATTTTGCCCCAATTTAATCCATTTTTATTAAATATTAGATAAATTGTATTTATTAATCTAAGATTTGAATTTGATGCTATTTTGATAGAAATATTGCTGATTTTTGCAGGATATTGCAAAGATTTGATTTGAAGGATAGATAACATTAAATGAGGGAGATATCTGCAAGATTTGAGATTGATTGAAGACATTTAATGAAGATTTGAAGAAGATATAATACAATTAATGAGGATATCACTGCAAATCAATCAAAGATTTTGCAGACAAGCTTCCCAATTAAATCAAAGATTGCTCAATAAATACAAAGATATCATCAAGAAAAGGGAAATAAGGAAAGACAAATCTGCTAAAACCAGTCTCGGGGAGAGATCAAAATTAAAAAGAGAAAGTTGGAGTTGCAGAACGCTACCTGTGCTTCACCTGCGCTATAGCGCAGGGTGAAGTGCAGACTCTCTGGAAGTTGCGTCCCATCCTGCGCTGTAGCGCAGCCTGGAGCGCCGGTCACGCTGATTTGCTCCCCGTTGCCGTTTTTAGATAGATTTCTCCCCAAATTGTCGTGTCTTTCCTTAGTCTATAAATAGGAACCTCTTGCACCAATCTCGAGGTGCACGATTATTGTAATCAGTCTATATTTCAGTGATAATGCACCAGAGCTAAGTTTAGAGTAGGAGAGGAGGAGCGCTTCACAAGGATTGAAGATGGTGACAGCATCTTCAGTGGTTTGTATGACTACCTCATGTAGTTAACTCTCCATTAGGATTGGATGTAATTGATTTTATCCCAAAGTGTATGTAAACTCTATATTATTATTTCTGTGCTCTCTGTCTATAATATTGGTAATCTTATTCTGTACTTAATTCCTAATTCCCGCGTTTGCGCCTGGAGTTATAGGCTAGTCTCAACTAAGTTAGTTCTGATTAGGACTGAGAGTGGGGGAGCGGATACTCGGTTAACCACTGACTGAACAGGGGTGTTTACTAATGATTGATGGGTAGTGTGAGTACCATAATGAAGGGCATTCGACCATTAAGCTTGGTATTAATAAACCGATAGCAAGGAGTTAGTTGATTGTCAATCCAGGATTCGAACATAGGTGTATCCTGATGAGTGATGGTAGTGACAGTACTTGAGAGAAGGTGTGTCTACAGCATTAGGTCTCGTTTATCAACTAAGTTCCTTTACAAACTGACTAAAAAAGAGCAAAATAAGCCGAGGGTAAGTCTGTCGCCTGGGAGAGCCCGCATGGATTATCTTTGAGTGTGCGAGGCCGCTGGTAACTCGGGGTCTTAGAAATAAAGTTTGTCTAGGATATTATAGAGTAAACCTAAAATAATAGATAGTTTTTACATGCACAAAGGGTGAGATGATATGAAGTCCAATCCTAATCCAAGTAAAGTGTCTCTAACTCTTCCTTTCTAATTCTATTGATATTAATATGTTATTTACAATTCTGCAACAATATACTCTAAACCATTGTTTCTCCTTGATAATTAGATCACAATCTACATAAATTGACCGTTCCATGTGGATACGATACTCTTCTTACTATTATACTGCTGGATTTGTGGTTCGCTTGCCAGAAACCCATCATGTCTCATCTCCCATATTTCAAATCTGACCATTGCCCAATAATGGTTCAATTTGATCTGATTAATACACCTAATAGACACAGGAGATCATTTCGTTTTATAGCTTCTTGGCTTACTCATCCAAATCTCAAAAATTTTGTTTCATCAAATTGGACTGCAGGGACAAATTGGTGTTCTTCTTTGTCTCAATTTAAAGATAAGCTTCAAGAGTAAAATAAATCTGTTTTTGGCAATATTTTCAACAGGAAAAGAAGAATAATTAGAAGAATGGAGGGAATTACTAGGAAGCTTAGTACTACTCAAGATCCTGATTTACCCTATCTTTATAGAAAATTGTGGAAAGAGTATGAGGAGGTTGCTTCTCAAGAAGAACTTTTATGGTTTCAAAAAGTAAGATAAATTAACTTAATCGAATAGAAGGATAAAATTGAGTAAATAATTTACCTAGTGACTTATTTAATAAATAATTATATAAATAGAATTTATGTCATGAGATGATTTTTAAAAGAATATTTGAGAAGATAAAATTTTATAGGTTCTAGATAAATTAGTTTGATAAAATTAACTAAACATCTATTTAAAATCTAATATTATAAACTAAATCAAATAAATATGAAAAATGATATTATTAAAGTTAGGTAAATTAAGTTCAAAAAAATAAATTGAAAGATATAGAATATTTAAAAGTATTCTTTAAAAAAATATAAGAACATATACGTAGTTTTTTAGAATTAAAAATTATTTATACCTTCTAAAATGATTTAAAAATTTAAAGAAATGTATAAATCACTCTTGAATAATATAATTGTTGAGATATATGTTGAGATATTATGTATATTCTGTAAAGATATGATAGTTATTCTCCTTTGATTTAGTGTATAGTTTCCTTATTTAGGTTGATCCTGATCCCAAAACTCTAGGGATTTGATTCTATCATAGCTTGTATATATATGTGTGTGTTGTATTTGTTATTTTCAATCAATCAGAATAAAATTATTCAGTATTTCAAGTTGGTATCGGAGCCTGGTTCAGGGAACCGTTTTTGTTTCAGTTGCCCACTTGGGTAATCGTTTTTGTCAGCGACCGTCTGCGTCAGTGCCGCCAGGTTGTTCAAAAGTCGTCGATCTGCCACGCCGCCGCGCGTCGCCTCTGTCGCCTCCATCACGCGCCGTCTTTCTCTAAGTAGCTCGTCGGCGCATGGGGTCCACGCGCCACCCTCCCGGCCTCCATTCGTGACGCGGTTTGCTCCGATGGACTCGTTGGCTCTTGCTCTTCCCGTTTTGACCCCTTTCAGGTTATGGGTCACACTTTAGGTGGTCTGTTTGGTTGTTCTCGTTGCTGCCTGTTGGTTTTGGTGGTTTGTTTTGTTGTTTGGTTGCCGTCTCGGAGTGTTTTTTTAGCGCAACTCTTGTTTGGAGGTGTTTTTTGTTTAGATACAGTTGATGTTTTGCCTTTCTCTTCATGGCAGAAATTCTCAAGGTTAAATCTGAGGGTAATCACCCAATCTTATTATCTGTTGATGATTATAAAGAGTACCTTCAACTGAAGGTAGCTCAACAGGCCTCTTCCTCAGTCACTATTGCTCACACTGGTAATTCTACAGTCTGTCTCTCTCATTCTACGCCTATTGGATCTTGGGTTTTGGATTTCGGTGCTTCTGATCACCTAACTAGTAATGTCTCCTTTTTCCCTAACTTATCATCACCTAAAACTCCACATCATATCACCCTTGCAGATGGGTCAAAAGTCCTAGGCATTGGTATTGGGAAAGTATCACCTCTTCCCTCACTTCCATTAAAATTAGTTTTACTAGTTCCTGGCTGTCCATTCAATTTAATTTCTATAAGCAAGTTGACTCGATCACTAAACTGTACCATAACCTTCACTTCTGATTCTTTCGTGATACAGGACCGGAGTACGGGACGGATGATTGGAACCGGATCTGAATCACAAGGTCTCTACTACCTTCAGCCTTCTACTTCTACCATATGTGCATCTGTTGAGTCTCCTGGTTTAATCCATTGTCATCTGGGTCATCCAAGCCTTAATAAATTAAAGAAAATGGTACCTCATCTCTCAAAATTGGAGTCCTTAGAGTGTGAGTCGTGTCAACTAGGAAAGCATGTTAGAGTCTCTTTTCCTAGTAGTATTAATAGTCGAGATGTCTCTCCTTTTGATATCATTCATTCTAATGTTTGGGGACCTAGTCGTGTTCCTTCAATTTTAGGGCATCGGTATTATGTCACCTTCATTGATGATTTTTCTAGAAGCACTTGGATATTTTTAATAAAAAATCATTATGTGTTATTCAATGTTTTCCAAACTTTCTATTCAGAAATAAAAACTCAGTTTGGCAATGGAATTCGTATTCTACGAGGTGACAATGTTAAAGAATACTTCTCTGATTACTTCAATTCATTTATGACTTCCCATGGCATTAAACATCAATCTAGTTGTCCTCATACACCTCAACAAAATGGTGTAGCCGAGTAAAAATATAGACATATTGTGGACACTGCTCGTACTCTTTTATTGAATGCCAATGCACCTCCAATGTTATGGGGCCATGTTGTTCTTACTACAGGATATTTAATAAATCGGATGTCATCCTCTGTTTTGAATGATCAGGTTCCTTATTCCCTATTATACTCGTTGGACCCTCTTTACTTTGTTCCCCCTCTCGTGTCTTTGGTTGTACTTGCTTTGTCCATGATCTTTCCCCAGGTCGTGATAAGTTGTCTGCTCGTGCTAACAAATGTGTGTTCTTGGGATACTCTCGTGTCCAAAAGGGGTACCATTGTTACTCTCCCACTACACATCGTTCTACACCAGTGCAGATGTCACTTTCTTTGAGACGCACCATATTTCATTGCCTCAGATGTCTCTCCAGTTAACTACGATCTCTATTCTCAGGTATTGCTTATTCCTCATTTTGATTCTGTTGTGTCTACACCTAATACTTTTGAGACACCTGAGCCTCCACAGCCTCCATCAGAGTCTCCATAGCTTCCACCAGAGATTCCTCCACATCCATGTGATTCAGCCCCTGCTCCAGTCTCTTCACCTACCCCGGCTCCACCTGCCTCAGTTGACTTGCCCATTGCTCTTCGTAAAGGTAGACGTTCTTGATCGAGGTCGTACTCAACCAAATAAAATGAATTAAAGTGCACTAGGTTGATTAACCCAAAGTCGTCTCTCTCAAGGAATCCAATTACAAATTCAGAATTTCAATCTCATAGCAACACACACACACAAGGGGATTTTGATTATTGTTCATTCTATTTTCTAAATTTTCAAACAGAATTTAAATTTGCAGAAAACAATTCAAGAAAAACGGATTGGTTCTCTACCTCATTCACAAATTGGATCTATCATTGGTTCATACAAAATTCCTCAAATCCTTGACACAATCAAATTCGGATTAAGCATCCTCATTAATTTTCACACTAGAATTAAGCAAACTAGCATGAATCCTAATTTCTAATCCTTGGAATTAAGCAAACCTAGAATTCATTTCAGATTAAGAAACCTAAAATGTGAGTTTGATTCAGATTAGAATTCGAATTCCATAAAGCATGCAACTCAATTTCAAATTCAAACCTAAACATCAAAAAACTAGGAGAAGGAAAATTCAAGAATCTGTCCAAGAAATTAAGAGATGAAAACTGAAATTAGAACCTCAATTTCCTTTGTGAATTCAGTAGAGAAAAAATCCTTGAAGCTTAGCCTTCCATTTCCATGGAGGAGAAATTCGAAAATTGAAGAAGAGGAAGAAGAAGAGCCCAAACCGAAATTGCAAGAAGAGAGAAAAAGAGAGGGAAAGTGAAGAGTCTTTTTTCTAAAATCTGAAAAATGAATGAAAAGTGTTCAAACTACTCAGCAACACACCTATTTATAGATCCTAAATCACTAACAATCTGATTAGGCCTTAATTGGGCCGAAATTAATTAAAACAGGCCCACAAACTAATTACAAAACTAATCAAATTCGGACTTGTGACAGACAGCAACAGTAGGCGATTTTAAAACAGCAACTGCTCCTAATTTCTTCATGGTAATATGGTCATATATCATATCAAATTAAATCCCCTGAAGTTAGCTTTCCAATGCCACTGGAATCACTCAAATCGGACACCTATAGCCCCATATATCATCAAAACAAGACAGGTAGGTCAGTAGGCTCAAAAATCCGAATTTAAACAACATTTACAGTTAAAGCCCAATTAAGCCCAATTTGGTAAATTCCAATTAAAACAGTGGATTTAATCACAATTAGAGTCCAAGAAAGCTAAGATTAATTATGCAAAGTGTGAATAAAAATGTGTTCATCAGTTCTACTTGTAATCCTCATCCTATTTATAACTTTCTCTCATATCATCATTTGTCTCCTACCTATTATGCTTTTGTCTCTGCTATTTCCTCTATTACCATTCCCAAGACAATACAGGAGTCCCTAACCCATCCAGGATGGCGACAAGCTATGATTGATGAGATGACAGCTTTAGAATCTAACCATACTTGAGCACTTGTCCCACCTCCGTCTGGAAAATCTGTTTTTGGATGTTGGTGGGTCTTTAATGTCAAAGTAGGCCCCGATGGACAGGTGGATCGATTGAAAGCCCGTCGTGTGGCTAAGGGATACACACAAGTATATGATTTGGATTATAGTGACACTTTCTCTCCCATTGCAAAGATGGTCTCGGTTCGCCTTTTATTGGCCATGGCTGTTGTGCGACATTGGCCCTGTTTTCAATTAGATATCAAAAATGCCTTCTTACATGGTGACTTGGAGGAGGAGATCTATATGGAGCAACCCCTCAGGTTTGTTGCTCAGGGGGAGTCTGGTCTTGTGTGTAAATTATGGAAGTCCTTGCATGGCTTTAAACAACCACCTCGAGCTTGATTAGGTCGTTTTAGCAAAGTCATACAGGAGTTTGGAATGATCCGCTACGAGGCAGACCACTCTGTTTTCTTTAAATGCTCACTGACACATAAATTCATTTATCTTGTGGTTTATATAGATGATATTGTAATTACAGGTGATGATCAAGAGGGCATCAAGGCTCTCAAGCAACACTTATTTGAGCACTTTCAAACTAAGGATTTAGGTCCTCTGCGTTATTTCCTTGGGATTGAGGTTGCTCAGTCAAAGTCCGGTGTTGCTATTTCTCAAAGAAAATATGCTCTTGACATTTTGGAGGAGACAAGACTCACAGATTGTAAGCCAGTTGACACCCCAATGGATCCCAATGTGAAGCTATTACCTAACCAGGGGGAGCCCTATTCTGACCCAGGAAAGTATCGAAGACTAGTGGGCAAGTTCAATTATCTCACCATGACTAGACCTGATATATCCTTTCCTGTTAGTGTTGTAAGTCAGTTCCTTAACTCCCCTTGTGAGAGTCATTGGCATGCAGTTGTGCGGATCCTCATATATATCAAAGGATCACCTAGAAAAGGACTTGTTTACAGTGATAAAGGACATACAAATATTGTTGGGTATTCCGATGCAGATTGGGAAGGTGATGCAAGTGACAGACGATCAACAACGGGTTATTGTGTTTTCTTGGGAGGTAATCTTGTTTCATGGAAGAGTAAAAAGCAAAGTGTTGTTGCAAGATCGAGCACAGCAGCAGAATATCGTGCAATGGCTCACACCACATATGAGCTTCTGTGGCTAAAGTCTTTAATTCAAGAGTTGTAGTTTTGCAAGGTTGGTCATATGGAACTAATGTGTGATAACCAATCAGCCTTATACCTTTCCTCTAATCCAGTTTTTCATGAGAGGACAAAGCATATAGAGGTTAATTGTCATTTTATCAGAGAAAAGATCCTCTCTGGTGTCATCAAGACTTCCTCAGTTTGCTCCAAGGATCAACTTGCATATATCTTTACTAAATCATTGCGGGGTCATAGGATAACCTATATATGTGACAAGCTGGATGCCTATGATATGTATGCTCCAGCTTGAGGGGGAGTGTTGAGACATATGTTGAGATATTTTGTAGATTCTTTAGAGATATGATAGTTATTCTCCTTTGATTTAGTGTATAGTTTCCTTATTTAGGTTGATCCTAATTCCAAAACTCTAGGGATTTGATTCTGTCATCGCTTGTATATATATGTGTGTGTTGTATTTGTTATTTTCAATCAATCAGAATACAATTATTCAGTATTTCAAGTATAATAAATATATTCTAAACCATTGATAATTATAATCTCTTGTTTTTAATTTCATGTCGAGGCATACACATATTTTGTCATTTCATTATATTATATTATAAATGATACTAATAAAAATATTAATAATAATAACACAAAGAGTTACACCATTAAATGACCTTATAATTAATAAATGAATTTCAAAATCTACTATTTGATTGAAAATAACATTATGTAGATCATGTAATTAATTTTTACATTGATTCAAAACTATTTAATAGGTCACTGAGATACAATAAGATTAATGTCATATATACTTTTGAAATATATGAAAATAAGAAATATTTAATTAACAGTGTATAAGTCTTAAATATTTACAAGATTTTACACAAGTAATCAAGATAATGATATTTGCATTTAACGGTTGAATATTAAAAAATCATATTCCATATAAATAGCCTTATTAAACAAGGAAACACATCTCTTTACTTCATTCTCATAGTATTATCTTTACGTTTTTTTCCCTACGAATTTAGGTAAATTGTCAATGTAGTCCTTATGGCAAAAAAATATTTCATTAGTTGTTAATGATATATCATCGATATGTAACAAATATAAATTCAAAGTAAAACATCTTTACACATAATCAAAATGATTCACTTTGAATATATGATGTTCACTATTCTAAAATACACATAGGATAAAAATAAACTACATGTTGTTTCAAGAGTTATCTTTAGCATAGGAGAGCCTCCTGGAAGAAGCTTTCAAAATACTTTTTCTTCTTGTAACTTATTTATTTCGATATCAAAATCACCGGATAGCGGAAGGAATAAAGAAACTTTACATCAAGACATAGGCATTATTTTGGGGAGTAATTCTCTCTTTTGGTAGCTTTTCTGCCACATAGATGTACATTTGTCCCATAACTCCCGTGAGAAATTATTTTCATATCTAGTTTCTATGGTCAAACTTTCACCATCATTAATCTTGATTGAACGTGGTTTTGGATAACAAACAAACATTCCAACATTATAACCTTCCTAATTTCCAGGTTCCTTTTCCGTTCCGTACTTTGGTGTTGAAGTACATAAAGTCCTTCCATCCTGAGTCACATTATAATATTTTACATCATATTACATAAATTCCTTCCTCATTTCTTGTTTTCTTGAGTAGTGAACAATACATTATAATATTTCACTTCTTACCACGAAATTAAATTAAGAAAATTTACCAAGTATATGAAGCACATAAGGTTTAAAAAACACAATAAATCAACGAATCAAAAAGTTTATATGAGAATGAAGACAAATACTAAAGATCACCTGTCCATATAGAGTTGCGTTAACAACACCAGCATGCATGTTAGCGGTGCCATAAATGAGATAACCACCTTTTTCCATTGGTATGTTCGCTTTTTGGACATGATAGTCGCTTCCACCATTTTTCATAATACTATACTCCGCCTATAACAAATTAAGAAATGTTTGATTTTCACTTGCGCCCAACAATGTAATAGACTATTATGATGTTTCAAAGTCCAATCCTGACAAAAAAAGACAATTTATACAAATTCTATAAATGGCTTCAAATCAAATTTAAACACGTTTAGCTTTAATTTTTTAAATCAAATCTATTAATTATTTATATTTTACTTATAAATTTTTTATTAAACATTCTTAATATAATTTATATTTTTATTAAATTTTATTTAAAAAATCAAGTTATATATTTTAAGTTTTTATTAATTATAAATATTTAAAATTTTGTAATTAGATATTTTTATGTTAATTTTATACAAAACAAAATAATTTTAATAAAATATTTTATCAAATAAATTTTAACTTAAAAATAGATTTTAAGTAAAAAAATTGAAATTGTCTAACAGTTTTTACTTTTTTTAAAAAACTCTAATTTTTTACTTTATCTTTAAAGCAACTTATAAGCCAAAAAAAAGATGGGCTAAACTTATACTTTATATTATACATACCTTATTAATTAAAGTTATTCAACATTAAAAAGTTTTATATAAAGTAAATTTTGATTTTATTGCGAAATTTAATAAAAATCTATTTGAGTCTTTAGATTTTATTTTGTATAAAAATTTATACAAATTACATATGATTATAGATAAAGTTGGATAAGATATATTCAAAAAATAACTAAAAGTTAAAGCAATCAAATTCAATCAATTAAGTTGAATTAGGTTGTATTAATATAAATTATTTTACTTGTTATACCCTATAACGTTCGGTTCTCCAAGATTCTCAAGAAGCAATTTCAAGCTTGAAGATGGATATTGAGAAAGAAAAGGAAAAATCATCTGAAGAAGAAGATCTAATTTATCGTAGTAGTAAGAAAGTTAAAGTGGATCCTCCACCACAAGAATCCAATCTCAAGGAATCATTCAAAGCGAATTAGTCTTCTTCCTATAAGGAGTCATTATTGCAGTAGATCGGGCTACTGTCTGAGCCTTTATTTGAAGTGGATGAGATGATGATATGGTGAGAATGGGCTATGTTGAACCCGAAGCTGAGCAGCAACATGCAAATCCCCTTAGGCCAGTGGTTCCTATTACAGAGGAGGAATACAATGGTTGGTGCTCCCCATGGAAAAATACCTTGGTTGTGTTCTTGGCAAGAGAGTCAATAAGAATTTTCTGGAAAATAGGCTTCGCCACATATTGTCCTGCAAAAATCCAGTGAAATTTATTGATATGCCACAAGACTATCATCTGGTTTATTTTACTGACAAAGAAAATTACCTGCATGTTCTTTACAACGGGCCCTGGATGGTTGCAAATCATTATCTCATTGTGCAACGTTGAAGGCCTTTATTCCTAGAAGGAGCAAAGAAAATCAAGAAAGTGGCGGTTTGGGTGAAAATTCCAAATCTTCCAATTGAACTATATAATTCTAGCTTTCTGCACAGAGTGGGTAATATAATTAGCACAATGTTAAAAGTAGATCGGTTGACTTCAATCCATTCAAGGGGAAGGTTTTCAAGAATATGCGTGGAAGTTGATCTTTCTAAATGCCTAATTCCAGAAATAGAAGCTGTGGGGATTGTTTTGAGGCTAAAATATGAGGGTCTTTACCAAATTTGTTTCAGATATGGAAAGTATGGGCATAAATCTGAATTCTGCCCTGATCCTGGTACTGATTTAATTCAAATTTCTAATGAAATAGTTCAGGAGGATATTTCTCTTATTAAAGATTTTGTAGATGATGTTTCTAATCAAGGAAATTCAGAGAGGGTAAATTCTACTCCAAGATCTCCTAAACAATTGATTGAACCAAATACAGTTGCAGGTAATGAGTCTAAAACAGATGATGGGCCATGGATGCTTGTTAAACACCAACCGAGAAGGAAGAATGATAATCTACACAAAAGATCTAATTCAGAATTACCCAAGCAAGATTTTGGATATCGTTATGCTTTGTTGGAACATGTTTCCCAGGAAGAGAACATTAATGAAAATGCCCCCTCACAGCCGAAAATCATCTCATCCAAAGCCTACTTGTATCAGGGACCTTAATGCGGAGAAAAATTCTCAGAAGGATAATACTAAAACGTAATCATCAAAAAAGGATGTTGTGGGGCCTTCAAAAGCCATGGATCATGGATTTTAATAAAGGGAAGTCTTCTACAGTTAAATCAAATATTAAGAAGTTCACAATGGGAATGGAAATCCCAATCATAACAAAATCATCAAGTCAACCTCAACATGAGGAGTTACAGAACTAGAAACAGAAAGAGATACATGAGGAGTTACAGAACCAGAAACAGAAAGAGATGGACCATCTTCTACTGATGCGTATAATGGAGAAAATGGAAGCATTGTTGATATCCAAAGAGCGTATCTAGAATCTTTGATTAATAAACCAATTGAACCCAGGCCTCCTTATATCAATAGAAACCACAATTCCACATCTGGAGGTAAATTTTTAGATTCTGATATGATGGATTACACTAACACTTCAGTTATTAAAATTCAAGATTCAACTATGAAGGATTATGGATCTCCACAAGTCAGCCTTAAGGGTGTTCAAGAAAACCCTACTATTTCTAAGCATTAATGAATATTTTAGCCTGGAATTGTAGAGGTATTTTTTCCAAAAGTTCTTTTAGTCTAATTAATGACATTCACAGTATTTACAAGGTCAGTCTTATGTTTCTTTTAGAAATTCATGCCAGTGGCGAGAAATCTCTAAAACAAGTTAAGAGAATGGGGTTTGATTCTTTCCACATCATTGATTATAATGGGCAAGCTGGTGGTATTATTGTGCTATGGGACAATTCTGTTTGGTATATTTCTTTTGGTGGTGGGGAGCCTTCGCTTATCACATCTGTTTATGTCAGTCCCCAACCTATTAACAAATACTTACTATGGAATGATTTGAGGAATTTATCTTCTACTATTGATGATCCTTGGTGCATTCTAGGCTATTTCAACACTAGTTCAAATATCCATGAAAGGAAAGGAGGAAGCCAGTAACCTAATATGAGAGGTGTTTCAGATTTCAATGGTATGATTGCTGATTGCAGCTTATTGGATGGGAGTTGTATTGGTTGTCCTTTTACTTTGAAAAGGGGCACTTTATTTGAAAGACTCGATAGAGTTCTAATGAATAACGATTGAAGAGTACGTTTTCTTAATGCTTCTGTGCCTCATCTCCCATATTTCAAATCTAACCATTGCCCAATAATGGTTCAATTTGATCTGATTAATACACCTAATAGACACAAGAGACCATTTCATTTTATAGCTTCTTGGCTTACTCATCCAGATTTCAAATATTTTGTTTCATCAAATTGGACTGCAGGGACATATTGGTGTTCTTCTTTGTCTCAATTTAAGGAAAAGCTCCAAGAGTGGAATGAATCTGTTTTTGGTAATATTTTCAACAGGAAAAGAAGATTAATAAGAATAATGGAGAGAATTACTAGGAAGCTTAGTACTACTCAAGATCCTGATTTACCCCACCTATATAGAAAATTGTGGAAAGAGTATGAGGAGGTTGCTTCTCAAGAAGAACTTTTATGGTTTCAAAAAGCAATATGTAAATGGCTTGTTTGTTGCGATCATAATACAAAATACTTTCATGAACTACAATATCTAGAAGAAAGAGGAATAGAATTGATGGTTTACAAAATGAGGAGGGTGTTTGGATTTCTGAAGCACATGACCTGGAAAATTTATGCACAAATTTTTATAAAACTCTCTTTCAAGATGAAGGGTCTTGCTCAGAATTCTGTCTTAAAGGTTGCTTCCCTCTGCTTCCTGAGCACTCAGAATCTCTAAATAGAGTGGTTTCTAATGAGGAGGTCAGAAAAATAGTATTTACTAGGGGGTGTTAAAGCACTCGAGTGTTTGTTTTTGGGCATGGCCTTTTTGGTCCTTTTAGCCATAAAAAAATGTACATTATTTTTTAATTAACTTAATTGAATAGAAGGATAAAATTGAGTAAATAATTTAACTAGTCACTTATTTAATAAATAATTATAAAAATAGAATTTATGTCACGAGTTGATTTTTAAAAGAATATTTGAGAAGATAAAATTTTATAGGTTCAAGATAAATTAGTTTGATAAAATTAACTAAACATCTATTTAAAATCTAATATTATAAACAAAATCAAATAAATATGAAAAATGATATTATTAAAGTTAGGTAAATTAAGTTCAAAAATAAATTGAAAGATATAGAATATTTAAAAGTATTCTTTAAAAAAATAAAATAACATATACGTTATTAGTTTTTTAGAATTACAAATTATTTATACTTTCTAAAATGATTTAAAAATTTAAAGAAATGTATAAATCACTCTTGAATAATATAATAAATATATTCTAAATCATTGATAATTATAATCTCTTGTTTTTAATTTCACGTCGAGACATACACATATTTTGTCATTTCATTATATTATATTATAAATGATACTAATAAAAATATTAATAATAATAACACAAAGAGTTACACCATTAAATGATCTTATAATTAATAAATGAACTTCATAATCTACTATTTGATTGAAATTAACATTATGTAGATCATATAATTAATTTTTACATTGATTCAAAACTATTTAATAGGTCACTAAGATACAATAAGATTAATGTTATATATATTTTTAAAATATATGAAAATAAGAAATATTTAATTAATAATGTATAAGTCTTAAATATTTACAAGATTTTACACAAGTAATCAAGATAATGATATTTATATTTAACGGTTGAATATTAAAAAAATCATATTTCATATAAATTTATCAACGGTGTAATAATTTGTGTAACACATACTGGTATAAGATGAACTCCCCGCTCTCTTTATATATATATATATATATAATACCAGACACACACTTATTTTGGGATAGCCTTATTAAACAAGGAAATGCATCTCTTTACTTCATTCTCATAGTCTTATCTTTACGCTTTTTCCCTACGAATTTAGGTAAATTGTCAATGTAGTCCTTATGGCAAAAAAAATATTTCATTAGTTGTTAATGATATACCATCGATATGTAACAAATATAAATTCAAAGTAAAACATCTTTACACATAATCAAAATGATTCACTTTGAATATATGATGTTCACTATTCTAAAATACACGTAGGATAAAAATAAACTACATGTTGTTCCAAGAGTTATCTTTAGCATATGAGAGCCTCCTGGAAGAAGCTTTCAAAATACTTTTTCTTCTTGTAACTTATTTATTTCGATATAAAAATCACCGGATAGCGGAAGGAATAAAGAAACTTTACATCAAGACAAAGGCATTATTTTGAGGAGTAATTCTCTCTTTTGGTAGCTTTTCTGCCACATAGATGTACATTTGTCCCATAACTCCCGTGAGAAATTCGTTTTCATATCTAGTTTCTATGGTCAAAGTTTCACCATCATTAATCTTCACTGAACCTGGTTTTGGATAACAAACAGACATTCCAACATTATAACCTTCCCCATTTCCCGGTTCCTTTCCCGTTCCGTACTTTGGTGTTGAAGTACATAAAGTCCTTCCATCCTGAGTCACATTATAATATTTCACATCATAATACATAAAGTCCTTCCTCAATTCTTGTTTTTTTAGTAGTGAACAATACATTATAATATTTCACTTCTTACCACGAAATTAAATTAAGAAAATTTACCAAGTATATGAAGCACATAAGGTTTAAAAAACACAATAAATCAACGAATCAAAAATTTTATATGAGAATGAAGATAAATACTGAAGATCACCTGTCCGTATAGAGTTGCGTTAACAGCACCAGCATGCATGTGAGCGGTGCCATAAATGAGATAACCACCTTTTTCCATTGGTATGTTCGCTTTTTGGACATGATAGTCGCTTCCACCATTTTTCATAATACTATACTCTGCCTATAACAAATTAAGAAATGTTTGATTTTCACTTGCGCCCAACAATGTAATAGGCTATTATGATGTTTCAAAGTCCAATCGTGACAAAAAAGTCAATTTATACAAATTTTCTTGAATAAGATTTTTTACCTGACAATCATGAATTGTGCTGGTACCATTTGTTCTCACGCGGTCTGTCGAATCAAGTATATAAAACTTAAGAGGAATTTGGTGTTCATCCCATTCAACCCATGTTATTTTGTATCTCAGGGAAAGTTTTCTGCTTGGAGCTTTAACACCATTTTTCAATTTGCATTGTAAGCCGTCATGGCAACAAAAGATTCCTCCTTTATAATTTGGGCTCAATGGCTTGCCATCAATGCCCATTGTGACATTATAAAAATCTTTTGGGAGATTGAAAAGGTCACATCTGCATTCGGTGCAACCTTTCTTGTCTTGTGCACCGCGTGTATCAATGGCCATGATGTTGAGGAGCCATTTCTCTTGATATCCAGGTGGAATATATGCAGGGTTACCATGTTCAACCGCAAAAGGATCTGGAATTTTTGAAGTTGTTCCTCGTGATTCAGTTCCCAAGCCCCAATAATGTGGAAGAATGTAACTGTTGCACATTCCTTCATTTCTCTTAAAAATGAAACCCTCGAAGGGATCGTGACGGTCGTTAGAGTTCTCTGACATATTGGCTTTTATAAAATATTTTATAGCAAAAAAATGATGGAGGTATGTATCATACAAAGGTACAGAATTCCCTTCTTCATCAACTAGTTCGGCATCGAAACTTTTGACACCAACATGACCCCTAGGAAATTGGATATCTAAAAATGCTTTATTCACAATTGATCCTGATCCCACTTCAAAACTTTCAGACAAAAAAGTAGCTGACTTGATAGGATTTTTAGGCCCTTGATAAATTGAGTATGTTGTGCTTGATAGCAACACTGGTGTTAATAATGAAAATATCAGTGTTTTGGAGATAAACCGCATGTTAACCTGTAAATAAACCATTTTCATTGCATGATTATCCATCGAAAATGTTTGTAACATTATTCTTTTGTCTAAACATAAAGAAAATCCTAACTTGTGTTAAAAAAATAGACATATTAAGTCATATTCAAGAAAACAAAGTGTCTGAATTTGGATTGTCAAAAGTGCATACCACATGTGAAGAAGATGAGGGGATGACCATGGTGCAGATTTTGTATTTTCCAAAAGTCTAAGCAGTTGATAAATTTTTAAAATAATGGTTGAAGATAATTTTTTGTACATGTGGAGGTCTTGTTTGCTGCTTTTAAAGTAGAAGTCTCAACAATAACATACCTGATGTAACTTGATGGCAACTTAACACAGATGTTGAATGCCTATTTAGGTTATAAGTTGTTTCAAATTTACACGTCATATGGTTTGGTCAAAATTAATTTGAAAAGAAACGAGGCTATGCGACATTGTAAGCTAATTAAGCTATATGACAAATCTTTTTCTATTTATAGGTAAATTAACTTTACATCTGTTATAATAGTTTACCTAGATAAGAATTGTTGACATTAAATTTTCCTTTTAACAATAACAATTTCATTTTAACAGATATTTGTGTTGGTTTAATTGATTTAGAACTTTCGTTCATGCATGTTTAGGAGGCTGGTTTTCTTGCCAAACTTCCAAGTAGAGCTAATATTGTTATTAGTTTGGGAGGTCCCATCCTTGGTATCAATTTCAACATGTCTATTTTATTCAAACTAGTTTGTTGCAAGCTAGTCAAATCTAGGTGAACTCATAATGAGTTGAGTATGAGTGAACTCATTCTTTTTTCAATTTTTGTTTATTTTTTAGCCACTCTTTATTGATATATCAAGACTATGACTTATTAATTTATTATTTTCTTGAAAATGCCAAAAGGTGCTCCAAAAACACTAATTAAAAAAATAAAATTAGTAAATTTTTATTAAAAAAATATCATTAAAATCCAAGTTCTCTATTAACATGACACAAAGTAACCTCCCAATCCCCGAGTAACAAACTTCTCACTTGCAAAATCAGACCCGCATGAGGATGAAAATTATGGTATGTATTGCCCAAAACAGCATTAACAACTTCATAGGCCACCATAGCCTTAATAACATATAAGGCTATGAATTATATGTTATAAAGCTACAAATGATCTTCCAATAGCCCATATGGAAACGGGGCTTGATTTCTTCTGGTTACTATGATATTTCTACCTTAACAAAATTGAGCTCCAAACTAGATGAGAACGCCAATGTTGCCCATGGTATATAATATTGCAGATGAAATTTAAGCAGTTCAAAATTTTAAAACCAATTAAACAGCGGATTATATCTAAACCGAATAATAGGAAGAATCATTAGGTCACTGGTTCCGGTTTTTTACCAAAATGGTGTTAAAAAATGAAAATTACCAAAAAAAAATGTGGGCAAACAACTATTTATCAGGTTGGGGTAGTTTTGGACACGCTTAATCCACTATGCGAGTTATGTAAGAAGTAGCAAACTTATGGCTTGTTTGCTTTACGAAAACATTTTCTGTTTCCATTTCCTGTTTTCACTCTGTTTCCTGTTTTCTGAAATTTTACAAAGGAAAAACTGGAAATGCTGGAAACAACAAATTTTTGTTTTCAGCATTTCCAGTTTTTTCTTTGTAAAATTTCAGGAAACAGAAAACAGGAAATGGAAATAGGAAACAAAAATGCAAACCAAACATGTCCTTAGTTTGATCTTTTTGGGACACGCAAACCAAGTTTGCGCTTCTTGGTTTTTCAGTTTTATGTGCAAGGGAAAGCTCGATTAGATGGATAACTTTTTGGAAAAAGAAGTGATTAATTAGGTGGGTAACTTTTTGGCAATAGAAGCAAGGTGCTTTCTATCGTGCCGCACTTAATTTTTAGGTGTCGGTGCCTTGTAAGTGTGTCCCAATATGATTGTGCAACGTGTACTCACATATACACGCCGTGGTTTATTCCTTCCGAACCAATGTTTTTTCTTTATTACTAAAACCAACCCACACTTCTTTTTGGTATTTGTTTTTCACACAGATTTGTAATTTATCCCTTAATTATTGAAATTTAATTTTTTCCCTTGTCTAACATATTGTGTTATAGGTTATGACTCATGACCTAATTGTCTTCTGCTTTAATTAGTTTTATTGTCTTGCTTACTCCTTTGCAAAACTCCCTGTGCTATTTCATTTCCCCAAAAATAATGGAAAATAAATGTTTAAAAAAAGGAGGCCCAGAAGAACAAAAAAATTTGGAATAATCAGTTTGATATGCTAAGGAGAGTAAGTTAACTAAGTAAATAACAAGGAGATTTAAAAATGATTAAATACATTTATTCAAACGTTTTTACCAACCATTAATTTGAAAAGAGCCTTTTTTTTTTGTGCAAGACCACATGTATCCTCCACGGGAGGCAATCCTGTCGAGTCGGGTAGGATCTCTATGGGCGGCAAAGCTCTCCCTCCGAGTATTTAACACAGCAGCATACCCAAGGCTCGAACTCGAGACCACTGGTTAAGTTGGAACAGCCCCTTACCAGTTGATCCACATGCTCGGTGGTTGAAAAGAGCCATCTTGTATCTCTTCTTAAACCAATATTTTATAATTCTTCACACTTTTCCATATTATTATATTATTTTTATTACTTTAAGCAACTCATTCGCCTTTTATCTCCAACCCAATAACTCTTAAAAGATTTTTAAATGGACCCCACAGCCTACCCGACACTTACATATTATATTATAAAAATTTAATTTAATTATTAAAAATAAATATTATAATTTTTTTAAATAAAAAGCCTGCATCATCCCGCTTTTGCGGGTGCTACAAGCAGCAGCATCCCACTGTCGCATCTCTCCATCGCTGCTGCAATCAAAGCAATCAGTGCTACAGTGTAAGCACCCCTTTTAACTTGAGCGATAAAGATGCTCAGGAGCTGTAACGTCCTAATTTCTAATTCAAGATTTAGTCCGTTGGAAACTAAATCCCAAATTCCTGAAATTAATTCGCACCATTTTGAATATCGATAGCATCCACAACTTGTTAAGTAACCAACGATAACTTGAACAATTTGTGAAAAGAAAACTATATATCTATATATACATAACTTACCATGAAGGCTACAACTTCATGGTCTCAAACACATAAGTTATGACATTTACATATATACAAGACTATCAAAACTAAAGAAAAACTAAGTCTTCATCTCAAGATAAAACTCCTGCTCCTAGCTCAAGGATCTGTGCGAGGCGGGTACCTGCACACCTAGATTATATCCACAGAATGTGTGGTGAGACGATTGTCTCAGTGAAGTACAACTTATGCAAATACAGTGTAGGAATCACAATTGAATAATATGCAACAATTATAATATAATTCTATACATCACAATCAATTTAGATAAATGCAACTTATGATGCAACTCACTGTTGTGCCTAACAGGCATGATCTTATCACTTAAACTGGAGTTAGAACTGAGCTCAGACTACGAAGAACGTATCCTCCGGGGACGAATCCCGCCCATTACTGGACCAAAGTCAAGTTTTCACACAATTACTTATTTTAACTCACGACTGAAGCCGGCTTATATTAACTCATGGTCGAAACCGGCTTAAATCAACTCAATGCTCAATAATATCAATGAATTAACAATAATGAGAATCATATAAACAAGAACACTAAATTCCCTAAGTTTCGTAACCTAAGGTTCCACATAATCAATAGATAAGTCTTCCTAATTCACCAAATACATTCAACCTTAACAATCAACATTAAAAGCATAAAGAAGGGGAATTAAAAGAATTGGGATCATGCTCAAGGCTCACAACTATGGAAAGTGAAAGTGTGAGTTGTACTCACCTATACTTGACAATTGAAGGAAGGAGAATGGATGAAGGTGGATTACTTGAAGATTCCTTGCCCCAAAACCCTTCTTCAAGCTTCAATTCAAGCTTCCTCTCTCTAGAACTCAGAGTCCCTCTCTCTAAACTAAAAGAAGAAAAAGAAAGAAAATTGAATTCTGATTCTAAATTAAGGGTTTTGAACCTATAAGTGAATTCTCGCTCAAGCGAGATGTTCTCGCTTGGGCGAGCGTGTCGGTTGCATGCTTTTCCTACACATTCTCACTCAAGCGAAATGTCTCGCTCAAGCGAGAATGATCCAGAAAAAGACCCCCTCTCTGGACGATTCTCGCTCAAGCGAAAATTGTCCAGAGAGCCTCCCAAAAGTTCCCCTGTATCTCGCTTAAGCGAGCTGGTTCGCTCAAGCGAAAATGCTGAAACTTCCAAACTCAGTTTTTATCCTAAATCTTTCTTCTTATATCATTTTTACCCTTTACTTAATACCATTCTTAAAATCAATATCCTATACTCTTAATTAATCTTAATTATCGGGATGGTACAAGAGCCGTCTTGTAACTTGTAAGCATGTGTGTCAAAGTACCCTTCTTTTATCAAAGCATCAATCGACACCATCTCTTTTTATTTCTTTTTTAGAGTGTGTTTGGTAAAACTAGTTGAAAAGCTAGCTGAAAGCTGAAAAACAATTGAATGTGTTTGGTAAAACTAGTTAAAAATGGTAAAATGACATTTAAGGACAACATTACTTATTAAATAATGATAAGTGGGGGTGGTTGAGGGCTAAACTTGTAATTAATTTTCAGCTAGTAGCTGAAAATTGGAGCTTTTTTAAAAAAGCTACCCCAAGTAGCTTTTTAAGAAAAGCTTGTAGCAACCCAAAAAAGCTACTTTCCCAAACACTGCTGAAATGGTTTCAGCTACTATTTTCAACTTTCAGCTAGCCGAAATGGCAAGCCAAACTCACTCTCATTTTTCTCTCTCAATTTAAAGTGTTATAATGATGCACTTAAAAAGCAATCACCCTCCCACTCTTCCCGTCTTTTCTACTATCTAATTACCAAGAGACGCAAACTTGGTTTGCGTGTCCCAAAAAGCACAAACTTACTCTTTCTTATATTGCACACTAGATGCGCATTTGCTTTTCAGCGTGTCCAAAACTACCTAATCTACCCTAACATGGTAAATAGTTTTTTGTCCACACTTTTTTGGTAATTTTTATTTTTTTTAACATCATTTTGGTCAAAAAGCCCACTGGTTCAAACAATCACAATAAAAAACAAGTTTATATATATATATATAGGGAGTATATCAAGTGGGAACACTTGTTTATTGTGAGAAATGAGAACATTTAATAATAGTCTTTAGATTATATTTAATGGTCTTGATTTCACTTAAATAAATTAAAAATCTTTCCCCATTATTTTTTTCATATATATCTTTTTTTCCTAAAAAATTAGCCACTTTCCCTTTTCTTCCAACACACTTTTCTTCTCTCCTATCCAAGAGTCAATCTTCTCATATCTAGATAATTATTCAATCATAAAATATAATAATAGGTAATTTTTTGCTATTGAACTCTAATTATTATTATTATTATTATTATTATTATTATTATTATTATTATTATTATTATTATTTAATAACAATATATAATTAAATAAATTAAAATTATAATGATAAGAATATATAAAAAATATATTAAAAATTGCTCATCATTCGATATCTGAGTAAAATTTTCTTACACTGACAATGTATAAATATTAATTTTTAATATAATTTTTACACATTGTCAGTGTAAGGAAATTATATTAAAAATTAATATTACATTGTGTAAGGGCATTTCCTGTAATAATATTACATTGTATGTTATTAATTTTTAATATAATTTTTAATAATTATATTAAAAATTAATATTTATGCATTACCAGTGTAAGGAAATTTTACTCAGACATCCAATGATGTGTAATTTTTAATATATTTTTTATATATTCTTATCATTATAATTTTAATTTATTTAATTATATATTGTTGTTAAATAATAATAATAATTAGAGTTCAATAGCAAAAAATTACCTATTATTATATTTTGTGATTGAATAATTATCCCGATATGAGAAGATTGACTCTTGGATAGGGGAGAATAAAAGTGCGGTGGAGGAAAAGGGAAAGTGGCTAATTTTTTAGGAAAAAAAGATATATTTAAAAAAAATAAAGGGGAAAGATTTTTAATTTATTTAAGTGAAATCAAGATATAATCTAAAGGCTATTATTAAATATTCTCATTTCTCACAATAAACAAGTGTTCTCACTTGATATGCTCCACATACACACACACACACACATATATATATATATTAAATGTTCTCATTTCTCACAATAAACAAGTGTTCTCACTTGATATGCTCCACACACACATATATATATGGGCATATCCTATGAAAACACATATTTATTGTGAACAACTAATTGGAGCCATGAGATTAAATTAACGAATGAGATTGGATTTTGAAAATAAAAGTCACCGTGACCAATTTTTTCTTTTCCCCTTTCCCACGATCCACCCTCTCTGTTTTTTCTTTCTCAATACTTACTCTTAACGTTTACTCCTTCATCTCCTATGCTACTCCTAGTTCATCATTATTGACAATAGATTTCTATTAAGATTTTCGGGTACCTTTTATTGAAATACTTTCATTGTTATTGACAATAGTTTAATCATATTATATTTTATATAGAGAGAGGAAAGTGGTCGTATCATTTAATTAAGAAAAAAAAATCAGTATGCAGTAGTTTAAATTGAATTAGAATTATACATCTAAAAAAGGTCTTTAAACGTAACATCCAGCAGGATTATACAAGAATATTGAAACAGCGGGAGTAAAGGGCCAGGAGATGGGAGAGGATGAGGTCGCATTATAATGAATGAAAAACTTAATCCGAGCCGTTATTTTTAATTCAATGGTTATTATATTCTGTTCTCATCTCTCACCATAATTATAATGAGTTAAATACATATATACTGTTAATTATAAGTTTTACACCAACCTTTAATAATGTGTTACCAATGTTCATTTATTAAGTTTAATAACCATATTGATCAAATGATGTGACAATGTAGTACTGAATGTTTGTCTAACTTTTTTTCACTAAATGTAAATCCATTAAATCTTAAAAAATATTATTTAAATCAATTATTTTGTAGGAGAATACAAGCTATGCTACAACAATATTGAAAATTTTCTCTACTATTTCAGACATTCAATTCGCTCCACACGGTTACATTACATAAAGTCATAAAGGCATTCATCATGTGCTCGTAAAAAGCCACATGCATCCAAAAATTCGCTAGGTTCCAGAAATGAATATTTCCTAACTACTGATGTAGGCGGACAATAACTCGCAAAACTTTCTTGTAGATGATGGTTTGTAGGTTTTGATGATGCCAACAAAAAGGAAAGAAAAAGAGAAAGATTGACAAATGGCTAAGGAAAGTTCTATTTCAAGTCAAGTCAAGTAGATCAAGATCAAAATCAAAATCAAGTTAACACAAGAAGGTGTATTAGTTTAAACTTGATTTAATTAGATATATAATGTCAAAAGAAACCTTAAATTTTGCAAAGAGTATTGGCACTAAAAATAAGTTTAAGTAAAATAATTTTACAAAGTCAAAATCAGTTCAAATAGCAAATTTTTTGAACTGGTAATCGATTACCACGATGTGTAATCGATTACCAGAATCTCCAGAATTTTAAAATTAATAAATTTGAACTATGTAATCGATTACCAGAGTGCAGGAAATTCAAATTTGATATTTCAGGCACAACGGTTCGCAAAACTGAACTGAGTAATCGATTACCAAAACCTGTAATCGATTACCAGTGTTATATTTTTTGAAAATCATGAAGAGTCACGACTTCCAATCAAGAGTTACAAAGTTTCATCTTCATTCTTATATAAGTATGACTTAATTTCGAAATTAGAACAAATTTCTAATGTGAAAAACTCAGTTTTGTGAAATCATTACTTCAATTAAACTTGTGCCAAATCACTTGCAAATTCTTAAGAGTTCTTATAGGATTTCAACTTGTATAATCTACTCTAAAGGAGAGTTCAAGTGTTCTTATCAATTCATTTTTATCTTGTACTAAGAGAGGGTGTCTCTCTTGTTGTGTGAATCAATTCTCAACACAAGGAAGGCTTCCAAGGTGTTGGAGAATTGGTTGTTTGTAAAAGACTTTTACAAATAGTGGAAATCTCAAGTGGATACTTGGGGACTGGATGTAGGCAAGTGGATTGGCTGAACCAGTATAAATCAAGTTTGCAATTTCTCTTCCCTTAACTCTTATCTATTTATTGCAAGCATAATTTTGTTATTTTAAAGTATCAGCATTCATTCTTCATCTCATAAAGTGTAATTTTAGTACAAATAAAGAACAGTGGTTTTAATAATCGAAAAGTTGAAGAAAATTGAACAACTTAATTCACCCCCCCTCTTAAGTCAGTGAGGCCACTTGTCTAACAAGTGGTATCAGAGCTTGTATCTTGTATAAGGATTAAAAGCCTCAAGATTTAAGTATGGCCTCTTCCAACTCTCTTTTCGGTGAAGGAAACTCCTTTAATAGACCCCTTGTGTTCAATGGTGAAGGATTTCATTATTGGAAATCTAGGATGCAAATTTTCATAGAGTCTATTGATCTAAATGTATGGGATGCTATAGAAAAATGACCTTTTGTTCCATCTATGCAATTAGGAGATGAAATTAAAATAACACCAAGGGATCAATGGAGTGAGGAAGACAAAAGGAAAGTTCAATACAACCTTAAGGCTAAAAATATTATCACATCTGCACTAGGAATAGATGAATATTTCAGAGTGTCAAACTGTAAGAGTGCTAAAGAGATGTGGGATACACTAGAAATAACTCATGAGGGAACCAGTGATGTAAAAAGATCTAGAATAAACACTCTCACACATGAATATGAACTATTTAGAATGAATCAAAATGAAAGCATACAAGACATGCAAAAGAGATTCACTCACATAGTTAATCATCTTGCATCATTAGGAAAAGTTTTTCAAAATGAAGATTTGATTAACAAAGTTCTAAGATGTTTAAATAGACAATGGCAGCCAAAAGTGACAGCAATTGCAGAATCAAAGGATCTCACTACCATGTCTCTTCATTCACTCTTTGGGAAACTTCAAGAACATGAATTGGAGTTGATAAGACTTAATCAAAATGAAGAAAATGATAGAAGTAAGAAAAGCATTGCTCTCAAAGCCTCATCATCATCTATCCATGAAGAAGAAGAAATCATAGAAGATGAAGATTTGGACGATGACGAAGAATTTGTTTTATTTGTCAAAAGATTCAACAAATTTCTAAGAAACAGAAACAATAGAAGGAGACCTATACCCAACACAAAGAAGAAAGGAGAAGACACTCAATTAATACAAAAATGCTTTGAATGCAACCAACCAGGGCATCTAAGAATGGATTGCTCTATATACAAGAAGAGAATGGAAAAATCAAACAAGAAAACTTTCAAAGACAAGAAAGGAAAGAAAGCCTACATCACATGGGATGACAATGACATAAGTTCCAGTGACTCAGAGAATGAAACAGTCAACCTAGGACTTATGGCCAGAAACTACGAAAGTGAAGAAGAGGTAACATCTTCTAACAATGATGCATCCATCTCATTTGATGAATTACAAGAAGCATTTAATGATTTACATAAAGAATCATTTAAGTTAGCAAAATCAGTTTCATCTTACAAGAAAACTACTACAAAACTTGAGAAAGAAATTTCAAAATTAAATGAAGATTTAGAAAATCTTAAAAATGAACTTAAAGTAGTGAATTCTGAAAATGAAAATTTATGTTTTATCATTGATTTAGAAAAGATTAAACAAACTCATCCATGCACATCATGCCTAAAACATCAAGAAGAAATTAAAAAGTTGAATACTACTCTTGCAAAATTCACTTATGGTAAAAGTAATTTGGATGTTATTTTGGGAAATCAAAGATGTGTGTTTGACAAAGCAGGATTAGGATACAATCCTCAAATTCAACAAAAGAAATATAAGAACTTCTTTGTAATGGCTCAACCTTCTAGTTCTCCATTCTTAACATGTTTTTATTGTGAAAAGAAGGGTCATAGTGCATCAAACTGTTATTTTAGAAAGAATGCTGCAAATCTTAAAAATATGGTTTGGATCCCAAAAGGATCTTTAGTGAAAACTAACATCAAGGACCCAAATAAAGTTTGGGTACCTAAAATGAATAATTTTGTACCTTGTAGGATTCCATGAAGCATACTTGGTACATTGACAGTGGATGCTCCAAGCACATGACCGGGGATAGTTCAAAACTTATGGACATCACACCAAAGAACAGTGGACATGTTACATATGGAGATAACAACAAAGGCAAAATCTTGGGAATTGGAAAAATAGGTACACATTCCTCTACCTCCATAGAAAATGTCCTACTTGTTGATGGTCTTAAGCATAACTTACTTAGTGTTAGTCAATTATGTGATAAAGGATTCTTAGTATCATTTGATTCACAAAGTTGCCTTATAGAATCCAAACTTGACAAAAACATTAAGTATATAGGATATAGAATAAATAATGTGTACAAGATAAAACTAGATAATACTACAAATCATAACCAGTGCCTTATTAGTAAGAATGATGAATCTTGGTTATGGCATAAAAGGATTGCTCATATAAACATGGATCATTTAAATAAATTGATTTCAAAAGACTTAGTTATTGGTTTACCTAAAATAAAATTTGAAAAAGATAAACTTTGTGATGCTTGTCAAAAAGGTAAACAAGTAAGAGTCTCTTTTAAATCCAAGAACATAGTATCAACCACTAGGCCTTTACAACTTTTACATATGGATCTCTTTGGTCCATCTAGAACTATGAGTTTTGGTGGTAGCTATTATGCTCTTGTAATTGTAGATGATTTTTCTAGATTTACATGGACTTTATTTCTTGCTAATAAAAGTGATGCATTTCATACCTTTAGAAAATTTGCAAAAATGATTCAAAATAAGAAAAATATTAACATAGCATCTATTAGGAGTGATCATGGTGGGGAATTTGAAAATAAAACTTTGATTTATTTTGTGATGAAAATGGTATAGAACATAACTTTTCTGCCCCTAGAACTCCACAGCAAAATGGAGTAGTTGAAAGGAAAAATAGATCACTAGAAGAACTAGCAAGAACAATGCTTAATGATTCTAATGTTCCAAAATATTTTTGGGCAGAAGCAGTAAGCACTGCTTGTTATACTATGAATAGGGCACTAATTAGACCTATTCTCAAGAAAACTCCTTATGAACTACTCAATGGTAGAAAACCAAATATCTCTCATCTTCATATCTTTGGATGCAAATGTTTTATTCTAAATAATGGAAAAGATGATTTGGGAAAATTTGATGCTAAATCAGATGAGGGAATATTTCTTGGATACTCATTGAATAGTAAAACATATAGAGTGTATAACAAGAGAACCATGACAATAGAACAATCAATACATGTAGCATTTGATGAATCTAGCACATCCTCTTCTAGAAAAGAAATAATTGATGATATTGTAGATAATTTAGAAAATACTCACATTAATGAAGAAGTTCACAAAGATAAAATCAATGAACCCATAATAGAAGAAAACCAAACTAACAAGGATCTTCCTAGAGAATGGAGAACACTAAAAGATCATCCTATAGATAACATCATAGGTGATATATCAAAAGGAGTAACAACTAGACATTCTCTTAAAGACCTATGCAATAATATGGCTTTTGTTTCTAAAATAGAAGTTAAAAATATGGATGAAGCCTTAAAGGATGAACATTGGATTATTGCTATGCAAGAGGAATTAAATCAATTTGAAAGAAACCAAGTCTGGGATCTAGTCGAAAGACCAAGTAATCATCCTATTATAGGAACAAAATGGGTTTTCAGAAACAAATTAGATGAACATGGTATTGTTGTAAGAAACAAAGCTAGGTTAGTAGCCAAAGGATATAATCAAGAAGAAGGAATAGACTATGAAGAAACCTATGCTCTTGTAGCAAGATTAGAAGCTATAAGAATGTTGCTTGCATATGCTTCCATAATGGATTTCAAATTGTATCAAATGAATGTAAAAAGTGCATTTCTCAATGGTTTTATTAAAGAAGAAGTGTATGTAGAACAACCTCCTGGTTTTGAAAATGACAAATTGCCTAATCATGTTTTTAAATTAAAAAAGGCCCTATATGGTTTGAAACAAGCACCTAGGGCTTGGTATGAAAGATTAAGCAAATTTCTTTTAGAAAAAGAATTTTCAAGAGGGAAGGTTGATACAACACTTTATATTAAAAGAAAAATGCATGATATTCTATTAGTTCAAATATATGTTGATGATATAATTTTTGGTGCTACTAATGAAAATTTGTGCAAGGATTTTTCCAATGACATGCAAAGTGAGTTTGAAATGTCTATGATGGGAGAATTAAATTTCTTCCTTGGATTACAAATTAATCAAACCAAAAATGGTATCTTCATCAATCAAAGTAAGTATTGCAAAGAACTTCTCAAGAAATTTGGAATGGAAAACGCTAAACATATGGCTACACCTATGAGTACTGCTTGCTACTTGGATGAAGACGAAGATGGGAAGTTAGTAGATATAAAGCAATATCGAGGTATGATTGGATCCCTTCTTTATTTATCTGCAAGTAGACCTGATGTAATGTTTAGTGTATGCTTGTGTGCTAGATATCAATCTAACCCTAAAGAATCCCATTTGAGTGCTGTAAAAAGAATTATGCGATATCTGTTAGGAACTGTTAACTTAGGTTTATGGTATCCTAAACATATGCCTTTTAGTCTAGCAGGATATTCTGACTCAGATTTTGCGGGATGCAAAACTGATAGAAAAAGTACCAGTGGTACTTGTCATTTTATAGGATCTGCATTAGTATCATGGCATAGTAAAAAGCAAAACAGTGTTGCATTATCCACTGTGGAAGCAGAGTATATTGCTGCTGGTAGTTGTTGTGCTCAAATTCTTTGGATGAAACAACAATTATCAAACTATGGGTTAGATATAGATCATATTCCAATTCGTTGTGATAACACAAGTGCTATTAACTTATCTAAGAACCCTGTCCTACATTCTAGAACCAAACACATAGAAATTAGACATCATTTCCTTAGAGATCATGTTCAAAAAGGAGACTGTATTCTAGAATTTATAGAGTCTAAACACCAACTTGCAGTTATTTTTACCAAACCTTTACCTAAGGATAATTTCTTTGCAATTAGGAGAGATTTAGGTGTTATAGATGTTTCCAACATAGATTCATAGAGGTTTCTAGGAATAAAAATGTTTTAAAACTCTCAAAATATGAAATCTGGCTACTGTGTAATCGATTACCACTGAGAAGTAATCGATTACCAGAGAATTTTTATCCGTGTAATCGATTACCACTGAAAAGTAATCGATTACCAGAGAGTTTTTATCAGTGTAATCGATTACCACTGGTAAGTAATCGATTACCAGAGAGATTTTATTAGTGTAATCGATTACCATATATCTGTAATCGATTACAAACAAGGTTTTTCTCTCTGTCTGGAAACGTGGTAATCGATTACCACTCACGGTAATCGATTACCAGATAACACTTTCTATATAAACTCACGTTTCCTTTCTCTCTCCTCACGGCCCTTTCTCTCTCAACTGCAACAAAAACCCTAATTTCCTTTCCCTCAAATCCTCATATCTCTCTCATTTCTTCACGAAATCACATCCCGTTTGTTGCATTCTCTTCCTCTCCTCCTCCTCTACACTTTGCACCGATTGGATTTTTGAAATGGCAGAATCGTCCAAACGCCAACGCCGCTCCTCCTCTCAAACGCCGCGCCGGACCACCTCCGATGAACCTCCGGCCGCCGCGAGCATTCCTCAACCCACTCTATTTTCTTCCAACAGGCAACATCTTAGGTATATCACATCCTTCTCAACTAGAAAGCTAATTGACCCTAAGCACCTTGAAAAGGATTTTTTTGATGATGAGAATTTTGCTTGTTATGAAAGATTTAGGGCTTGTGGATTGTTAGATTTCATGTCAATAAAAACCCCAATCTACCCTGACTTAGTTAGAATGTTTTATAGTAACCTGCAAATTAGGGATGGAGTAATTCATACTGAAGTGAAACGCATTCCTATTGTAATTGATCAATCCTTATTTTATACCTTAACCAAACTAAGCAGTGAGGGTGCCAACTTTGAGGGTTCCATGATAGAAGAATGGGATTTAGATTTTAATATTGAAGCAGCCCGTAGGATGATTAGCCATGAACACGCTGATTTAGAACAACACCGTTTACTTGCTGGCTCATTTAAATTTGATTGTCAAATCATGCATTACATCATTGTTCGCATCGTGCTGCCTCGTCCTACCAACTTGGCCCAAGCCACAAAGGAAGATCTGATTCTGATGTGGGCATTACTAACGGGACGACCTATCAACTGGGCTAATCTAATTCGTCACCACATGACCAAAGCCCGGGGTGTTGTTGCCCATCTTCCCTATGCCTACTTGGTCACTCAGATTCTGACTCATTTCCATGTTCCATTCACCAATGAGAACATGCTCCATATCAAGAGGTCGAACGCTATTGTTGGTGCTAATGCCATTTACTCTTTTGGCTATCAAAAGACTCCTGATGGTGAATGGGTCAGAAAACGGGATGCCATACATGCTGATGATCGCACTCCCTCTCCGCCGCCTCGGGATGCTTCTTCTGCTGTCCTTTCTGATATTTTGGATGAGATTCGTAGTTTCCGTCTACATGTTGATGAGCGTTTTGATGCTTTGGATTCTCGCCTTACCAGACTCGAGGGTGGTTCCAGTGGTGATGTTGCACCATAGACTTCGCTCTTATTTTGTTTGACTTGCCGTGTATTTTGGCACTGACTATTTACTTTTGGTGTTTCGTATTTCGCCACTTTGGTTTGGCTACTGCTGACTGTTTTATTTCTCTATGTTGCTTTAGATAGGTTCCCTACTGCATACTATGTTCCATACTCTGATTCGTATACTTTGCTTGGTTTGTTATGCTTGGATGCTTGCCATATTGGTTTTTTTTTTTTTGTGCCTATAATTGATTTTGATGATGCCAAAGGGGGAGAGATTAGGGAACATGAAACAATAGATTTTTGTTACATTGAAACAATAGTATTTTTATTGCATGAGAAAATGATTTTTTGTTTGAAATTGGCATAAAATTAATCCTATATAAATTTCCTCCTAAAAGTTTTCAAGCATTCTAAAAAGACAAACAAAAAGGGGAGAATAAGGGGAAGTGATCGCTACTATCTTGCAAAAATTCTTGTTTTTCATTCTTCCCTTAAAATGATGGTTGTCATCATCAAAAAGGGGGAGATTGTAGATGATGGTTTGTAGGTTTTGATGATGCCAACAAAAAGGAAAGAAAAAAGGAAGATTGACAAATGGCTAAGGAAAGTTCTATTTCAAGTCAAGTCAAGTAGATCAAGATCAAAATCAAAATCAAGTTAACACAAGAAGGTGTATTAATTTAAACTTGATTTAGTTAGATATATAATGTCAAAAGAAACCTTAAATTTTGCAAAGAGTATTGGCACTAAAAATAAGTTTAAGTAAAATAATTTTACAAAGTAAAAATCAGTTCAAATAGCAAATTTTTTGAACTGGTAATAGATTACCACGATGTGTAATCGATTACCAGAATCTCCAGAATTTTAAAATTAATAAATTTGAACTGTGTAATCGATTACCAAAACCTGTAATCGATTACCAGAGTGCAGGAAATTCAAATTTGATATTTCAGGCACAACGGTTCGCAAAACTGAACTGAGTAATCGATTACCAAAACCTGTAATCGATTACCAGTGTTATATTTTTTGAAAATCATGAAGAGTCATGACTTCCAATCAAGAGTTACAAAGTTTCATCTTCATTCTTATATAAGTATGACTTAATTTCGAAATTAGAACAAATTTCTAATGTGAAAAACTCAGTTTTGTGAAATCATTACTTCAATTAAACTTGTGCCAAATCACTTGCAAATTCTTAAGAGTTCTTATAGGATTTCAACTTGTATAATCTACTCTAAAGGAGAGTTCAAGTGTTCTTATCAATTCATTTTTATCTTGTACTAAGAGAGGGTGTCTCTCTTGTTGTGTGAATCAATTCTCAACACAAGGAAGGCTTCCAAGGTGTTGGAGAATTGGTTGTTTGTAAAAGACTTTTACAAATAGTGGAAATCTCAAGTGGATACTTGGGGACTGGATGTAGGCAAGTGGATTGGCTGAACCAGTATAAATCAAGTTTGCAATTTCTCTTCCCTTAACTCTTATCTATTTATTGCAAGCATAATTTTGTTATTTTAAAGTATCAGCATTCATTCTTCATCTCATAAAGTGTAATTTTAGTACAAATAAAGAACAGTGGTTTTAATAATCGAAAAGTTGAAGAAAATTGAACAACTTAATTCACCCCCCTCTTAAGTCAGTGAGGCCACTTGTCTAACAGTTCTAAAATGCTCATGAATTTCAGAACTGGAAATTGGATCATTTATCACAAAACAAACCATAGCATATGATATGATGCTCTTGTTTTTTGTTCAAATTAATTAGAATCAATCTTCACACTTAGTATCAGAAGTTAGTTAGATACATCTTTAATAAAACAAAGCCATCTACAAAACACAACCTTACAACCTAACTCCACTAGATGATTGACGCCCCTCCAGCATCTGTCAGACAAAGAATGGAAACTCCCTCAAAATTCTAAAATTCAGCTGCAAGAAAATGTAGAAAAGAATGACTAAGGTGATGAAGCCACACCTTTTCCAGGAACAATCACCACAGGTGCTGCTTTACAGTGGTGAAAGCAGTACTCACCAACACTTCCCTGTAGCACGCTGAAGAAAATCACAATAACAAGTCCACTAATGTATCAGAATAATGGATAACTGCAGGATTTAGAGAAAGACAGAGAGGGAGGGAATGGAGGGGCAAACCTTTGAATCAAGCTTCTGCCTCTGGTCCCCATAACCACAGCTGCGGGTTTGATCCTCTCTGCTTCCTTGCAAATTACTTTTCCTGGATCACCTTCCACAATACGAGCTACTGTTTTCACCTGTTTGTCATAATCATTTACAATTAAGTACTAGACTAGATGAGAATTTCCATGAGTAAAAATTAAGTTTAACATAAATAGAGTGTATATTTGATTTGACGTTGAAAGGTAATCAAACTAAAATTCAAATCTCTCAATACAACTATTTATAGCGTTGGAAACCTGAGTTTATCACATTTCATTTCCAACACTAAACCAAACATATTCAGAGTAATAATAGGTGATCATCAACAATAGAGACTAACCATAAAGGAAAATGCTGACTACTATCAAAAGTAAGACGTAGTGATTACTGAATTCAGAAGAAATGGTATTCCTTGTATTCAACTAATAGAACACCAAAGTCACCTAATAATGTTGGAAGGGATTATTATTACATGCTATGGACTCAAATATAAAAGAGCCACTGGAAATCTTGAATGGCATGATAAAAGGTATCAGCTGTTCAAGAGAAACAGCTCAGAGTTTCAACTTATAGCATCAAATCTGAACCAATATTGGATTGGTAATGTGGGATTTATTAGAAAATGAATGCCTTGATACTGTTTTGTTGCCCCAGTACATGTTAGAAATATATAATATATATAAAATCACTCATGTGTCCTTCCCCCGACAACTTAAGCTTTTAAGATAGTTAGTTCATTACATGTGGTCAAGAGTTCGATCCTTGACGCCTCCATCATTCCAATAAAAAAAAGGTTTGATTTTAGCACAAGATAAGTGGGCATGTGGCGTGTTAAAAATATATAATATAAAACCAATTATGTGTCCTGCTCCTGCACCCAACAACTTAACTTTATGGGATAGTTGAGTATATATGGGTTGGGCAATAGAAGGGGGAGGGGGCCAACGATATTTTAGCATAACAGCACATATTGGAGTCAAGTTATATCAGTAGCTATACATTTGAATGGAAAATCATTCTGACACCAGAATTTGGGTTCTCAATAACAAGTGATTACCCAAAGTTGAGGCATTCAACAAAAAATCTCACAACTCTGAGTCCAAATTATTGCTCTTTGCATGTGCAGGCTACATGTATGATATATGTCTTGTCTATGATTACTTTCTCAAAAGAAGTTTCACATACGAGTCTCGAGTCTCAACTATATACTGAAGATGGCATCACTTATGGCTAACATAGTTCCTCTTGTAGTTAATAATTTCAAGCTAATGTCAATATTTTCTTTCTTTTGTATAACTAATGTGCAAATTAATGATACTCTATCCTTTTTTTTTTATCAAATTGAATACTCCAAAAGATACACAAAAGGAAACAGAGAGAGATGCTAAGTTGCTAACCATTACAACTTCAAAAGCCTCAACTGCTAATTTCTCCATCAGCCCCTGGGTTGTGTCGTACACAAGTTGGTTCTTAACATCTGCAAAATATTCAATAATAAAATTTAAAAAAAAAAAAAACTCTCTGAAGTGAAGACAATAAAAATGAAAAAGGAAAAGTGAAGTAAGTAACCAGAAACGGCGTGAACGAGGTGGATGGTATCAGCGAGCCTGCAGAGGTGGATGAGAGCCCAATCAAAGGCATGTTTGCTGTTAGGACCATGATCTATGGCTACAAGTATGTCCCTTCCTCTTCTTCTTTCCCCTTTTTCCCTCTCAAGTTCTGGCTCCGGCACCACTGGTATCAGAGACGGAAGCCTCACTTCTCTGTAGTTGTATTCTTCCACATCTTCCATCACTGTTTCCATTTCCTTAATTCAGATCAAATCAACTACTTTTCTCTAATTTCAGATGGCGATTAATTATTTCAAAATAGAAATCAATGATAGTAGGAAGTGCTTTTAAATGAGAGTTTGGAAATGGATATCGGTGAGAAGAACTGGTGAGCTGGCACTTTCCCTTTTCCATGGCGTGTCCAAGTAGAAAACCTGTGCTTGTGATGTGCCTGTTCAACGTTCATTGGTTGATTTGTATTGTTTATACTTTTTCCTTAATTAAGGAGCACCTTGGGTACTTTTTTTTTTCCACTCACCGAAGATTCTCTGTTAAGGGATTAATTAATCTCCAATTTAATTTATCTTCTAGAAGAAGAAGCGAATGGATTGATCGCCTTTTATTATTCAACCTTCAACTATCCTCGCTTAGTTGACTCATCATTTAAATTGACCAATCACCACGGCACCCGAAATATAACATGTGGGGTTACCAAAAAAAATCAAATATTATAAATTTGTATTTTTTTTCTGTAATATAAAAAAAATATATTTATATTCGAGATGAACATTTGCATGTGTTGCAATTAATATGGTTTTGTTGAAAATGCATTTATTTACTCTCATATGAATGAAATGATTAAAATGGAAAATTCTATGGTGAAATAGATCAAAACTTGTGTTAAAACTCATCGGTTCAACCTATTTTTTGGCATCACCTCTTGACCGATTTGATTGCCTCTTGACTGGTTCTTACCAGATCGACAGCCGATTTTTTTGGATGATATGGACCGGACACTAAATTGGTTCCCAATCAGATCGGTCAGTCCGGTCCAATTTTAATAACCATATCTTTATAACTGGCTTTGTAACTAATGGTCATTTGCATAAAAGTCTCAAAGTGTGAGAAGAGTTTTGATATTGAGAGTGTGAGGATGGTTGCTCGATGGAGAAAAGTGTTCTATACACCCATCCCCAAAGACAGAACCAAAAGTATTAATAGAGAAACAATAGCATTGCAACAACCCTAATAAATCTACATTGTTAGTGGATTTATAGGTTTAATTAGCTTTTAAATAGTAGTATCTAGGATGTTTTTGTGTATAAAATAGTCTAAAATGTTTAAATTAAGAAAATTTAGTGTTTAACTCATGGTTTTGTTGTAAAGTTTAGATTTTATTGTTGTTTTGTTATTTATAGGTGTTCATTGAATTTCGATGTTTTGTGAGAACAAAAAGGCTTGAAATGTCCAACAATAGCTCAAGAAAAAGCAAATTTCAAGTCTTTATGTGCATGTCCCAAAAAGAAGTTTTCCCAGCATGAGGACCGAGCCAGTAGAATGCATCAATAACTTTTGTCACTACGTACGAGGACATGTTTTTATCCTGTGAGGACACAGTTGGGCAGAATGCATTTGAATTCTCATGTGAGGACCCCAGAAAATGTCATGTCCTTACGTGATGAGACAACAACTATAAATAGAAAAATTTAACTGTCACAAACAATTTTTTTTATTTATCTTCACATTTTTAGATCTAAACACAAAAAAAAAATCTCTCTTCCTCTATATAACTCGAAGATCATACTTGTGGAAAGAAGCTTGGAGGCTACAACAAAGGATTCTTCTTTCTTCTCTTAATTTCTTCATCTTTTATGATGTGTTGCTAGATCAATAAGGTTGGGTGTTGATAAATCTTGATATAAAGTTGTATGTGAGTGAATTTGTTAGTTCAATTCAATGTTTGTGATTCAATTCAATTGCTTCCTTCTACTCTTAATGCTTCAATTGATTTGGTCACTCAATTTCTTAAACATAGAGTGATTCCCAAAATTTGAAAATCGGGAAAAACTTGGGTATGAAGCAAGCAACATGAGAAATTAATCGCCTAGGAATATGAATTGATTCTTGTGGATCCAGGTACGGGTATTTTCTTAAAACGTGTGTATGGAGACGGGTACTATAGTACCCTACCCATTACATGTTGAGAATCAAAATATTATTAAGTGATTAATAATGTTTTAAGCCTCTATTTCCTGAAGTTTTAATGAACAACAAATTTGTATCAAAAGACAGATTCTACTGAAAGGTACATTTCTTTGTGGTGCAGTAACCCTCTGAAAGTGAATAACTTACTGAAGCAAGGCAACTCTCTGAAGATCCAACCCTCTGAAGTATTTCAACCTTCTGAAGAGAGGAACTTATTGAAGGACCTATAGCCTGCTGAAGGTTTTAACCTTCCGATATCAAGAAACGAAGCATCAGATTTTTATACAAAGTCTTGTTTCTTTGATACCTTTGAAGGACTAAGTCTCGTACAGCTTTCTGCCATAGTATCTGCTCATTTCTCCTTCTAGAAAGCCGAGTCAGAAGCTTTTGTACGTGTTTCAAATCATGTTCACCAAAAGGGAAAGTCTCTCTGCAAAAAGTACACTTTCTCAGAAAAGTAGAGTCAGCACTGTTGCTACATACCTCTGTTGTGCCTACTGCTACAAGCTACTTCTGTTTTGTCTCTTAACGGATACAAGCTATTAGACAACGGGATTCTGAAGATTTCTAACCGATCTATAGATCCTTTGCTCTATAAATATGAAGAGTCATGCAACTCAAAAGGTAGAGAAGACTACGAAAAGAACTTGCTGAAGTGCTGCTCATTTTATTCTTTGTATTCATTTCACTTCATTTGTACTCAATCTTCCTTATCTTGAGCGTAACTCAGTTATCTGTACACCTTACCCTGTTTAGGCTCAGAACTTGTGTAGTTTGTGAGTTTAAACCTCATCCTTTAAACAGTTTTCTGTTTTAGCCTGGAGAGGTTGTGTCCAAACAAATACTTGGGTTTATTAGCCAGGAGAGGTTGTGTGTTCAAAAAATAATACTTGAGTTTGTTTTAGCCTGAAGAGGATGGAGTCAAAGAATTGTTAGAACCACAGGCAACACTAGAAGGGGGGTTGAATAGTGTTTTATAAAATTTAAGACAATTTTAGAAATCTTTAATTAAAACAATCACGTAAGTGATCATTGTGCAAAACCAATCTTAAGATCAGAGTTATTTTAAATACATGCGGAATATATGAAAGATTTAGATTAAAAAACTTTCTCTTACTCTTAAGATTGTTTTGATTTTAAAAGCTTCTCTCAGTGTCTTCTGAAGAATATTACTAAGAGTACCTTCAGAACTATTTCTGAAATACTTTAGATGATCAGAGACCATCTATATCATGTGTCTGAACTGAGTTCCTGTTGGCCTCACTTCAGACAGATATTTCAGACATCCCTCTGAATATATTCTTCTATAATACTTCATCCTACACTAGAGACGTTTTAATGTTATGTTTGTATGAAAACTTGTTTTATTGAAATCCTTGAGTTAAGCTTGTTATGAAAAGTACTTTTCAATCCCCCAACGTAAATATGAAAACTGCAAGTAAAAGAGATCAGGAGAAAGAAAACTTAGACACGGAATTTATCCTGGTTCACCCACAAAACCCGTGAGCTACATCCAGTCCCAGAGGCAAACCACCACTGGATTTTCCACTATCTGAATCCACAGATACAAGTATTCTTTTCTATCAAGCCTCTCCAGGCTCTACCACAAGTATTCTTTCTTCCACCAAGCCTCTCCAGGCTCTCTGACACATAAAGTGTTTACAAACTAAACTAAGTTTAAGTTTCCATGAAACATAAACTTAATCTCTTCCTGTACTAGAGGTTGACTGAGTACTACTCAGGATACAATGAATGAATTCTAAGTACAAGGGTAAGACAGAGACATAAGTGTTTAAGTTTAGGTACAATCTCGTCTCTAATAAGTGAGGTACTTCTCCCTCAACTAGTTTGGCCTAAGTGAGATATGAAATTAAGCTCCAGCCTCATTCTCCAACCATTGGTTTCCATGGGCTACATTCTCACCCACTAAATCCAAGGTATCATCCAAGCTTCAAACCGTACCCGGTTTGATAGTCATTTGTACAGGATGATTGCCTTCCCGACAACCAACTCACTTGATCAACAGACCAACTGTACAATCTAACTAACTGACCAGCTGATCAGTAGCCCGATTGAGAATTAACTTTCTGATCAATTGTTGTTGACATTTTCCTGATGTATTTAAGCTCGAGTCAACTCTTGTTAACTGTAAGACACTCAGCCTAGTTAACAATTTTCATGCTGATTGATTTCAAGAACTTTCTTGAAAAACAATCCCGATTGATCCAACTTGGTTGATCATTCTTACCAACTTGGTTGCAACAGCAGCTGCATGGTTGTTTCCAACAACCTGATTGATTGTTGAGAACAACAACTATGGCTTGATTGATCTTCCAACCAACCAGCATCTTCAACTTCTTTCTTGAGGCTATTTATATGTTCTGCTTGAGTATAGCCGTTGAAGATAATTCATAATACCGTTGAGCTTTTGATGATGTGGCTCATATAGCCGTTGTGTAATAGCTTCTCAAACGGTTACTTCTCCTTAAGCATATTGAGTGTTCAGAATACTCCCGTTCTGACACTTCTGTTGATGAGCTCTGTTTTGAGAGATGTGATGATTATGTGTATTCTCTCTCTTGAATTCTTTTTGCTTTCTTGCATCTGTTTTATCCAGCTTGCATCTGCTTGCTCCAGCTTGCATTATCTTGCATCTGCTTTCTTCAGATTTCCTCTTATTTTCTTGGGAGTAGGTATCCGTTGAATTTGCCTTTTTGCTTATTCTACATATACTTCTTTTTCATTTGCTCCTGACACCATTACTTCTTTGAATGAGATGTCTTGACCAATAGTCGTTGTTTGCAGATTCCTCTTTTGAGATTTAGATAAAGATGTTGAATTGAATATATTTTATTCAAACATCTTCCTTGTTGCTTTTGCTTAGTCTCTTGAGCTTTTCTTCTGCTTTCTTTCGGATTGCACAAATGAAGAAATGTCTCGTTGAAATACTATCGTTTAGAGATAGCAAATAGTCTTCTTTTAATCCATTGTGAGACACGCTTCTTGAAAGTTCTGACATAGTACAACGTTGGTGCTGCAGTAAAGCTGCCACCGTTGTTGCTGCAACTGTTGCAGAGGTTTCCTCAGTGGTGTATGAACTTTAAAGACACCAGGAAAAGTCTCTGTGACTTTGCCAATTTAAGCTTTGCGTGTTTGCAGAGAACTCTGTGACTTTGTCAATTTAAGCTTTGCGTGTTTGCAGAGAACAACTTTTCTTAGCAAACTTTAGATGGCTAAAGTCTTCAGTAGATGATGCCACGTCATTACTAAAGCTTCAGACGGCTTCCAATCTTCAGACGGGTTCCAGTCTTCAGACAGGTTCCAGTCTTCAAACGGGCTTGGCTCTTCAGACAGCTTCAACACTTAAGATAGGTTGACCACTTCAGACAGCTCAGGTCTTTCAGACAGCTTCGTTGCTTCAGACAGCTTCTTTTGCTTCAGACATGTTACGCACTTCAGACAGCTTCAATACTTCAGTCCGCTTCATCTTGTATTCATTTCTTCAATTCATTGGATAGTCTTCTAGTCTTCACTTCTTCAGACAGTCTTCAAGTCTTCACTTCTTCAGACAGTCTTCAAGTCTTCACTTCTTCAGACGGTCTTCAAGTCTTCACTTCTTCAGACAGTCTTCAAGTCTTTACTTCTTCAGACAGTCTTCAAGTCTTCACTTCTATTGTTCAGTTGCTTCAACTCTGTTAAGGATTATTCTTCTTCAGATTCTGCACTCTTGTTCTTCTGATTCTGATCTTCTGATTCTGATTCTGATATTCTGATACTTCTTCATTCTGATGGATTGTTTTGACCTGAAACATAATCAACAAACATATACCTTTCTCAGTAGAACCTATTTATATAAACTCGTTAAGTTCTTATATAAAGTTATTTGTCCTTAATATAATGTTATTTGTTAATCATTAAAACTTAAGAATGTTATGTCATATAGTCATGTTTAATTACTTAAACAGATTTATAGACTTCACAATCTCCCCCTTTTTAATGATGACAAATAAATTATATATTACTGACAAAATGGGTATAAAAAGAAATGAGAGATAATAAAATAAGATAATTAATTTTATTACTCCCCCTATCTATATTATTCCCCCTGAGACAGACATTGATTCTTTTAGATATCTTCTGAAACAATTAAGTCTTTAATTAATCAATTCCAATTGTTAAATCTTTATTAACCAACTGTTACAAGTTTATTGTTAATATTCCAGATATTTTAGATAAACGATTGTTAAAATTTTTTTATTTTTATTTTTTGTTAAGATTTCAGATACCTATTGTTATTAGAACCCTTCAGATACCTATTGTTATTAGAACCCTAAAATCTTTACTTGTTAGAATTTTAGACACCTATTGTTAAGACTTATTGTTATTCATACTTATTATTAGAACTCTTAGTTTGTTATCTTCTTCCTTACTGTATTTTATATTTCTTTGCTATTTATTTCTTCTTCCTATAATCTCCCTATATATTTCCCTTTTTGTTACATTCTTTTTATTATTTTGTTAGTTTATATTTCTCCCCCTTTTGTCATTAATTAAAAAGGTTTGGTGATTATATTCTCCTCCTAAGTTTATTAGTTTTCTACAATCTTTTAAGAATTTCTTGTTACAATTAAAATTTCGTTAAACAATTATCAAGAGGTTATGAAGCATAAAAGAAACTAAACAAAGAAGATTTTGAGATTAAAAGAGAACAACTAAATTCACAGAAGAAAACACATTAGATAATGGAGACAGAAGAACAGAGACACTTAAGCTGACATCAGATAAGTTTTAAAGACGATAGAGGGAACTAATTTCCATAAGATTGCTCGTTAGACACTAGATATTATTAGAGATCTTGAGCACATTCTTCCTTATCTTCTTTATCTTGCGACGCAGTTGAGCATTCTCCATCCTTAGTCTTTGAATCTCAAGAATGTCATCGGTTTCCTCTGTGTTCCGATGATTTACCTTAAGAAGACCAGGATGTTTATGATTGTACAGGTGGCTAATGAACACATTGTTTACCATAAGAATCTTCATGATCACAGTATTGTGAGGTAGGATAGTAGAATCTCCCAGTTTTCTTCTTGCCATATCGAAAAGAATGATCCACGGAAGATTAATCTTCTTCTTTTGCAAAAGATTGATAACACAGAACCTCTCCATCTCAAGGTTATGGTTATCCTTAATACGTGGGATCACACAATATTTCAGAATATTGAAGAGAACTTTGGGAATGACTTTCATTCCTCGCCTATTGAAGATTAGATGGTTAAACTGTTCCTCAAACAGATCTTTCCAAGCTGTTGAGAACAATTCTCCTTCAGCTTTTACTCCTAGAGCTTTCTCAAGGATATTGGTAGTTACAACCACCTTTTGATTCATTACTTGGGCTTTGAGGCAGGTCTCTTCTTCTGAGTTTTCCAGACATAGCGTGTTCCAGAATTGGTACACGCTTTCTTCATGCCATTGACTATCAATGGCTTCAAAGAAGGGTAACCATCCGGCGGCTTCGAAAAAGGCAGTTACATTATAACCAACCTTAGAGAGATTCTGAAAGTCTATAGTTTGAGTTTGAAAGATAGAGGAAGACATTTCGAGAGATGGAAGTGAGAAATCTTTTGGAGGTTTCCTAGAGAGATTTGGAGGTTTGAGATGAAGAGAGCAAATAGAAATTTGAGAATATATACACAAGAGCAATTAATTATGCCACTGACAGCGCCTTCTTGGGAATAGTGCGTTGATTGATAGACAAGTGAAACGCCGCGACCTTTAAAGATATTAGACGTTATAGTTCCAAGAGACCCCCTTATTAAAACAACACGTCTTTTCAGAAGACAATGCATTGAATATAAGATCATGAAAGTTTAGATTAGGTAATGGAGAGATGTTACCACATAATCCGGTTATTGTTATCTGGATGAAGCGGTGTTATCTGACATTGCTTCTTGCCTTGAAGACTTTTTCTTCATCTAAGGTTGCTTGATGTCTGCACGTTCCAGTATGCTTTTGTCTTTTGTGCTCCCAGAGAATCTTTGAACAATCATCTTAACCTATCCTCAAGGATTGAGTTAGGCTAGATGTATAGAGTGTTAATCATCTAAACATTGTTGACCCACAGTTTCAGTGAGTTCATTTTGAACTTTCTGAACAGGTTCAGACAATGGAGACGTTATCACACTACCCATCCTTTTAGATGATGTCACATTGATTTATCTGTTCAGACGGTATTTCATTCTGAAGGCCTTCTTGAGATTATCTTCAAAAACCTGTTTTCTGAGACATACACAAACTAAGAATACCTTTCAGTAGCATATGATATTAAGTTAATTATTAAACCAAATGTCTTAGATTACTGATTACACTTTACCAAATTAAAAAATTATCTTAGAATATAAATTTTAATTCTGTTTTTATATTATTAAGTTAATTAATTTTATCTTTTAGTTGAACCAATTAAGGAAGTGTGTTGAGTTAAAGATTCATGTACAATATAAATAATCACAAAATTTAATACAATTGTTAATTAATTAAGGATAGAGTTATGTTATTGATAGACTTAAATATGCACAAAAGGAAACACATATAAACAAATAGAACACATAGAATATTAATATTAAGAGAAACACATAAACAGAGATAGAAAGTGAAATGGACTCAAAACAGAAAGACATAGATACAGAGACTTAAAAAAAATCAGAACACAAGTGTATCATTGATCTTCAACAGGTTTGTTCTCATTGGCACTGACTTTCTCCTTTTGTGTTTTCAGCATCTGCAGTTCTCTTTGATAGAATCTGAGTGTTTCTTCCAGCCGTCCGATGCGTTCATTCAACTTCCTTATGTTATATCTTCTGAAAATTTCTCTCAAATCTCCATGATTACTTAGAGAATCAGATGACTCCATATGGTTCTGAGTTGATGACGGAGAATTGTGTTCTTCTTTTATCTCTGCTGGTATCCCCTTAGAATGTTCATATTCCTTTATAGTGAACAAGGGTGATGGCTCCTGGTCAAAGAATCTTTCAATAGGAAATCCTTTATATTGAAGGATTTTCATAATCAGTGTAGTATGGGGAAAGACTTTGACTTCTTCTAATTTTCTTCTCATCATATGATAAAGGATGATTCTGGGAAGATTTAATCTTTTCCTTTGAAGGAGATGTATCAGCACAAATCTTTCCATATCAGAGATGATGATTGTATCCTTCCTCTTGGGTAGAATACAACAATTAATGATTGTCAACAGAATTTTGGGAATTTCCAGTAGTTGTGAACATACTGGGGTTTGAGAAATTCTGCGACCAAATAAAATTTAATCATGCATCTCTTCCTTTTTATCATTGATCTCCCAATCAGAAGAAAATTGTATTCCGGTTGCTTCAACCCCAATGATTTCCTTCAGAACCTTGAAGTCCACTCTGATAGGCATTCCCATTACTGAAGTGTTTATACCACTTGTCTCTTCAAGAAACACTTCTGAATTGTTCCAGAAATCTAGAACACTCTGCTCATGCCAGGGGAATGATGCCTCTTCAAGATAGGAAATCCATCCAGCATCCTTGAAATACTCAGAGATTTTTAGTCCTTCTTTGTCAAAGTCGCTTAAATTTACTCCCCTTGTGGGAATAATTCTTTCATCATACTTGCGTAGACTTTGAGAGCATGAGATAGCTGATCTTGATGCCATTGAGATAGATTAAGATGAATTGGAAGGAAATGAACTGTGAGGTTCTTCTGATGATCTTCCAATCCTTTAAATAGGCAATCAAGCATCGCTTCATTTCATGAAAAGAGCAGTTTCATCCACTAAGCAGTTATGGAGAGATGTGCATCGTGTCAATTGAGAGCAATGAGTTAATGATTCAATGATTCACATCGTGCCGTTTCATATTTTCAAAAATAGTTATGACTAACACACACGACTCTTCATTTACTTAATTTAAAAAAAACAGTTATTACTTTACTAAGCATGTGTTACTCTCCAACACATATATTTAAATAAGTAAAGCATACATAAAATGAATCATAAATTTCACACAGTAAACATAGTAAAACACATAGCATGTAGTAATTTTATTTTTCACACAGTTTTAAAAGCATGAAACAATTATATCATGTAATCATATTTTTCACAATTTCAACAAATCATGCAACAGATTAATAACTATATTTAAAATTAAAGTTAAATATAGATAGGAAAGGTGTTACCCGTTTGTGATCTAGAGATAGATTCACTTTCCTTTTCCTGTTGCGTCCTGTGCTTTAGCCTTATGAATAATGAGTATTGGAAAATGATTTTCCTATTCTCATTATCATTCTTCAGAGTTGCTTCAGCTTGGTGAGATTTCCGTTTTCTGAGGATCTACTCCTTCTGCATTTGTTAGATGCTCAACCCGAAGGTGAGCTCTGATACCAATTGTTAGAACCACAGGCAACACTAGAAGGAGGGGTTGAATAGTGTTTTATAAAATTTAAGACAATTTTAGAAATCTTTAATTAAAACAATCACGTAAGTGATCATTGTGCAAAACCAATCTTAAGATCAGAGTTATTTTAAATACATGCGGAATATATGAAAGATTTAGATTAAAAAACTTTCTCTTACTCTTAAGATTGTTTTGATTTTAAAAGCTTCTCTCAGTGTCTTCTGAAGAATATTACTAAGAGTACCTTCAGAACTATTTCTGAAATACTTTAGATGATCAGAGACCATCTATATCATGTGTCTGAACTGAGTTCCTGTTGGCCTCACTTCAGACAGATATTTCAGACATCCCTCTGAATATATTCTTCTATAATACTTCATCCTACACTAGAGACGTTTTAATTTTATGTTTGTATGAAAACTTGTTTTATTGAAATCCTTGAGTTAAGCTTGTTATGAAAAGTACTTTTCAATCCCCCAACGTAAATATGAAAACTGCAAGTAAAAGAGATCAGGAGAAAGAAAACTTAGACACGGAATTTATCCTGGTTCACCCACAAAACCCGTGAGCTACATCCAGTCCCAGAGGCAAACCACCACTGGATTTTCCACTATCTGAATCCACAGATACAAGTATTCTTTTCTATCAAGCCTCTCCAGGCTCTACCACAAGTATTCTTTCTTCCACCAAGCCTCTCCAGGCTCTCTGACACATAAAGTGTTTACAAACTAAACTAAGTTTAAGTTTCCATGAAACATAAACTTAATCTCTTCCTGTACTAGAGGTTGACTGAGTACTACTCAGGATACAATGAATGAATTCTAAGTACAAGGGTAAGACAGAGACATAAGTGTTTAAGTTTAGGTACAATCTCGTCTCTAATAAGTGAGGTACTTCTCCCTCAACTAGTTTGGCCTAAGTGAGATATGAAATTAAGCTCCAGCCTCATTCTCCAACCATTGGTTTCCATGGGCTACATTCTCACCCACTAAATCCAAGGTATCATCCAAGCTTCAAACCGTACCCGGTTTGATAGTCATTTGTACAGCATGATTGCCTTCTCGACAACCAACTCACTTGATCAACAGACCAACTGTACAATCTAACTAACTGACCAGCTGATCAGTAGCCCGATTGAGAATTAACTTTCTGATCAATTGTTGTTGACATTTTCCTGATGTATTTAAGCTCGAGTCAACTCTTGTTAACTGTAAGACACTCAGCCTAGTTAACAATTTTCATGCTGATTGATTTCAAGAACTTTCTTGAAAAACAATCCCGATTGATCCAACTTGGTTGATCATTCTTACCAACTTGGTTGCAACAGCAGCTGCATGGTTGTTTCCAACAACCTGATTGATTGTTGAGGACAACAACTATGGCTTGATTGATCTTCCAACCAACCAGCATCTTCAACTTCTTTCTTGAGGCTATTTATATATTCTACTTGAGTATAGCCGTTGAAGATAATTCATAATACAGTTGAGCTTTTGATGATGTGGCTCATATAGCCGTTGTGTAATAGCTTCTCAAACGGTTACTTCTCCTTAAGCATATTGAGTGTTCAGAATACTCCCGTTCTGACACTTCTGTTGATGAGCTCTGTTTTGAGAGATGTGATGATTATGTGTATTCTCTCTCTTGAATTCTTTTTGCTTTCTTGCATCTGTTTTATCCAGCTTGCATCTTCTTGCTCCAACTTGCATTATCTTGCATCTGCTTTCTTCAGATTTCCTCTTATTTTCTTGGGAGTAGATATCCGTTGAATTTGCCTTTTTGCTTATTCTACATATACTTCTTTTTCATTTGCTCCTGACACCATTACTTCTTTGAATGAGATGTCTTGACCAATAGTCGTTGTTTGCAGATTCCTCTTTTGAGATTTAGATAAAGATGTTGAATTGAATGTATTTTATTCAAACATCTTCCTTGTTGCTTTTGCTTAGTCTCTTGAGCTTTTCTTCTGCTTTCTTTCGGATTGCACAAATGAAGAAATGTCTCGTTGAAATACTATCGTTTAGAGATAGCAAATAGTCTTCTTTTAATCCGTTGTGAGACACGCTTCTTGAAAGTTCTGACATAGTACAACGTTGGTGCTGCAGTAAAGCTGCCACCGTTGTTGCTGCAACTGTTGCAGAGGTTTCCTCAGTGGTGTATGAACTTTAAAGACACCAGGAAAAGTCTCTGTGACTTTGCCAATTTAAGCTTTGCGTGTTTGCAGAGAACTCTGTGACTTTGCCAATTTAAGCTTTGCGTGTTTGCAGAGAACAACTTTTCTTAGCAAACTTTAGATGGCTAAAGTCTTCAGTAGATGATGCCACGTCATTACTAAAGCTTCAGACGGCTTCCAATCTTCAGACGGGTTCCAGTCTTCAGACGGGCTTGGCTCTTCAGACAGCTTCAACACTTAAGACAGGTTGACCACTTCAGACAGCTCAAGTCTTTCAGACAGCTTCGTTGCTTCAGACAGCTTCTTTTGCTTCAGACATGTTACGCACTTCAGACAGCTTCAATACTTCAGTCCGCTTCATCTTGTATTCATTTCTTCAGTTCATTGGATAGTCTTCTAGTCTTCACTTCTTCAGACAGTCTTCAAGTCTTCACTTCTTCAGACAGTCTTCAAGTCTTTACTTCTTCAGACAGTCTTCAAGTCTTCACTTCTATTCTTCAGTTGCTTCAACTCTGTTAAGGATTATTCTTCTTCAGAGTCTGCACTCTTGTTTTTCTGATTCTGATCTTCTGATTCTGATTCTGACATTCTGATACTTCTTCATTCTGATGGATTGTTTTGACCTGAAACATAATCAACAAACATATACCTTTCTCAGTAGAACCTGTTTATATAAACTCGTTAAGTTCTTATATAAAGTTATTTGTCCTTAATATAATGTTATTTGTTAATCATTAAAACTTAAGAATGTTATGTCATATAGTCATGTTTAATTACTTAAACAGATTTATAGACTTCACAAGAATACTTGTATTTGTTCAGATAGTTGAAAATCCAGTTGCGTGTTTGGGGACTGGACGTAGCTCACTGTGTTGGTGGGTGAACCAGGATAAATTCTTGGCTAAGTCTTCTCATCCCTTATCTCTTATTAACTGTTATTTTAACTAACAAGAAGGGTTATGATATTAGTGAATAAACTGTTTAAACATAAGCTTTCAAAAATACGTTTCAAAACAGTTTAAGAAATCAGTTTTGGTGAACGTGCTGAAAAGATTTTCAGGAAGTATCTTTTCCAGTTTCAGAAAGTTGCTTATAGTTTTTGTGAAAACTCTGTTTGTGAAAAGGTTTTCAAGAAAATCTGTTTAAACAATTAAAACACTATTCAACCCCTCTTCTAGTGTTTCCTGTGGTTTCTACATTACCATCAATAGTTATGAAAAGTTCCAATTATTTATTAAATTAATATATACAAATGACTTAATTATTGTGGCCCACCATATTTATTTTATTTACAACTATTTGATCACTACCAACTCTTAACACATAGTAAATTCTAATTATTACTTCTCAATCAAGAAAAATATCTAACTTATTTGATAATTTTAAAATATCTAATTATTTGAGATGAAACACTTATGATAAAAATTTGACTTTTAAAAATTGTTATTGATTAAAAGTGTCCAAAAACTCTAAACAATGTAAAAAACTTACTCAAGCAACTCATGTATTGTCCAAAAGATCTCAATGTAATGATTAACATAACCAAACTCATCAAATAAAATACCAACATAAAATTAGATGATAATATATATGTTTACTAATATTACATCAAACTTTTATAAGTAAATTTGTGAGGTGTGTTAATGTTCTAATGAAGAATTTGATCAATGAAAGGTTCCTTGGTATCAATCAGTTCCCTCAAACAGGAGGAGGAGGATTGGGCTTAAACATCTCGAAGTAAGTTCCATATATATACTCAAGTGAAGAGCCATGTTCTCTGTCATAGACCATAATATGGCCATGCCACTCCCACATCCGACACTCTTCGTTCTCTTCATCTTCAAATTCAACACAAACGCTATGATTGCAAACAATGATAGCTTGGCCAGAATTCGGCTTGAGGTCATCTCTGTTGCCACTGACGATGATATTAATGATCTCCCTTTCTAGCTTCAATTCTTCTCTGACAAGCTCTGCGTTGCTTCCATATCTTTCAGCAAAGTAGTCATCATCTTCATCATCACTAGTAGAGTTGAAGAGGAAGTCCTCATGGGTTTCGAGTGAAACATTATCCATGCTGGAGTTGTTGGGGAAGGTGCACATAGTATTTGATGTGCCTTGTTAGTGAATGAATGGGAAAGGTAAAGATTAGAAGAGAGAAATGTAGGGTTTAGATGATGGAAACAGTAGCTCTCCTATTTAAAGGATTTAAGCTTTTGACCTTTATTATTATTTTATGACCAAATATTTGTTCTGCTGCCAACTAATTTGACTTACATGAATTTTATTAATTTTAGGGGTGGGTGCCCTTAGAAAATAGAATGTAAAGTTTCAATGATTAAAGTGATAATAAAATGTTGCATTGTAATAATTATTGAAATAAAATAAAATATATATGTACATAACATATATATGAAAAGGTTATAATAATTTAGTTATAATGATTAGGATTGTAATCAGTTTGGTTATTAGTCACATCATAATGGGATAGAGTTTTTTTTTTTCTAGCTTACATGAATTTAGCTATTCTTTCAGGATACCTTGACAAATTTTAAATATCAAATACTCTTAATTAATATTGCTAAAAACATTAAATTTAGGTTGAATTAATAATTCAGTCTTATATTTGACTATAAATTTGGTGAATTCTTTATCATTCAAAATTACTTAAGAATATATTTATTATTTTAAGATATGAATAATTCTTATAATATATAATATAAAATAATTCTCACATTATCTTATATTATTTAAAGATTCTAATTATTTTAAAAAAAATTACATTATATAGGTTGAATGAATTTGAAATAAAATTTAGAGAACTCAAATATTACTCACACAGTCACACTTACATATTCATGCACACACTACATATTTTAAAATGGTTTTGAATTAGACGGACATGCACTTAATTTTGAAATTTTAATAGAAAACCTTAATAGAAAAAAAGAAAATGATTGTTATTATAAATTAATAATATTCAATAATATATATTAAATATAATATATCGATCACACAGTAATTAATTTGTATGAATAATATATTATATAAATGTCTTTCCATTTTTAAAATTATACCATATTTTAAATGCAAAGTGTTCATTGATTTAATATTTTATTTTTTTCAATAAAAATATATTTTGGAAATAAAAATTTTAACATAATAATATATCTTATAAAATATATTATCTTTTTATTAAAAAATAAAGTAATATATTAAATGTATGTCATTCAATATATATATATATATATATATATCTAGTGATATGATATTAAATCTAATTTAAATATGACATTAATATATTAATGTATGAGGTGTGTTAATATTTTTAATAATATACTAATTTAATATTATCAATAATGTATATATTAATTATATATTTAATTTACATATTCATAAATTACTATATATATATATATATTACCGTCAAAATATATATTTTTTTCAATAAAATATATTTTGGAAATAAAAATTTTAACATAATAATATATCTTATAAAATATATTATCTTTTTATTAAAAAATAAAGTAATATATTAAATGTATGTCATTCAATATATATATATATATATATATATCTAGTGATATGATATTAAATCTAATTTAAATATGACATTAATATATTAATGTATGAGGTGTGTTAATATTTTTAATAATATACTAATTTAATATTATCAATAATGTATATATTAATTATATATTTAATTTACATATTCATAAATTACTATATATATATATATATTACCGTCAATGTATAGAGGAGGGTTATAATTACACCGGTGTAAGTTACACCAAGTATTACACCGCTAATAACTACAAATCGAATATATTTTTTAGTAATCCAACCGTTGAATTATGTTTGTTCATCATCAATATTATATGTGCCAAGTTTCGTAAAAAATTGACACCAATAACTTGATAATCAAATGGTTGGATTTTTCATATATTTCAAATGTATATATAACGTTAATCTTGAGACATCTCAATGGCATATCAAATAATTTCGGATTAAAGTAAAATTTTATATGTATGATCTATATGATAGTAACTTTCAATCCAACGGTGGATTATTAAATACAATGATTTGTTTAAAAGATATTCAGCGGTGTAATACTTGGTGTAACTTACACCGGTGTAATTATAACCCTCCTCATATATATATATATATATATATTAATAACTCTCCTCTAATGAAAAATCTATCATTAATATAATTAATTTATAGTATATATGAATGTTGGTACACTGAAGATATTATACACCGAAACTTATTGATGGTGTATATTAATATGTTATAATATTATACATGGAATCTAATGCCAAATTATATAACTCAAAGGTATTCATTAATATACATTGAATCTAATGCCAAATTATATAATTCAAAAGTTGTTACCAAAAAAAATATAATTCAAAAGTCTCATTAATAAGTAGTAATTATTAATATTCTACATTTAATATATATGTTCAATGTAGATGTTGTATTTAATACATTAGAGATTCAAAATGTATTAAAATTTCTCTTATATTATAATATATATATATATATATAATGATATTATATTGTAACATATAGTCAATATTGTGTTTGTTAATGTAAGATAATAATGAAGATGAACTTAATGAATGTATGTAATATAAAACTAACATTATAATATGGTATAGAAGTTGTATTATACGTAATACAATTAGTTATTGAATTTTTGTATTAAAATATAGTATATGTTACAATATAATATCATTATTAGATAATATAAGAGAAATTTTAATACATTTTAAATCTCTGATGTATTAAATGTAGCATGTACATTGAACATATTAAATGTAGAATAATATTGATTACTACTTATCAATGAGACCTTTGAATTAATTTGGCATTAAATTCAATGTATAATATATAACATAGTAATATACACTATCAATAAGTTTAGGTATATAATCTATTCAGTCTACAAACATTCATATATACTATAAAATTAATTATATTAATGGTAGATTTTTAATTAAATACATCATTAATATATAGTGATTTACGAATATTTAAATTAGATATATAATTTAATATATACATTATTAATATATTATGTTAATATATTATTAAAAACATTAACAAATTAATACATTTCATACATTAATATATCACAATATTCATTTAAAATTTTTCAAGTTCACCACAAAAATTTTAAATTTTTTCAAATAAATAATAATTAATTAAGATTGTCTTTAATGCTTCCTCAACAAAATTTTAATAATATTATAATTTAAAATATTTTATATTTAATAATTGGTATATTAAATAATACTATAAAGTTATAATACGGTATAAATGTATGGATATTAATATTATGTATAACTATATAGTATATTATGATAATATCCATAATATAATACTACCATTAATAAATTATAGTAATACTTTATACGATATATAATAATTACCATAATTATATCAATACTATAATCTTTACCATAATTAAGATTAATAGAAATTATAATATATTAATGATACATTATTTATCACAATAATCATGATATAATTAATATCCCATTATTTATAAAAGGTTTTAATATAAAAAATTATAATATGTACGGTATATAATTATTATTGGTGTTATATGATCATAAATGTTATCTAACGTGACTTAGTAAATTTGACTAATATTAAATTTTATGTATTCCTAATATATTAATCTGTTATATTGTTTAATTTATAAATATATTGTATTTGAATACATTGTGCTGGAAAGCAATGTGTCGCTCTTTATTGTATTTTCTCAATACTTTCTTTTCTTTGAGATCATTTTTTACACATTTTTTAATATTTCCTCAAATCCCTCTCAATTTCTTGAAAAACTAATTTTTTTTCCTATTTTGAATCTGTAACTCAAATTCTTCTTCAATACATTGTGCTGGAAAGCAATGTGTTACTCTTTATTGTATTTTCTCAATCCTTTCTTTCCTTTGAGAGCATCTTTCACACATTTTTTAATATTTCCTCAAATCCCTCTCAATTTCTTGAAAAACTATTTTTTTTTTCCTATTTTGAATCTGTAACTCAAATTCTTCTTCTTATTGTATTTGAATACATTGTGCTGGAAAGCAATTTGTCACTCTTTATTGTATTTTCTCAATACTTTCTTTCCTTTTAGAGCATCTTTCACATTTTTTAATATTTCCTCAAATCCCTCTCAATTTCTTGAAAAACTAATATACTAAAATCTAAATATTTATGATTATAAATATCATTAACCTATTTTTTCCAATTTTAAATCTGTAACTCAAATACTTATTATTATTATAATTATTATTTAATTGTATATAATAATCAATTAATAATTATAATAACAAATGATCCTATTTAAAATTTTGAATATTATAATTAATTGGCATCTCAAAATGTAATAACAACAAATGATGATTTTAAAATTATATAAAAAATTATTGATTTGATAGTATGGTTGTATTAATTGACATTTATAGGGACCGGTGGGAGAGGATTGCAAGGGATTGGGGATAATAGGGATAGGAAGGGGGAATTTCTAATTATAAAAAAAAAAGTAAAAAAGTAATTAATCAACGGGCTGACACATGTTATCTTCGTTATCAAGTCTAACGAAAGTGAACAGTAAGGATGTTTTTCAGCCATTTCTTATTTCGTAGGAATGTTTTTAAAAAAAAAATTGGAGGGATAAAAAACAAAACTCACTAATATTAGAGGGATGAAAAACATATTTAATATAAAATTAAATATTTTAATCTTTATTCAAGGGCATTTTAGTCTGTATTAATTATACTCAAACTTCTCTTCCCCCTATTTTTCTCCTACCAAACAACCTAAATTTTTTCACTATTTCTCTCTACTCCATTTCTCTGTTCTATATTTCTCTCCATCCTATTTCTTTCCACTTTACCAAACATGCCCAACATGCCCCTAAGAGACAAATTACACAAAAAGTGACCCTATTACTATTTGATTTATCTATCTCTCTGGTTCAATACCCTGTCAAATCTTTAGTAGAATAGAGGCCGACAGAAAATAAAATGATGGATGAACTGGGCCTTAGAGTATTGTGTAGAAGGCACCAGGCAGGCAGAGGAAAGATTACAGAGCATCACATATTTCACAATACAAGCAGAGATTTACAAGAAAAATCCAAAACTCAATACCGATGTGTATCAACGATGAAGTTCATTGCCAATATTAGCACGCCTTCATGTATAATAAAACGAGTGAATACTATGATTTTCTGTATCTGCATACTGGCATACCCATAATTCTCTGAATACAAATTCCTGAAAAATTAACTACCCTGAATGTTCACAAAACCTATCTTTGTTTTTCATCCATTAGATCTGTGTTCTTCAAATCATAACACAGCCAAGCTTTAGTCTGCTCGAGAGCCACTGCTACTTGCAGAAGATTTCTTACCCCCATACTTCTGTAAAATATGAAATGAAATCGTGCATTACATTTCAAGCTGACAGAGGACACAGAAATAACAATATAAAGCAAATCTTATCATAGTTGTATACAAATAGGATAAGATGTGCACAAGGTAAATGATGTAAAAAGCAAGCGAAACTGAACCTGTTTTCCAAGATCAAATGGGACATATTTGTATTTGATCATGTGAGCAATCTGGCGCCTCATTGTAAGGACAAACAGAACAATCCAGTAACAGAGTAATATAGGCCAAAAGACAGGAACATCAAATACAGAAAAGAAGGTCATCACAAAAGCTATGCAGAATGCCTTGGTGAAAGAATACCTGCAATAAAATTACAAAAGGAGCAGCACCAACCTCTTTCAAAACACTTGAAGAATTGTATAAATCAATAAATCAATTCACAAATTATCAGAAGTAAAGCTACAAAATGAGGCAATAGAAGATGAAAGAAAGAAGTCCCACATCGTTCAGCTGAAGCACCAGGGTGTAACTACTGATTAAGTTTCTTTTCTGTTTTCTATTAAGTTTCAGTTTCTGTTTTTTCTTCCTAGCTTAGCTTCCGGCAGTTCAAGCATTGTTACTCCCGCACCTACTCCATCTCCTCCACAAGATCCAACATTGAATCCTCTAAGTGTGTATTACATTCATCTAGGGGAGAGCACTTCTACACCTTTAGTTTCTCCACTCCTCACAATCAAAAACTATCACAGTTGGGCCCGATCTATGAAAAGATCCTTGATATCCAAAAAATAAGTTCAAGTTCGTGAATGGAGTGGTGCAACAACCTAGTTTTATCTTGGATCTTCAACTCAGTGGAACCTACAATTGCACAGAGCATTATATATCTTGAAGTTGCAGCTGCTGCATAGAATCTATTGAGAAAGAGATTTGCTCAAGGAGATAGGGTAAGGATCTTTGAATTACAAGAGGAAATTGCAACACTCAAGCAAGGTACGAGTTCTGTCACAGAATTCTTTACAGAGATTACAACATTGTGGCAAGAGTTAGAAAACTTCAGACCTTTTACTGCATGTACTTGTTCAGTCCAATGTGTGTGTAGCTACTCATCAAGGTCAAAACTATAGAGCTGAAGATTGTATTATGAAATTCCTAAGCGGTTTAAATGATGATTTTGAAGTGGTAAAAACACAGATCTTGATGATGGAACCATTTTCTGATAAAGACAGTCTTTTCTTTAGTTGTGCAACATGAAAGAAGTGTTAAATTGTTAATCCTTTGGTTCATTCAAACAATGTTATTGGAGAAGCACTTGAGAATGAAACAGTTGGCAGCCACACAACTGGAAGGGATGTTGATTCAGGTCACCAAGTTTCATTGACTTCAGAGCAGTACAAAGCTTTTATGACACTCCTTCAACCTTCAAACTTGGCTAGTTCTTCTGCATCAAGTTAGGTGGTTGATGTAAGCCTGTAACAACCACTGCATCACATGGTAACCTAGATATATCTAGGTCCTTTTCAGGTAAGCCTTCTGTTTTCTGTCAATAGAACCAAAAACAACACCTGGATCTTAGGTTCAAGTGCCACAAACCATGGTAGTCAAAATCGCGATTCAACACGTAAAATCGGTCGATCACGATCGGTCGATTTTACGATTCACGGCACCCTGGGCGATGCAGAACGTAGACTGAAACGCAAACCAGTGAAATCGAAGCGGAATCGCAACCAGAAGTGGTGGAAACGGTGAAATCATTCGATTTCACCGCGTCGAGCGAGTTGCTTTCTCGCTGTTTTTTTTGTGGCCCATAACCCGACCCGAAATCAAGCGACCCTTTAAATGGTTTTTAAACCTTCTTCGAACAGAAACTATTCTTCTTCCTCCTCCTTCTGCTCTGTTCTAGGTATCCTAAACGTCACACCACCTCCTTCCTCTTCCACCTGCTCTGTTATGGGACTTTGCCTTCTCTGTTCTGCGAACATGGCTACTGGTCATGGGCGTGGTTCTAGTTCTGTTAGATTAGTCATCTAGATTCTAGAATTATAATATTACTATTTAGTTTTGGTGTTAGTTACATACTTTGTTTTGGTGTTATGCCTAGTACCTTGTCAAAAACTTGATGTTTACTGTTTTGGAGTTGTTACTTACTTTGTTTTAGTGATTTAAATGTTTTATTTTCTTAATTATGTTATTTTATATACATATATATGAATTTATATGCATATTATATAAATATGGTAAAATCTTACGATTCGTGTTACGATTCCACAGTTTACGATTTTCACCCCCCTTCCTGATTTAAGGTAAAATCTCGATTTTGACTACCTTGCCACAGACCATATTTGTTCAAACCAAACTTTGTTCACTACCTTGCACATACTTACAAACATTGTTGTCAAATTGCGGAAATGGCAGTGCAATTGCGGAATGGAGTGGCGGTTTTATGGCAAACAACCATACGCCATGCTTGGTTTAGCGGATTTTTGATGGCGGTGCAATTGCAACAGCTATATGTTCATGGTAACATGGCGTTTATGGCGAAAATGGCGGCCAAACAGCCATTTTTTAACAAAAACGGGCTTGTGCCTCATGACCCGACCCGGTTTAAGGGTGACCCAGTACTAAAAATAACCTAAACCTGTTTCTTTCTCCACTTTGCCTATGTTGTTTGCCTCGGCGCTTTGCTCCACTCTGTTTCTCCACAGCCAACATTTCTACCTCTTCCGGCGACCTCCTCCTTCCAACGACCTCCCTCTTCCGGAGACCACATTTTCCGGTGAACCATCTTCTCCCTCTCTCTATTTTTTTTCTGTTTTTAGGTTCTGCACCCTCCCCTCTTAGATATTTGGAGACCTTGCAGAATTAATACCATTCATAAACAAAAGTATTTTTTACCATCTTTGATGATTATAGTAGACATTTATGGATAATTTTCTTCAAAAATAAGTCTGAAACTGGAAATCATATTAAAGGTTTTATTACATTGGTAGAAACTCAATTTGACACCAAAGTTAAATCAATCAGATCAGATAATGGGCCAGAGTTTCTACTTCATTCCTTCTACCAAGAAAAGGGAATTTTACATCAACGGTCTTGTGTAGAGACCCCCCAACAGAATGGGAGAGTTGAGAGGAAACATCAACATATGTTAAATGTTGCTAGAGCACTTCTTTTTCAATCACATCTGCCTAAATCCTTTTGGGGATTGGCTGTTGCACATGCTGCCCATCTCATCAATTGAATACCCTCCTCTCCTTTGTTAAATTCCAAATCCCCATTTGAAATGCTTTATGGTACAATACTTTATTTATCTCATCTTAAGGTCTTTGGGTGCCTTTGTTTTGTTTCTACTCTTACATCTAATAGATCTAAACTAGATCATAGGTGTCACAAAGGAGTTTTTGTTGGTTATAAAACATAAACAAAAGGATTTCTTATTTTTGATTTGCATACAAAGCAATTAGTACTTTCAAGACGTGTGACATTTGAAGAACGCATTTTTCCTTGGCCTAGAAATGCCACTTCCACTACAGTTCCTTTTTCCCCTTCTTGTTTACTAGATCCTCAGATTCATAATCCAGTCAACTTTGAACAGCCACTTCCTATAAATTTTGTTTCTTCACAAACCATACCACAACCAGAACTTGCATCTTCTACCTCTCATGAAACTCAATTTGCATCATCACCTTCATCATCCTTTCAACCTAGAAAATCCACTAGAATCAAGCACAAACCCACCTATCTCAAGGATTTTCATTGCAATTCTTCCACTACTTCTCAGCTGGATCAGTCAGGCACTCTCTTTCCTATAACTTTTGTTGTTTCCTTTGCAAATTTCTCCTTCTCACACTGCTTACAACTTAGCCCTTGACCAAGAACAGGAGGCATCTACTTATGCAGAAGCTATTAAGTTTGAATGTTGGAAGAAAGCCATGGCTGCAGAAATCACAGCTCTAGAACTCAATGGGACATGGACTTTGGTAGATCTACCTCCTGGTGTCATCCCTATTGGTAGCAAATGGGTGTACAAAATTAAGAGGAAGGCTGATGGCAGTATTGACAGGTATAAAGCCAGGCTAGTGGCTAAGGGACACAATCAAATTGAGGGCCTTGACTATTTATATACATTTTCACTAGTGGCTAAACTCACTACCCTCAGGGTCATCATTGCTTTGGCAGCTTCTCACAACTGGCATTTGCATCAACTTGATGTCAATAATGCTTTTTTACATGGTGATCTTAAGGAAGACATGTATATGTGTATTCCTATAGGTATGCTTGTCTCTTCTCCTTCTCAAGTTTCTAAATTGACCAAGTGTTTGTATGGTTTGAAGCAGGCAAGTAGAGGCAAGTAGACAGTGGTATGACAAGCTGTCTCACTTTCTCCTTGCCCTTGGTTATCATCAAGCCATTTCAGACCACTCTCTCAAATCACAGCACCAGGGTGTAACTGACTAACTGACCGATTCAGTTTCTTTTCTGTTTTCTGTTAAGTTTCTGATTTCTGTTTTTCTCTTCCTAGCTTAGCTTACCGGACACACTTCCTTCAGCATGTATATTTTGGTTTCTCTTGTATCATTCAATTCATTCAGTGAATAAGATGAATCAGTTTCCTCCTCCAAATTCTTTAACCAAGGTTCTATTACAAATCACAATCAATAACACCACCAAAGTCACTATACATACAGTTAATATTATTTATGATGCCATTCATTTCCAGTCATAGTCATACAACAGAACACAAGATAAAGGAGAATAATGTGCAGTTTTGTGAAATGGTAAATTGTTACCAGAACTTAAACTCAGGGAGTCTGCGAATGAAGGGTTTGAACTCATCGGAGCCTTTGGTTGGGAGAGAAGGCTCGATCTCGGGATCAACACGAGGGGAGAGAAAACCAATCAAGAGATTGAGAAGGTAGATTCCGAGCCCATAAGAGACAATGTAAAATCCCTGCACATAAAAAACCCGAAGAGCATAGATGGATGCAATAACCAAAGTCCCAATCCATCTATAAGCGGTGTGGGGAGTAGATTTATCCAAATAATATTGAAACAGCTTCGAAAATTCTTGCCAGTATTGATTAACGGGTGCACTACCACCGCTTCCAGTTCCCTCCATTTCAATCACCACCTCAACTGAAGCAACACAAATAAATAACCAAATATCATGATATAATAACGTATATAAGGGGGAAGGGGGAATGAGATCTGGAATTTCATGGTGGAGAATGGATAAGAAAGAAACCCTAATCGAATGGAAGAGAGAAAAGAAATGAAATCGAAAAATGAAGAAAAAGAGGTGACCTGCGATGCGAAGAGAGTCTTGAAGCGATGGAGGAACCGAAAAGCGATCTACAATTACAAGGCTGATGCCAGGTTTTCTCTTTTTTTTCGTTTTGTGTTCGTAACTTACTCAACCCCGAAGCCTCAACCTTATGTTAGGTCAGGGAAAAGGGAGAGAAAGGTTAAGGGAGGGTGGTGCTTGCCTTACTCTTGCGTTGAGGTCAGGGCATCAGGTTATTTAGTTATTACCTACCCTTCTAATTCTACATCGTAAAATTATTAACTAATGTTTGAGTTTGACTAATATATAAAAAATATGATCAAATATTGTAACAAAAAAATTGCAATTTATTCTTTAACGAGTTTAATATATATATATTGATATCGTAAAAAAAATTTGCACCGACATCTATTGATGTATTGCCACATCATTTATTAAATTTAATAACAAATGAGATGTCATATTCATTAAATAATCTGGCAACACACCATTAGATGTTTGTATAAAACATTTTTACATTAACATTATATATTCTTCTTTAATTAGTGGTCGATAATATGGACATATATAAAAAAAATCTTATTATTAATATTAACTATTTGTATATATTATTGAGTCAAAAAAAATATTTGCATATATTATGATAGAAATTTTTAAAGATTTAATAATCTAATATCATAAATTTTTATTAAATTAAGTTTTTTTTAACATAAAATTTAAAATATACGATCACAAAGATATAATTTATTTATGTATATATTTTATTTTTATGAGTAAGATATTTTTTTATTTATTATTAAAATAATGTGTGTGTATATATTATAAATGTTCTGTTTATTAGAGTGTCGGCTGCTTGATATTTATTGGTCAGAAAATAAACAGCTTTCAAGAAATGGCAAATGACATTGTTTCTTTTCATCTCATGTAATTTCGTCAGAAGAAAGAAACAGCAAAATTATACAACCATTGCCACCTCAGACGTTGAAGAGGCATGTTGGATAAAAATATTCTTTTTGTTTCTTTTTAAATGTCATTTAAATTAATTGTATAAAGATTCAAAAAATAATTAATATATTTTATAATTATTATTAATTATAAAAAATATTTTTTATTTTTTATTTTTAATATATATTTTATCTATTTAATATATTTTTTTCAAAATTCTTTCTTTTCTTAATTAGTTGATAATTAGAATATAATAGATAAAATAATAACTAATGTTACTTTAAAATTTTGAAATTTTTAAAAAAATAAAAATATTGCTTCCCAAGCTCTATATTATAAGATACTGCCTCTCGTCATATTTATAAGAAATAAAAATATTTTTTTTTGGTCTTAAATATAAGAAATATAGTATTAGATTTTGAGTTGTATTAATTATGAAGTTCCTTTTATACTTTTAATTTATTGTCAACTATACTCACTTATTTCTCTTGACAGTGGATGTATTACTCTAATGATGGATTTAATTAGGAATAATTTTGTCACTATTTTAATTATCTAATATTAAGGGTATTTCTAAAATAAAATTTTAAATTATGACACAATTAATTACAATTAAGTGGTTTCAAGGATTTTCCTTGGTTTTGGTTATTTAGTCGTATGCTTCTTATAAATAGAACAAGAGGTAATACCATTTAGAAGATGTTTCGGTATGGATTTCAAATAAAGTACACCAACATTGTGAGGGGGTTGATAATCATAAAGTGAGAAATAATGGAAGATAAATACAATAGAAAATAGAGTAGGATTCATATGCTTAGGTGTAAGATGATGGAAGTGGATGAGAGACTTTGGTTCTTGAGGCTTGGAGGTTAATGGATGGGTCACCATGGTTCTTCATAAAGGATGAAGTGATTTTCAGAGTACACCTTCATTCTTGGTCGTGTTTTTTGGCTCTCGCATGGTGTCAAATGGTTTTTCTATTCTTTGTCCCTTCTGTATGCTTCAATCTCTCCGTTTTCTTGGTCACAAAATGGACTTTGTATATGATTTAAAATGGGTCAAGGATGATGTTGGGCAATGGCGACATCAGGGCGCATGGGAAACAAAGGTTGGTGTCATACCGTCATTGTGTCAGTCAAGAAAAGCAGGTGGCAGACTGTCGCTGCTAGTCTGAAAAAGCAGTATTGGAGGTCAAGCAAGGCATTGGGCAGCGTGTGTCAGCATGGAGTGTCAGAACGGTAAAGTGTTGGGTGTGTCGGAGTAAGGCATCATGGTTGGGTGTATTTCGTCAAGGTGTTCTTTAAGCCTAATTAAAAACACATCCATAGCATGTCTAATTTGAAGCGTCCTGAAGGAGGACAACGCCTATAACCCCTCCTATGTTATTTTCTTAGAACCTACGATATTTTTTTTTTTGTGGATCATATCGCCTTTGTAGCATCATACTTCGACCATCCTACAGGTCTACAAAGCCAGTGGCAAATATTTTGTATCTCTATAAATGTTTGTCAGCCATCCATTCATAATGACATGAATTGTGTTTCTTGAAATGTAAAATGACAAACTATGAAAGACACTTACCTTATATCTATAGATGACTTTTGGGAAAATATTCCTTACCATTAAATAGTTTGTCGTGGTGTGACACAATATTTGAAGGAGTATATCATGAAATAGTATTACTGTTGGGGCATATTGTCACGTATGAGCACCCTAGACTTTTGGGCATCTTATTAATTATTATGCCTAAGCATTTTTCTCTCCCGAGTGCTTTATTACGTCTTAGCGTCTTTCTATAAGGCATCTTTTGCTTCCTCAAACGTGTTTTGCACTGACGCCTTCAAATCTCATGATTTCTAGAAGCTTCCATTAGTTGATTTTTGCTTGTTTGCTCAGAGGTAACGAGAAGGTGTACGTCTATAATGTGGGTGACTTTATTTGCCTGTGACCTTTCCTATCCATTTTTATCAAATATGGGATTCATCTTTCGTTGCTTCAACTGTGTTCGTTGCCTTTTGGAACATTTCTGCATTTTTCCGCCCTTGTATTTTACTGCAACTATACACTAGTTTTAAAGGTGACTACGCCTTCATATTTTAATTCTCCTTGTATCACCAAAGCATCATTAAGAAGCTCACCTTCCACTTTAAAGGGCATTGTCACTCTCTTTAGATTTGTATTTGTTGTTGTAATAGCGTGCTCAAGGATCCTTGATTGGTGACTGTGTCTTCTACATTTTTGTTGGGCTGCAACAGTTGTCGCAATATCATTGTTGTCATAACTACATGGGGTGAGTGTGTCTTGGCCTCCAGTAAGATGTATCTCTAGCTAGGTCGCTGAGAATATTTACTTATGCTCCATTACATCATCGTTGGATAGTGGTCATGTTAGATCTAAGAGAAATATTTCATGTTGGAAGATATTATTTGGGATTGAACTCTACAACTTCCACCATTAAAACACCTCCCCAGTGAAGTTGCCAAATATTTCAATATGAATTTCAAATAATATACATCAACATTGTGAAGGAGTTGATAATCATGATGTGAAAAATAATGGAAGATAAATACAATGGAAAATAGAGTAGGATTTGTATGTTTGGGAGGTATGAGATGATGGAAGTGGATGAGAGACTTTGGTTCTTGAGACTTGGAGGTGAATGGATGGGTCACCATGGTGCTTCATAAAGTCCATCTTTGTCTCTGTTGTATGCTTCGATCTCTCCTTTTTTGTCATGGAATGGACTCTTTATAAGATTTAAAATGAGTCAAAGATGTTGTTGGGAAACAATGACATCAGGGCGCATGTGAGACAAAGGCTGGTGATAGACTGTCGCTATGTCAGTCAGGAAAAGCAGGTGGCAGACTGTCAGTCTGAAAAGTAGTCTTGGAGGCCAAGCAAGCATTGGGTAGCGCGTGTCAGCATGAAGTGTCAAAAAGGTTCTTATAACTGACTCATCTAAGTAATTTTTTTATTAATTTTTTAATTATTAAAATAACTACAATTATGAAATTAGGTTTTTTATCGGGTAAAATGACTTAGGTGAAAAACTCTAATTTAGTAATTAAGGTTATTTTAATAATTTAAAATTAATAAAATAGCTAATTAGATTATCATTTTGTTATTTGAGACTCACTATTGAGGCTAACATGTAACTTTTGTTAGTCAACTAATCAGGTTAACAGATCTCACTGACGGGTAGGGACCATAGTTTGGGGGTTTAGAAAGTTTAGGAACAAAAAATATAGGATTTAAAGTACAAGAACGAAAACTAAAGTTGACCGAAATTATAGGGACAAAAAACATATTTTTCCCTAGGTTAAATATGTGTGGTGTTGAAGCCTTAAAAAATATAATTCAGTCTAGTGTATTTATACCCTTAACATTAACATGCTGGAGGTGGGAAGTCAAGTGGAATTGGATACAAGACTCACAGCTGATATATTGTTGTAGAATAATAAGTTGTGGTGAACTAACCAAGATTAATTAGTTATGAATTGACCAAGATTTTTAAAATAAATGCATTTGAATTCTCTTTTATTAAAATAGTACTATTAGCACCCAATTTTGATAGAGTTTTTTTATTTATAGAAAATAAAATTAAAAAAATTAAATAATAAAAAATGAAAAAATAGTAAAAATAATAAATATAAAATAAAAATAAAAATATAAAAAAGAATTTAAAAATAAAAAATCTACTTTAAATAAAAGGAAAAAGGGGGAAGAAAGATATTGTATTAAAGAAACATTAATGTCATCAAGAGAGTATATATTTTTTGTTTATGTAAAAAAGAGAGAGTATATTTTTATAAAAAATATCTAAGGGATAAATATTAATTAATAATTTCTCTCATTAATGTGACATATTCTTATTAATTATTTCCCTCTCAATTAAAATGGATTGTGAGGTTTGATTTTACGAGGATTCTATTTAGAAATGTGGTTTTTAAAGATTTTGATTAAATGATTAATGTAATTAATGATTAATCTATATATCTATACATATATATAAAGGAAATACCTTTTTTTTAGTTTCCACTTTTTTTAGACAATAATACCCCTAATTATTTTTTGAAAGACACACCAATAAAGAAAGAGTGAGGGTAACCAAGTAAAAAACCACTAAAAACAGAATTCAGTATATCATCCAAATTTAAAGAATGATTTAAATTTAAATGATTAATCTATACTTTTCAAAATTATTTTAAAAATTCACGAATTAAATGATAAGGATAATATTTTAAATTGAAATTAAGAAATGAGGATTAAAATTAGAATATGAAAAAATAGAATCAATCAGGATTTGAATTTGAATTGTAAAAAAAAGGATTAGTGTTAAAAAGTTATCATTAAAAAATAGAATTCAGTATATCATCCAAATTTAAGGAAGGATTTGAATTTAAATTATTAATCTATACTTTTCAAAATTACTTTAAAATTCACAACTTAAATGATACGGATAATATTTTAAATTTAAATTAAGAAATGAGGATTAAAATTAGAATAGAAAAATACAATCAATCGGGATTTGAATTTGAATTGTAAAAATAAGGAATAGTGTTAAAAAAGTTATTATTAAAAAAATCAGAATTCAGTATATCATCTAAATTTAAAGATGAATTAGAATTTGAAGTATTTGAAAATATAAATGAACAAATTTTACGATTTTTCCCCAAAAAATGCGGATAGACGGGCACGGCAGGGCCTGTCTTTCCGCTAGTTTTAAGAAAAAAATGGGAAGAAATGAAGAATTTAATTAAAGGAAGTTGATTATGATTTTGGGGAAATTGCAGAAACAATCAAAGGAATTAATTAAAAGGATTTTACGTGGGAATAGTGAGAGAAGAATAAAACTCTTGATAGGATCATTAGAAAAAATAAAACATCAAACCTTTCAAATCCCACATAGAGTAGTACACTTTCTCCCAATCTCTCATTCTCGTATAAAAGGAGTGAACTACCAAATGTTTGGGGAGGAGAAGAACTTCTCTTTAGTTATTCTTTTTTTGGGGCATCAAGAAGGGTCGACATGTTTATTTATCTCCTTCTTTTTTATTTAAACAATTTTTATGATATATAATTTTCTTAAATTTTTAGGAAGTTTTCTTTAGGATTTTTAAGAAAAAATGAGATAATATAATTTTTTTAAAAAAAATAAAAATATCATTAGCTTGATTTCAATTGGTAGAACAAGGAAAAAAAACTTAAAATCAACCAACCCACATTTATTTTTTTGCAAAATTATTTTTATTTATTTTTGTGATTTATTTATGAAAAAAAGGGTAAAATAATTTTCTTTAATTTGCACAATTAATTTAAGGTAACCGTTTTAAAGCAGACATGTAGAGGTTGTTATGTGTTTAGTCTCCACTCTTCCCCAAACGTGATCAATTCCAACCCATTTTTTTAAAATGATTTTTTAGGATTTTCAATTTTCCCTAATTTAATAAAATTGACGGTGGTTCCCTATATAAATTTTCTTTAATTTTTTGGGTTGGTACAAGTACATTTCAATTTTCTTAAAATATAAGCTTTCAAATTGGTATGAATTCCACCTTCATATTTATTTCAACTGAATAGAGAATAGTTTTAAGATGTATTGGATATATTTGCATGTCTGAACATGAATAAATAAATATTGTCCGTTACCATCAAAATAGGTATAAAAGGACAAATTGCATATATTAGCCACAGTCTAGCACTCCGTTTGATTATTTGCTTGTTGTGGGGCTTCAATTCAATTTTCCTTTTTATTGCAATGGCAGAGAGTGGCAAGAGCAAGATTTTGATCATCGGAGGCACTGGTTTCATCGGAAAGTTCATTGTTGAAGCGAGCGTGAAGGCTGGCCACCCAACCTTCCTTCTGGTCCGGGAATCCACCCTTTTTGACCCTGCTAAGTCATCCATCATCGACAAATTCAAGAATTTGGATATCAATCTTGTCCCTGTACGTTAAATCCTCTTCCTTTTCTAAAATGATGGATTTTGTGTGTGTTGTTTCAGGGGACATTGTTTTAATTTCTTTCACACAAATTAAGAAATTTACTGTATCGATGGATTACTGGATGTGTTTGTTAGTACTGCAGGGAGATCTATATGATCACCAAAGTTTGGTGGAGGCGATAAAGCAGGTCAATGTGGTAATTTCCACTGTAGGAATCCCTCAGCTAGCTGATCAAGATAAGATCATTTCTGCCATTAAAGAAGCAGGAAATGTCAAGGTTATTTATTTATTTATTTATTTTGGGTAGTGACCATACACTATTGCATTGTAATACTAACAAATATTACGTCAAGCAGGGTAAGACTGCTCAAAGCATTGCTTTAGACCCCTAATTGTTAGTAACATCTTTATACACAAAATAAAAAATATTATTATAATTAGGTCCAGTTCATTGGTTTATAAATTAATTTTCCTCCTCAATGGTTGATGGTTCAATCCTTGCTAAATCAATTTTATCTTTTAAAGTCTCTTTCTTTCACTTCATATATTTAAAAATGCCCTAAAATAAAAATTTGCTTGAGGTCTCACTGCATATTGGGCAATATAGGGTCGGCCTGACGTCAAGTATTTATTTTTCAAAAAATTGGGCAACAATAAATGTGTAGAACAAGTAGTTCTATTTTCAAATCTTAAGAAAGAACAATATATTAATCTTAAGATTTGTTAGGGAATGTAAAACCATTTCCTATTAATGTGATCCTTTCATGAGAACAAGCTCTAATTTGAGTGAAATTGTTGATTTCTTAAGTAGTAATTATGGATGGCAGAAAGTACATATATATTTCGAGCTTGTTCTGCTCTGAGGACTATTTTGTTCCACAGAGGTTCTTTCCCTCTGAGTTTGGAAACGATATGGACCGGAGTCATCCAGTTGAACCAGCAAAGACTATATTTGACATCAAGGTCAAACTTCGCCGAACCATTGAGGATGAAGGAATTCCCTATACTTATGTGTCAAGCAACTTCTTTGCTAGTTACTTCCTACCCAATTTGTCACAGCTTGGAGCCACAACTGCCCCAAGAGATAAAGTTGTTATCTTAGGAGAAGGAAACCTCAAAGGTAAAATGTAAAAACTAAAAGACAAAGTTCTATTACAAGATTAGAAATTAACTTACATGTCACTCATTGTCCTATTAACTTTTGCTTCATTAATAACAGCTGTTATTAACAAGGAAGAGGATATTGCTGCTTATACAATTAAAGCTGTTGATGATCCAAGAACCTTGAACAAAAATCTCTACATTAGGCCACCAGCTAATACCTTGTCGTTTAATGATCTAGTATCTCTCTGGGAGAAGAAGATCGGTAAAACTCTTGAAAGAATCTATGTCCTAGAGGAACAACTCCTAAAGCAAATTCAAGGTTAGTAAGTGATCATTGTTTAAGATGTGTGCTGAAGTGAATTTAACTGTGATATCTTATATTTTTCTTTTCTTTTCTTTCAGAGTTCTCACCACCCTTGAATGTGATCCTGGCCATTTGTCTCACTGTCTATGTAAAAGGGGATCATACTAACTTTGAAATTGAGCCAACATTTGGAGTAGAAGCTTCAGCACTCTATCCTGATGTGAAATACACCACTGTGGATGAGTACCTTAATCAATTTGTCTGAGATGCAATTGCAAACCCTATTGGTTAGTCTTCTCAGTAAAATTTAATTGTCTGAATAAAGAAAATCATGTAGTAGCATTGACTAACTTGCTGGGATGTGCTCCTTATAGGAATTAGTTATGTTATTGCTTATGTATGAAGAAAGCTATTCCCTGCTATGTTATGGTAAAATTACATGCCTGTTAAAGTCATCAATTTCATTTATTTTTCTTTGTACTAACTTGAAAGGTCGGGTTGTAAAAAAACAAAGGGACAACAATATTTTTTTAGAAGACAGCCATACCAGTATCCGAGGGATAAATGGTTGTGAGAAACCTATCAAGTTAACACTATGTTATACCAATGTCCATAGAATAGAGTATCCTTCATTAAATTTCGCAAAGTCAGTTTCTAATTTGTTTTCTCTTTATTATAACTTTGGTCCATTCAAAGTCACCTTTTTTTTTTTGGGTATAAAAGTCACTTTCTTTTTCTTTTGATAAAAAGTCACTTTCTCAAACTCTATTTTTGATAGCCATTTGGGCTATTATTTCACCTTTCATGATATACAATACACGACTTCTAATGCAACAAAAGGGGGGAGTGATTACTGGTTTCTAGCCGCGGAACGAAATAACTAATTGGTACATGCAAAATGTTCAACAACTAAAATTGAGAGTGCCTAACCAATTGTTAGAATACTTAAAATCATAGTTTGAAATTTTAAATTTGATTGAAATTTATAACGGCAAATATCAACTACAAAGTATTTTCCAATTGAGATATACTATTTGTACCGTAAGTATTTGTACAACTTAATACAACAAACACCTGTCTCTCTTTGCTCCGTTTAAAAAAAAACTAAAAAGAAGTTTGTTTTTCAAGTCAGAAACTTGTCGTTTGTCGTCGCATCAAATCATCAAAAAAGATGTTTTTGAATTAAAAAAATAAAAGTAATAAATTAAAAAAATAAAAAATTGCCATATTTTTGAATTTTTTTATGGTTCTCTTTATTCCTGCCCAATGACACTTTTCTTGTCGCCAAGTTTATAATTTATAACAAGTTTATAACTTATTAATGTTCTATTTATTAATGTTCTATTTATAACCAAATTCTAAAGTGATTCATAAATTCCTAAAGCTTAGCTTTTAACAAAGTTAACCAAAGGTGATATAGTTTGTAACCAAGTAAGATAAACATTATAATTTGTTCACATTCACTTTATAACCACATAAAAAAGTGGTTCATAACTTCCTCATGCCCCGTGTTAAAGCTATTACAACAGAGTTTATAACTTATAAACATACAATTTGTAATCAATTTAGATAAAGTTTATAATCTTATCGATAGTCAGTTTGTATTCCGTATGAAGAAAGAAAGAGAACCGTGAAAAAATTAAAAAATCTAGCAGTTTTTTATTTTTTTAATTAAAAAACATCTCATTTTATGATTTGATGCGGCAGCAGGTGCATGTTTTTTACTTAAAAAGCAAATTTCTTTTTAGTTTCTTTTTAAAAAAGCGGAACAAAGAGGGACACATATTTGTTATATTAAGTTGTACAAATACTTGCTATACAAATAGCATATCTCTTTCCAAATTAGGTAACGTTGGAAAAACCGCAAGTGGAGTGGAGCAAGACAGAGTCTCGCACCTGATAGGTCGTAGGTTCAAACTCAAATCCCTCTCCTTGGGGTGAGGTAAATGTAAGTATTTTTGTAAATGCTTCTTAACCCGAGAGTCTTTCCCTGCCTTTAACTGGGACACCATCCCCTCACCCTCGTATATTTACCATAAAAATCATGATTTTGCTATTCAGTGGTATAATCAGGAGCAAAGTTGTTTTGTCCATAAGAGAATTCAACTTAAATGTATATCAACTTACAAAATATTTCCAAAATAATAATTACACACCTAAAAGTGATAACTTTCAACCCTATCCAAATAATATTCCATTTAAAAGCACTTTTCATCTAAATTTTTTCAAATGTAGTAATTCACTCGAACACACTTCTAACTAAAATCAATTTTATATATAATCAAATTTATTCCAAATTAATTTTACAAACTCTAATATAAATGCACTCCTGATCAGCTTCAAAGCACATTGCCATCGGCTTTCAACTGCATCGTAAGCATTGGTTAAGAGACAAATTACAAAAGTGACCCTATTTCAACTCTCTCTCTCTCAGGTTCAAGACCCTGTCAAATCTTTAGTGGAGTAGAGGCCGACAGAAAATAAAATGATAGATGAACTGGGCCTTAGTATTGTGTAGAAGGCACCAGGTAGGCAGGGGAAAGATTACAGAGCATAACATATTTCACAATACATGCAGAGATTTACAAGAAAAATCCAAAAATCAATACCGATGTGTATCAACAATGAAGTTCACTGCCAATATTAGCACGCCTTCATGTATAATAAAACGAGTGAATACTATGATTTTCTGTTTCTGCATACTGGCATACCCATAATTCTCTGAATACAAATTCCTGAAAAATTAACTACCCTGAATGTTCACAAAACCTATCTATATCCATTAGATCTGTGTTCTTCAAATCATAACACAGCCAAGCTTTAGTCTGCTCGAGAGCCACTGCTACTTGCAGAAGATTTCTTACCCCTATACTTCTGTAAAATATGAAATGAAATCGTGCATTACATTTCAGGCTGACAGAGTACACAGAAATAACAAAATAAAGCAAATCTTATCTTAGCTGTATACAAATAGGATAAGATGAGCACAAGGTAAATGATGCAAAAAGCAAGTGAAACTGAACCTGTTTTCCAAGATCAAATGGGACATATTTGTATTTGATCATGTGAGCAATCTGGCGCCTCATTGTAAGGACAAACAGAACAATCCAGTAACAGAGTAATATAGGCCAAAAGACAGGAACATCAAATACAGAAAAGAAGGTCATCACAAAAGCTATGCAGAATGCTTTGGTGAAAGAATACCTGCAGTCATAATAATAAAATTACAAAAGGAACAACACCAACCAACCTCTTTCAAAACACTTGAAGAATTGTATAAATCAATAAATCAACTCACAAATCACAATCAATAACACCACCAAAGTCACTACACACTACATACAGTTAATATTGTTTATGATGCCATTCATTTCCAGTCATAGTCATACAACAGAACACAAGATAAAGGAGAATAATGTGCAGTTTTGTGAAATGGTAAATTGTTACCAGAACTTAAACTCAGGGAGTCTGCGAATGAAGGGTTTGAACTCATCGGAGCCTTTGGTTGGGAGAGAAGGCTCGATCTCGGGATCAACACGAGGGGAGAGAAAACCAATCAAGAGATTGAGAAGGTAGATTCCGAGCCCGTAAGAGACAATGTAAAATCCCTGCACATAAAAAACCCGAAGAGCATAGATGGATGCAATAACCAAAGTCCCAATCCATCTATAAGCGGTGTGGGGAGTAGATTTATCCAAATAATATTGAAACAGCTTCGAAAATTCTTGCCAGTATTGATTAACGGGTGCACTACCACCGCTTCCAGTTCCCTCCATTTCAATCACCACCTCAACTGAAGCAACACAAATAAATAACCAAATATCATGATATAATAACGTATATAAGGGGGAAGGGGGAATGAGATCTGGAATTTCATGGTGGAGAATGGATAAGAAAGAAACCCTAATCGAATGGAAGAGAGAAAAGAAATGAAATCGAAAAATGAAGAAAAAGAGGTGACCTGCGATGCGAAGAGAGTCTTGAAGCGATGGAGGAACCGAAAAGCGATCTACAATTACAAGGCTGATGCCAGGTTTTCTCTTTTTTTTCTTTTGGTTTTGTTTTGTTTTGTTTCTATTTTTGTTTGGTGTTCGTCAAGTTACTTACTCAACCCTAAGCCTCAACCTCATGTTTGATTAGGAAAAAGGGAGAGAAAAGGAGGGTGGTGCAAAACTGCAAGTATATTGTTTTTCAATAATTCTTTCTTTTAATTAGTTGATAATTAGGATTTAATAGGTAAAATAATAATTAATGTTATTTTAAACTTTAAAAATATTTAAAAAATAAGAATAGATATATTGCTTCTCGAGCTCTATATTATAAGGTAATATCTCTATTTATAAGAAATAAAAATATTTTTTTATTGGTCTTAAATATAAGAAATATAGAACTAGATTTTGAGTTGTATTTTATAAAGTTTCTTTTATATTATCAACTTATTATCAAATACACTCACTTATTTCTCGTGACAGTAAATGTAGACTCAATGATGGATTTAATTAAGATTAATTTTTTCAATGTTTTAAGTATTTAATATTAAGGATATTTCATGAGTAAAATTTAAAATTATGTTATTATTAATTACAATTAATTGATTTAAAGGATTTACCTTGGTTTTGATAATTTAATTCCATATTTCTTATAAATAGGATTAGAAGTAATAGTACCATATAGAAGACTTTAATGGTCTCTTTTAAAAAAACATTTTACAATTCATAAAAAATATTTATTTTTATTTTCCTTATTTGTCCTTATTAGAGTCGGTCACTATCTTTATTTGTTGGTTTGTCATTAATGATTAATGGGTATCATAGGTATTCATACACATGTGACAATAGGAACAAGTAGTAAAAAGTTTAAGGCTAATAGTGGGAATTGAAATCAACTTCAAACTCCAATGTCACTGTATGGTAATCCCTTCATTCCAAGACTTTTACCGTTTAAGGTTATATATATACACATATTAAAGAAATTTTATATGTGTTTAAATTCGTATAATCTTCACTAAAATATCATTATTTATACTTCACCTGTTTAATTGAAAATAAAGATTAAATGTACTATCTTAAAAGAGAAAAAACAGGCGATATAATTTTAGTTAGTTTGAGTAATATTAAATAAGGGTATAATTAAAAAAGTAATTAATTACTCTTAAATTTCTAATATAGTAAGAAACAAAAAATAAAAAAAATAAGTGTTTTAAAATGAAGGGAGTATTAGATTATGTCAAACTAATTCAAGATGTTACGAAATTAATCCAACATCTCCTATCTCCATTGGCTAGTTTAGTCTCATGCTCGGAGAGAGAAGGAGACTTGTTGCTGATAAGTAAACCAAATACACAGCGGCGGATGAGTTAGTGGGGGTAATTTATTTTAAATTTTTTTAATAATAATTATTATCATACATAAAAAGGGGAGAAAAGGTGAGAGGGAAAAAAAAAACTAGCTAATAGTTGCAACTATATATTAGAGAAAAGATAAATTTTGACTATCAAATCAAATATTTGGATAAAAATAATAATATATATAAGAGGAATGCGAAATTGAGGGGTAGTGGGTTCAAATATATAAAAATAAAGGGGGCAAAATATAAAAACTCAATATATTTACTTGCAATTTTATCAAAATGAGGGGTACATCTGCATACCCTCACTTGTATGTAGGTCCGCCACGGCCAATATGGATTAAAGACTCAAACCAAAAAAAATATGGATTAAAGATGCACTTCTCTTTCAAATTATTTTTAAGTTGTACCTTCTTTTTGTATCTTTAGATTTTCTTTTGATTTGACCTTTAAATTAGTTTGTAATTTTAGCTTTTGCCCCTTTCTTTAATTTTTTTAATATATTATATTATTTTTTTAATAAAACCAATAAAGTTAAAACTTTCACCACTTCTATTTTTTTGGGGAAAAATACGTTATTAGTCCCTGAACTTTTGGTCAACTTGGGTTTTAGTCCCTGAACTTTAATTCCTTGGTTTTATATCCCTCGACTTTCAAAAACTCGTAACAGTAGTCACTGCCGTTACTTTGGTCCGTTAAACCCGTGACGTGTCAATTACCTAGCATGCCACGTGTTAATTGCCTAGCATGCCACATCACATGTTTAACGGACCAAAGTAACGGCAGGGACTACTGTTATGGGTTTTTGAAAGTTCAGGGATATAAAACCAAGGAATTAAAGTTCAGGGACTAAAACCCAAGTTGACCAAAAGTTCAGGAACTAATAACATATTTTCCCTTTTTTTTGTCAATTATCGCTTCTTTTGTTTATCTTTATAATTAGTACACTAGAATAGGAGAAGAAGTAGATCGAGTCAAGTTAGGTTTTACAATCTCCAAGTTTGATCTGCTTTATATTTTTGTGGCTCTCCATTTGTTACCTTTCGTAGGCTATTTTTTCATAAACTCAATCTGACTCATTAGTCTGATTAAAAGTCTGTTTTCATATTATGACCTTTAAATACGTCAATTAACCTATATATAAATAAGCTATGGTATAGTTATCAAACATTTTAATAATTAAATATGTCATTGACACGGACTTTACTATATCAATAGGTGGAGAAATTAAAAAGTTATATATTATTATACTATTTATTATATATGATATATTTATACTTTTATTAAAAATAGTATTATTTACAAATAAACTGGCATGTTAAGTCTAATTTTTTTTAAAAAAAACTAAAACTGATTTATTTAATTAAAAAGATTTTTTCAAAATCCTAAACCTTCTTATATATTAAATGAATCAAAGTGAAACTAAACCTTCTTTTTTTTTGTCAAGGAAACTAAGGGCATGTTTGGTTTGCATTTTGTTTCCTGTTTCCATTTTCTATTTCCTGTTTCCTGAAATTTTAAAAAGGAAAAACTGGAAATGCTGGAAATAAAAATTTGCTATTTCCAGCATTTCCAATTTTCTTTTGTAAAATTTCAGAAAACAAGAAATAGAGTGAAAACAGGAGGGAGAAATGTTTTCGTAAACTAACATGCCCTAAACCTTCAAAGTAGGTGAATGTTGCATGTTAACTAGTTATAAGGTTTAGTTTCGAGTCTTTTCCCTTTGAGAAAAAAAAACTCCAATGTGGTGTGGAGGATTAACCTTTTTTTGTGACCCCAAGGTTGGTTATATATAATTTTGTATCTGCATAATGACAGTGTATTGTGCGGCAGAAAATCAATCATCATGACTGACTGATGATATTGCACAAACATGTCATGACAGTGAAGGAATCGGGATGCTCCGCCAACGTATGATTATGTGCCCGTTTGGTTTAAATTTTGTAGAATCCATAATTAATTCTGCAAAATTGATTTTAAATCACTTCCGTACTTCGTAAATATCCATCTCAACCATTCATTTCTAGAATCAATTCTAATCAACTGTAAAACAAACATACCCATATATGTTTTGTTACTTAATATTTGTTCAGTTGTTGTTGCAAATAATTACTCGTTCTTGTTCTTCATATTGTACAGTTCTTGTTCTTGTTTTCATAGGTTTTTTTATGGATCCGGTTCAGAACTTAGAGCCACCTTATCTTCCTTCCTTTTTCTGGAGAATACATTGTCCGCTGAAACTCTTTCCGAGTTTGTTGTCGGCAACGTTGAACGTTTCATTGCCAACAAATAAAATAATTTTTTTTGTGTTATAAAACATGTATCCCTTATTAGAGGCAATCCTCTTCATTCACCCCTCCCAATACTTGAATGTCTTACTTCTTTCCATGGTTTTCATAAAGGTTTCATACATCACAGTCTGGCTTGGGTTAGGTGCCTAGATCCAAATGTGAGTGTTCTAAGTTATGCATAACTGCTTGTTTTAGCGCCGACAAAGTGTAAAATCATAATTTCACGAAATTAAATTTAAATCACATTTGTTTAACTTGTTTTATGAAACATCCATCGTTCATCTCGAACATTAATTCCTAGAATCAATGCACTAAATCTAACACCATATTAATTCTTCATCTATCAGATAGTGGTAATCAAATTGTGAATTTTGCAATGCTCCAACGATAGTCAAAATTTGTCCACTTCTCAAGTCTCAAATCTCAATATCATCGGCCAAAGAGAAAACCAAAGTAGAATCGGTGAATATAAGCACTGCTTGATCAATGGTTACGAATCATAGTTCCATTTCTTACTTGACATCCACTCTGCTCCAAAGCAAATTCAAAAAACCCACCTCCATCAATGCTAGAATCCACACATGGGGGTGCAAACTGCAGAATCATATCCCTCAGTGTGAGAAAACCCGTAACTTGTTCATCATCATTGATCAGAAAGCTGAAACTGCTATTAGTCTCTGTCATATGCTCCATGGTTTGTTTGAGCGTTTCATTTTCCTTGTTGGTAATTGGTGAATCCATTCTGGGCGTGAAGCTGTTTTCCAGGCGGAGACTTCTTGCTGTGAGAGAAGTCACGTGTTCAATGGTTGGTTCAGTGTCTCTTTTGTCACTCTCTATATGAATGAATTCTTCTACAGTTAAAATCCTGTTATTACACAAAAACAGGCATCTTTTGATAATGGTTAATTTGAGATTGTTAATTCCATGAGCTTAATTAGTATACACTGATAGTTGTGAAAATGTTTTACACTTATCACATCATTTAATGAGTATGACACCTTATGTGTTATTATGTTAAACATATCATTAGATGACATTGTAAAGGTGAGTTATGCATATGTAAGAGGGCATGTTTTTGAACTTACATTCTATTTCTAAAGAGGTAATCGTTCTTTACAAGATTGTAAATGTCATTGTTCCTCACATTACCCATGATCTTCTTACTTTGTTGATCTACAACTGCAACTGCACAAGTCTGGTTCTGCCAGAGTAACTTAAAAGCATCCGCAACAGTTTGGCCCCCATATACACAACTAGGATGTTCCTGGTCTTCAAATCTGTGGAAGGATTAGAAAATGGTCAAAGAGCAACATGCACACAATATTGCTAGTTCACTTGAACAAGTAGCAAATGTATGTATCAGGTAGAGTTGGCTACCGTAAATCTGACAAGTTCTTGTTGGCAATATTATCAAACCATTCTAGTTCGCTTGATTGAAGGAGAAGTTGGACCAGGGCATTCTAGCATGGCAAACAAAAACATGTTACTCATCATGAATATAAGCATGTTTGGTTTAACACTTAAACTCACGTATAGTTATATTTGGGGAATCCAAACTTGAGTTTAAAAGTTTAACCAGTTTTAACGTCAAATCAAACATGTGCTTAACTTGGCAGAGATACCTGTGTAACAAAACCAATGAGTTCAGAATCAGGTTGCTGCATGACCGGCAAAACATGAAGCTTATGCTTAGAAAGAAGTAGCAGTGCATGCAAAATGGTGTCATCCATCCGTACAGGGAAAAATGGTTCCCATAGGAATGACTTAGCCAACTCACTCACCTAGTAAGATTGGAGTAGAACTGAAAATTAAAAATTTGTTCAGTTGGTAATGAGACTTGTTAGAATAATGATACTGCAAAAATTGTTAGAAGATAGTGATTTTTGGCAAGGTTTGAGAGGAAGGACGAAACAATGAAATACAAATAAAGAAAGGTAAGAGAAAGAAAGAAAACATGGGAAACCTTGGCTTGCCCAATCTGAGGAATCTGGTCCAGGATGGAGAAAAAGCCATCGTTCTCTATATCCTTGAGGGAGTTTTCATCATCATTTTCCCTGATCTTTTCATATTCCTATAAAATATAACACGCTTAATGAAGATAAAAGGTGTGATTTTTTTTCTAAGAATAGAAGTAAGTAATTATAATACCTCAAGACACCAAAGAACCATGCTTGCAAAGTCAATGAAACCGATATAGTGATTTGAAAATTTCATGTTGGCTGCAGTTTCGGTGTCTAAGACATCCACAATGGCAGCACCAAAGGTGTCATTTTCATACAATATATGAATTGCATCCCTTATATTGTCTCCAGCTTTCAATTCCAAAACTTAAAGATAAAAGTGACAAGGCAGGCATTGAATCAGAGAACAGAACAATCATGAGTATCTTGATGTGATGTGGATATTGATTCTTAAGCAAAACAAAGTTGCCAACAACTATAAAAGTACCAATTGAATCTTTTATGCCGGTTACTGAACTAATGGTTATGTGATCAAGGAATTGTTGGAGGGCAGAAGCAGAATCAATCTCCACATGGTGATGACTGCTGACGAGGCTAGAAGTGAGGCTCTTTTCATCATCTGTGGCGTTCAACACGCCTGATATTTGCCTAGATTGCATTGTCTTCGTTTCTTGTTTTCAATTCAAACACATATTTTATTTATTTAGCTTAATTTTTTGTTTACTTTTCTACCTTTCTCACTCACCACCTGTGACCCTCACCGCCAACTTAGGCCTTTGACTCGTCTAAAATGCCAGAAACTCTACGTGTCAATCTATTGGCCTTGATCTTGCCACGAGGCATTGACATTTCCATTTACCATACAAGCATCCAAAGAGAAGAATTGAAATCCAACACATATTGAGGGCTAAGATAAAATTTTGAGATGAGATTTTTTTAATTAACTAAAAAAATTATTATAATTTTATTAAATTTTTTTACATATAAAATTATTTATTAAATTATTATTATGTATAATTAACGTTTATATTAGTATTTTAGTGATTTTGATATATATAATATTTATTATATTACATAATAGAAAAATATATATTATAACTAGCATTAACATGATAAGAAAAATCAACTAATATAATAAATAAAATAATTATTAATTATGAGAGAAAGTTATAGTAAGATGAAACCTATTATTTTAATCAAAATTTTATTAGAAGTTTAATCACTATATATTAAATTTTACATTGTCCAATGATGTGTTACCATATTATTTAATGAGTAAGAAACCTTATGTATTGTTAGCTCATTAATTGATGTGACAACTCATTGAATGACAGTTACACTGTATTTACATAAAATCCTATATTTATATAAATTTTAAATATAAATATAATTAATATAAGTATAAAATTATGAGGCCTATGTAATATTGGGGGCCTAAAACCATTACTTTAGCAGCTTGGCCCTTGCGCCGGCATGATTGAACTAAGAGAAACATTGTTTGTACATGTTGTACATGTACAACATTGAGAGAGAAAGAGAGGAAAAAAGGGAAAAGAGAGAGAAATATGATATGTGATGGATGATGTGATGAAGAGAGAAAAAATGTGTTGTATGAGTTGATGTATATTTTTGTTGTATGAAAAAATTATCTCATGAACTAATAGTATTTTGGTGTTCATTTCTACTATTTTGCACTGTTTTCATCACATACTCATTTAAATTTTTTATTAAGTATGGGGTTGTAAACAGGAAAATGATGATAATGAATCCCATTCTCGTGAGCCAAACAGTAAAACGGCTGTGTAGCAATAAGTGGTGAGATTCCTTATGACCGGTAAAATAAATACTTTAGTGGTACAAATAATTTAAAAGGTGTCCGTTACATGGGGATAAAGGAACTTCATAGTTAACGGCCAGCCCTTCAATTTATTTGCTTTTGTCAGCATCATGACTTTCATGTTTTATTCATTCTATTTTTACATCTAGTGGAGGGAGCTTCTATTTTACATATAGCAAATCTGGTGCTGCTTTGTGCTTTCTCCATTGAACATAGCATTGCAACAGCTACCCTTCTGTTCCCAAACATGGGAGTGTTCCTTAGAATGATGCTTCTTCCAGCGCTCTTGGGCAACCAGCTCATGAAATAAGCACTAACCATTTATATTACAGTGCCATCTTCTATTGTTGCCTTCTCCATTATGATGGTGATTCCTGATCTAATGTAAAACCCATCTTCTGATCTATCTGCTTCTTGAACGCCCTACAGAGATAGCATTTGAGTTGTTAAGAGATACTTATAATAAGGGTGTTACTGCACAATGGTATTGGACCAGAAAACTACTAAGTGATTGAAAAAACTGGCTCAAAGGTAAAAAGCATGGTGAGAATGAGTAGTAGCCATGCTTACATCTTTGTTCATGATGATGACATCTTTCCCAATCTTTGCATTCTTGTCAATGATGCAGTTCCTTCAATAAAGAAGATAACAAATTATGGAACAATTTCATGACTATGAGTTGACAAGTGGTATTAATAAATAGAATTGGCACATGACAATGCTAATAATTCTTTACCATGGTACAGATTCAATATCTATATTTACTGTTAACTTTTTAGATCCATGAAATGAATTAGATAATCTAATCTTCATTAACTGTGATTTGAGTAAAAATTACCTAATTTTGGTATTCCTGCCAATCCCAATAGGGACCTTCCCCTCTGCCAGTAGAGAAGCAATTTCGGATTCAGTTTGGTAATAGTCTGCTCCCATCATTACAGTGTCCTGTAATAGGTGATTTTAGTTAGGATGAATCATAAATGGAGTGCTTTAGCATACTGGATCTAGAATTTATGTGGTAGTTTACCTGAAGCTCAACGCCATAATCCAAACGCGAACGTTCACCCACAATGGAGTGTTGGACTGTACATTCTCGCAGAAAACATCCATGGGAGATAATGGCATCCACAATCTACCAAAGCAAATCAAACAGAATAAGCAAGACATCCCATGGCGTGTTACTAGCATGCTGTAAGATAGATTATCATACCCGGCACTTGTCAATTTTTGTTGGTGGTAGGAATCCTGGAGATGTGAAAATGGGTGTCTTGGGATCATAGAATTCAAATTTTGGACTCTGCAAGAGAGTAGCATAAAGCAGATTTGATATTAGTTTCAATCAACTGAACAAGGACACTGATAATTTTCAACAGTTTAGCAGCAAATTGAGCTTATTTTCAGTATAATTAGGCATATGGACCATGAACAAAGTTGCTCAAGCAACAACCCTAAGCCCTCCTTAATAAAGTTACTATTATTGATTATGTTATAGTGATTCATGTTTCCTCTGGTTTAGGAAGGTACAAAGTTTCCATTTCTTGGTGGCCTCGGTTCTCAGCCAGCCTATGTTACTGAATATCAGATGCAAATCAAGGGCAACTAGTATATCTTTGGTGTTGTGGTTTGTGGCTAACGCATGGTGTCTATATTGATAGAATGGGAAAGCCATTAACTTAGAATAATGCCAGCCATAAATCTCTTGAACCAACCTCTTCCGCGAGAGCAAGGTTAGCATCATAAAAGGATTTTATTGTTCCAATGTCTTCCCAATAGTCTCTGAAAAAATATGCCTGCAAAAACAACACATTTAATTTTGCATTGTTACCTCTGTCATAGGTGTAATGTAACTAGCTCCTCATAATTGGCAGATAGGACTTCTAAAATGGATAAAACCATTTGAAAGAAGACAATTTTATTGGAATTCCACTTACTTGGACGTCATGTTCCCTTATAGCTGAAGGAATGATTTCAGATCCGAAGTCATTGGATGTAGGATATCTCCATTTCAGAAGCTTGAGTAAAACATCTCTCTTGAATACATAAACCCCCATAGATGCAATATATGGTGACTTTGATGCATCTTGGGGAGACAACCCAAGAAGAGAGGTATCTACTTGCTGCAAAGAATAGCACAAGAAAACATGACTATATTGAGGCTAAATATATTTTGAACATATTATTAAGCAGGTTGCAGGTTTGTAAAAAAATAACATAACTATGACAAGAAGAAAGAGACAAAAAAGGCGTTTAATGTGTATGGAAGTCTGCAAATTAAAACCTATATAATTGGAACCTTTCAAATATACATCTGCATGCTTTTTTTTATGTGTTAAGCCGTATGCGTATCAAACTTACATTGCTATCCTGTGATGTATTACAAGTCATTCTGAATACAAAGATGATTATCACAGGAAATGCTATAGTGCTAAGATGCTCACTCTTAGGGTGATGATAAAAGACTTTTGAAATTGATAGTGAACAGACTCAGTAGAATTACCAGATAACAAGAAAACAGAAAGAAGGTGAAAACATTAGGTTAGCTTGTGACTTACCATTGCTTTCAGATCAGCACCCTTTGGTTTTTCTGAAAATTGGATGATGCGGCCTCTTTCATCTACCTTGACCAATCCATAATCTGATGCACGGCTGAAAAGCAGGCAATTAAATTTGTAAATTTTTTTGGGGGTTTAGGAAGTTAATTGTTTCTATTCACTCAATCTAGAGTGAAATTAAGTATAATACTCATTCTATCTGCAGCATTATGATGTGAAGCAACAAAAAGAAACACATCTAACAGAAGATTGAACATACCTGTCACCCACAGCAGCACATGAAATTGTAATATCAGCATTTCTATCAACATGACTCTGTTTATTTATTATAGATAAATCAGAAAACTTTTAAAAATAAAATGATGAAACCATCTACTCTACAAAACAATTACACTGTATACCTGAACAAGGTCCATATAATCCATTCGGTATAGATGATCACCCGCCAAGATCAACACATTTTCAACGTTTATGTTCTTGGCATCCTACAACAATGAACCTATTACTTATTGACCAGTTCAAAAAAGTTATAAAAGTAGAATAGAAGGAGAGTTTGCCCACCTCAAATATCCATGTAAATTGCCTCACAGCATCTGCAGTTCCTTGGAACCATTTCTTTCCAGCCTCTCCTGGTGTTTGAGTAGCTGCCAGAACCTGTTTGGTATTTAGGTTGATTTAATTAGTCAACATGAATAGAAACAAACTTGAAATTGGTCAACAAGAATCTCTCTAGTGGCTTATATTTCTCTATCAATCAAAGCAGCCAACCAGGACAGAATTTCTTTAAAAATATATACTTTGTGATTACTTTTATCATTTTATGCTAAGTGAATAACTTGAGTGTGATGGTGATGCATTCATACCTCCACAAATCCATCCCCAAAGTTGATGCCATTCCCAAAATAGGTGCGGGCGATGTGACGGTTGAGGGATGCAGAGTTGAATTGGGTTAGCACACATATTTTGTTGATGCCACTATTGATGCAGTTACTCATTGGGATGTCTATGAGCCTGTAGCATCCACCAACAGGGACCTGAAAAAACAGTGTACACAACATCATCACAACATCTAAAATGTTAGGATTCAGATTCAGACAACAACAACAACAACTATGATTCACATACCGCAGGTGTTGCAGCTCGTTTGGTGAGAGGATAGAGTTGAGTCCCAGGTCCTCCTCCCAGTATAATAGAAATAACATTTTTTGGGTCAGCCCTTCTTCTCAGAAATGAAGGTACTTGCAACGTCTGAAATAGAAATTCAAAATGCACTACACTCATATACCAAATTAAAAAAAGTACCTAATTTTACCGTCATATATTGATCTTTTTAGAAGTGGAAGAGGAATTCCAGAGTCAAATTCAGCTTACCAGGGTTCCTTTGGCATCATTATTTGAAGTAAGAACAGCAGATACAGCACCAGGTTTGACCCTCTTCTGATTCTGTGTTGTCAAACGTTTAGCCAAGTGATTCATGTTGTTCAAGCTACCACCTTTGATTCTTTCCCCTAGAAAGCCATAATCTTGGCCAAAAAGGTAACCTTCTTTTGAGTTTGCTAAATGGGTGTTGGCTTTCAAGGTCACACAAGCAGATGCTGCCATTGCAGTGACCTCACTTGGATCAAATGTGCAGAGTCCTAATTGCAAACTGAAAAGAGATCACACAAGTTTCAACTGTAAACAAAACAAACCAAGTAGAGTATGCATTACACAACACAAAGACGCCACAAAGCAGGAGAAAATATAATAATTAACAGAAAGAAAACCTTAATTTAAGCAACACCAAAGTGAGGCTGCTGAAAGGAAAGGTCAATTAATTAGCTTGTGAGTGTGAAAGTGGGAATCCAGAGAAGCGATCACAGTGACAATTGAAGGTGAGTTATTAGAGTAGACAATGCAATTGAGTGGTGCTGAAAGTGGTCGTTGCTTTTATTGGCTTGTGAGCCAGACCCCTCACGTGAAAATTAGGAAAAATCTTATGGTTTTGGTAAATATCAATTTCCAAAAACTATAGACAACTAGCACATATATAATAATGTTGGTTTGACACATAGTCCATGATGATCCCCCCAATTCCCATAGTCCAAGTTTCTAGGTGTGTTACATTACACATGGGTAACCCCATTAAGGAACAAAGACGTGTCATTTTCAAAGAATTTTGATGTGAATTTCTACGGTTGTTATTTGCTTCGAGTGTTTATGTACTAGAGAAAAGAAAAATTACTCATTCCTATGAATGCATTTTCAGGCTGCTTTATTCTGACATTTGATAGCAGGGCTTGGATGCATATGCAGGCCACTTGACGTTTTGCAAAATATGTAAATAATCAACTTGATTGAGTTTCACAAATGATAACATTTTCATACTTCCAATTAATTTTGACAAGAATTATATTTAGAGATAATTTTATATAAAAAAAATATATTTAGAGATAATTCTTTTAAAAGTTAATGTAAAAAATTATTTGAAAAGTATAATATATTTAGATATAAAATTAGTTAAATATTAGTATTATATAACCAAAATGATTGTTGTGCTTAAAGTTAATATGGTATATTTTAAAATTGATTTATTTTACAATAAAAACTATTCCATATCCACTGTAAATAGAATTGATTTTGAGATATCTCCAGCATATCCATTTTCCTTTGCATAATAATCTGAAAAAATGAAAATTATTAACGCTTTTCCCCTCCAAATTCGTTCAAGTAAGGATAACACTATAAACTAATATCTTGATAATATCGCAGCAGTAAGTATAGTTAGCAAACAAATAGTGTGAATCAGAAAGCAAATCGTTTTCAAGATTAACTGTAATCAATTAAATAAGATTTTTTCTATGTAATTTTTTTTTTTAAATCTGATTTTTCCCCTGTGAAACTACCAGATCAGCTGGACAAGTAACAAAAAAAAGACAGAGCCTCCTCCAAAGCAGCCAGGCCGCATGCATGGACGGTTCTCCTAAGTCATGAGATATGCCAAGTGGGCCCCATTTTATGGTCAGTGGGCCCACCATCAGTATCTCTGTTCGTGGCTATTGATCTCTTGCGGTCCACACATACCCTTCCCATTCAATGCAACACTGCCAACTAAGTACTTCAATAATACTAATGCTTGCATAATAAATAAGCTAAGAACACATATCTCATTAGTCAATACATACTTGATTCTTTAAATAAGGTTTTGAGCTTAAGCTTAAGTTTTCTGGTAGAATTATCTCTGATGGAGAATAGCTGTAATTTAAATAAAAAACATATTATATGAAAACAATATAGAAAATCCACTTATTTATTACTTCACAGTAATATGATTGTTTTTGTAGGCATATATATTAATTATTTTTTGTTGGGGTCAATAAAAACAATGAATGAATTACGAGAATAATATGAGGGGATCAACATGAAGCCCATTATCATAAGGTGGAGACCCACATGGATCATTGAAAGATAAGGACAATGAGAGGGATTGATGCATGCTTTGTTTTTATGCAATTCGGGCTTATCATGGAGGGATGGGCTTTAACTCTATGCGAGAAACAAACAAGTGCATGATGTTACTAAAACAAATACTGTGTATGATGCATATGAATGTGATCCCTCCTATTGCTTCGTTTAAGTTGGTGACTCAGCCTCCACCGTTCATTTGACCACAAAATTCTCAGACACGGGTTTTCTTTGGTCCCACTTGACTGTTTCATTTGATTTTGGCTATATTATTATTATTACTACTATTGAGTGACCTGTGCATCATTAATACGAGAGAATTAATAAAGAGTTGAGTATTAAATCTAATTAAAAATACATATAAAAGTAATTATAACAATAATTATTAAATCAAAATAAAAAATACTCAAACAATAATGATTATAATTAAGTTTATTTAAAAAAAGTCTTAATAGGAAATATACTTAAATAGTTTAAGATTTAGTAAATATTTTTTTATAAAATTTATTCATACAGAAAAGTATTAGTCTGCAAATATGAAATGAAATCACTATATAAACAATTATAAGGCATTTAATAAAATAAAATAAAAATATACTATAATAAAATAATTTTATAAAAAATAATATATAAATATAAATATATAATTATATTAATTAAATATTATTATATTTATGCAGGCCTCCTGACAGGCTAGGTACTAAGTAAAGCCTATCACATGTAAATAGGCTCGTAGGCTTAACAGGCCTTTAAACGAATTAGGCCTAGGTACTAATTAAAGCCTATCACATGTAAAAGACCAGGCTTAGGCTTTAAAATTTTGAAACAGGCCTGGCCTGTTTATGTAAAGTCCGGTCTGGCCTACCTGATTCCCACCCCTAATGAGGGGAGGGGGCCAAAATCCTTCCCGATAGCATTTTACCTTCCCTCCAAAAGTGGGGGGATTTGGAGGGGAGGGAAGGTGGTTTAAAATAAAACAATCAAAATTACCTAAATATTCCTCTTCTCGTATTAACAAAGTCGAATGTTATAAAAGTCAAAGGGTATGAAAGTAAATTAGTTTTATTTTCCGTCTCCTCCCCTTGTGAACCAAACAACAAAGACTTCCCCTCCTCTCACCTCACCTCCCCTCCTCGAACCAAACAAGATAAAATATCATCTCACCTCCCATCCTCTCACTTCCCCTCCCCTTCATTAAAATCCCTCCCCTCCCCTCCCCTCATTAAAGTTGAATTGAATGTTGTAGAAGTTGTAAAATACTTTTTACAAATATGGGAAATTAATCCACTTGTATTAATCAATAATCAACCTTATTTTGACCTTTCTTATACTAACCTATACTTATAATTGAAGTAAAAAAAATAATAGATACTTTTGTACATTTCTATCTATATATAATAATATTAATATTATTTTATAAAATATCATCATACTTTATTTAAAATGTTCTTTTACCTGTATTATATATTTTTTTATCTTGGTTATTATGTTTTTACGCATATTTATTTCTATACATAATTGCTTTCTTAAAATTGGCATCATCTGGTTTTGTGTCAAACATATTAAAATTAATCCATCTTAATTTTGATATGAAATACAACACATCTAACAAAGAAAGTTCAATAAACTTCAATCAAACTATATATGCACTCATTCAAAGAATAAAATTATAAAAAACACCAAAAAGAACTCTCAATAGACAGTATTGCAATCTTAAAAAATAAAATAAAAATTAAGAAAACCAATTTTAGACTATAACTACGTAAAGTTTCAATCAAATATTATAGCAATTAAAAAAATAATCTAATTATTAATTATTTTTTAATAATAATTATATTTTAATTAATTTTATTAAATTTACATGTATATTTATTAATTTATTTTTATATTAATATTTTGAAATATAATTTTCGATTACATGTAATGTAAAATTTACATCTTTCAATTTATTCTTTTTTAAATTCCATAAAATTAAATTCAAAAATTATTTTTTCTCATTAAATTTGTTGGAATGAATTTCTTTTCCATCATCATTTATTAAAATATTAAAAAGTAAAAGAATATATATATATAGAGGAGGGTTATAATTACACCAGTGTAAGTTACACCAAGTGTTACACCGCTGAATAATTTTTTAACGGATCATTGTATTAAATAATCCACCGTTGGATTGAAAGTTACTATCATATAGATTATACATATAAAATTTTACATTAATCCGGAATTATTTGATATGTCATTGACATGTCTCAAAATTAACATTATATATACATTTGAAATATATGAAAAATCCAACCATTTGATTATCAAATTATTAGTGTCAAAATTTTACGAAATTTGGCACATATAATCATGATGATGAACAAACATAATTTAACGGTTGGATTACTAAAAAACATATTCGATTTATAGGTATTAGCGGTGTAATTCTTGGTGTAACTTACACCGGTGTAATTATAACCCTCCTCATATATCTATATATATATGAAGAGGGTTCAAATTACACCGGTGCAAGTTACACCAAGTGTTACACCGATAAATAACTTTTTAACAAATTATTGTATGAAATAATCCACCGTTAGATTGAAAGTTACTATCATATAGATCATACATATAAAATTTTACATTAATCCAAAATTATTTGATATGTCATTGAGATGTCTCAAGATTAACGTTATAGATACATTTGAAATATATGAAAAATCCAACCATTTGATTATCAAGTAATTAGTGTTAAAATTTTATGAAATTTGACACACATAATCATGATGATGAATAAACATAATTCAACCGTTGGATTACTAAAAAACATATATTCGATTTGTAGTTATTAGCGGTGTAATATTTGGGGTAACTTACACCAGTGTAATTTGAACCCTCCTCATATATATATATAAACAATATATTATTTTTTAATAATAATTATATTTTAATTAATTTTATTATGTTTACATGTATATTTATTAATTTATTTTTTATATTAATATTTTGAAATATAATTTTTGATTACATGCAATGTAAAATTTACAACTTTCAGTTTATTCCTTTTTCAATTCCACAAAATTAGATTCAAAAATTATTTCTTCTCATTAAATTTGTTGGAATAAATTTCTTTTCCCTCATCATTTGTTAAAATATTAAAAAGTATAAGAATATATATCTAAAAACAATATATTTCTATTCAATTATATATGTTAAGACCCATTTTAAAAAAATTCAAAGGTGACAATTTTCTACCACAAAATATTGAAGATATGAAAAAAAAAATGTTATAATTTTGTCTTATAAATTTAAAAGATAAAATTATATCATGTTTAATAAAAAATTAAATTAAAATTAACATATATTTTAATAAATAAAGTTATATTTAAATTTTTTTTTTATACTTTTTTAGAAGGTACGACATAACATTCCACCATTTTGAACACTAAACACATTAGTAACACAATATTAGTTGTGGTCAAATGACATGCTATGGACAACTTAATAACTTGATTGAAAGGCATTGAAAAAACATATGTTAAAGATCTTTCTCATTTACTTTTTTTAGGTAAGAAATTTTTTATTTTGCCAAATGACACTTCAATGATTGAGTTCTAGAACCTTAATCAAATTATGTCACTTTTAATGTACAATAAATTCTACGATGTGTTAGAGTCCCACATTGCCTAGAAATAAGGCCAAATTGTGGTATATAAGCCTTGGGCAATCCTCACCCTATAAGCTAGCTTTTGGGGTTGAGTTAGACCCAGGTCCAAAATCTAATATGGTATCAAATCCAGGTTCACAGTGGGCATTAACGGCCTGGGAGAATTTCCAGGTATTTTGTAGCAATGTTAGAGTCCCACTTTGACTAAAGATAAGGCCAAATTGTGGTATATTGGGCAATCCTCACCCTATAATCTAGCTTTTGAGATTGAGTTAGGCCCAGATCCAAAATCTAAGACGATGTACCTTAACCAATTTACCACTCATAATTTAAAAAATGCTTTAGGAAAACAATTGTGCAGATTTCAATGGTCCAATGAGAGCATGCTTTGTTTTTATGCAATGCGGGCTGATCATGGAGGGATGGGCTTCTGGGTTATCAAGAAATTATGGTTTTTCTGGATAATCAATGAACATCTAGAATAGAGAGCATCTTTGAATGTTGCTTTTCTTGAATTTCTCTCCTTCCACCATTTCTTTCTTGATTTATTTCAATTCTTTGCAGGCCTCTTTTCTTGTTTGAAGATGCACTCTCCCCAACTTATTCAATTTATTCACTTTTCTTTTTTATTTTAGGGGGAGTGATCTTCTTTTTGTTTTCATGTACCTGCTCCTTGGAGTTTCAACCTTTTCTTCCCATTCATATTCGCTTTCCACCTTGCTCTCTATCCCAAATGTGTGAGGGATAGGATATATATTTATTTTGGCTTGGATGAACAAGAATAATCAATTATGGCTCAAAATGGGTTATCAAAAATTGGAAAAATTGTATCAAGGTTGGCTCTGAGCAAATATATTGAAAACAAAATTTTGTCTTTGTCATTTCCATAAACAGCATAAGATCCAAAAACTCAATCAATAAAAGTTGACAGACAGCGGTGAAAAACTCTCAATTCAGTGTTTGGGCTCTCAACTCACCGGTTACTTGGCTAAATCCCTTGATAAAATATTTATTGGTTTTAATTAACTACCCTAATTGATTCTCATGTGAAGTATCCTAATCTTAGGGATTAATCACAAGACCTTTTTCCTTCCTAATCTGGTTAGTTAAACTGCCTAATTTCAGAAATTTTGAAAAAAAATTCCTTTTATTACCTAAATCCTAAGTACATACTAAAAAAAACTAATAAAGAAAAATAAAAGAAAAACTAAAAAAACTAAAATAAAAGAAAAAGAAGAACTAAAAATAAAAGAAAAAGAAAACACCTAGTTTTAGTCTTCATCTTCTGAATTTCCTCCCCTCCTATAAAAATTAGGCCTATCCCCAGGCCATTCTACTTCCTCTTGGAAGCGTTCTGGAGTCATGCCCGGATGCTGTCCTTGAACATTGTAATATAAGAATTCTTGAAGATGCATCATACTGGAATGGATTGATTTGACCTGGTCTGATAAATGTTCCATGAAATATTGGCCCGGTCTGTCTGATGGTAGTGGTGGTGCAAGGACCTCATGAATGTCAATGATTGTTTCTTCTGGTGGGATGCACTGAGATTCTATATATTGCTGATCAATGAGTTTCCCAATAGGTGTGTTTGGGTGGACCCCAACACCCTTGTATTGGCATAAAGTTGTGATTAATGCTGGGAATCCCAACTTCATTCGAGATTGTAATCTCCTTTCATCCCGAGATGCTTGGATTAAACATTCCAAATTGTCAGATATGACTAAAGCAATGTCAACCTGCTCCTTCTTCATTATGCAATGCATCAAATGTGCTGAAGGCATAGCTAAGGCGGAAAGGCGTGGTGTAGGCATAATGTTGGAAATTATAAGATCCATCCAAATTTTGGACGCACCTTTCAAATGCTCTCTGGGTATCGATTCTGCTTCACCATACACATTTGTCTCATACGTTTTTCCATCCAAACACAAGCACTGAGCAGTCTGTGCATCAAGTATATCATTCCCATAAGGTCCAACTTCCTGCATCCACTTAATATACCTGCAATAAGTGTCATCAATATCTTCTGGTGCAGGGCACTCCAAAATTTCATTAATTGCATCCCTGTCATAGGACACCCAACATCCTTGTACAAAGCTTTTTCTTTCACCAGTACCATCTTCACTCCATAAGGCATTACTATAAATTGTTTGACAATTTCTGGGTCAAAATGTTTGTAAGGCTCTACCAATACCCTCCATTGTCTTCTTTCAATTTCATAGTTAAACTCCTCATATTCTCCTTCTTTGAGTAGCACCCGTCGTTCCAGCAAGAATTCACAATTTTTGATATAATGGTAATTCATTGCGGCTTCAATGTCTTTAAATTTCCCTTCTCTTTCAAAAGGATCTTCTGTCCTCCTTTTATTTATTGGTGCAGAGGTGCTTTTCCTTGTAGTTATCAATGTGCGAACCATCTACAAAAAAAATAATGCATTAAGAAGAGGGAATCAAGAATCAAATACCCAAAGTCAAGAAGGAGAACCATCTTACTTGAAGTTCCATCAAGATTAATTAAAGAATCAAAGTTAAAATTCATACCTTGATGAGTAGCTTCTTCTAGGAAACTAAAACAGAGTATTTTTTAAAACTTTCCCACTCAAAACCTCTGAAAGTCACCGAGAGTGGTGATTTTCTTGGTTTCAGACGCTATTTATCGGCGTACAGGGACCTGCGCTTCAAAAAGCGCGTGCTTCTGAATGGTCCCGCACGCTGCAGCGTATCACAAAGCGCGTTTTCACGCTTTACCTTGCGCTTAGCGTGAGTAAAGCGTGAAACCCAGAGGCTTACGCTTCTTTTATGCTTTAAATGCGCTTAGCGGGCTTAAAGCGCAGAAAGTTTAAAGAAAATTATTTTCTTTTCTTTTTATGTTTTTCGAAAAATTTACTCCTATTCTAAAAAAATAAAATACAAGAAAATATGTTGGGTTGCCTCCCAGAAAGCGCTCGTTTAACGTCTGATAAATCTGTCAATTTCTCCTCCTAGATAGGGCTTCAGCCTCTGGCCATTCACTACCCAACAATTCCCTGTATTAGGGTCCTCCAATTCCACTGCTCCATATGATCTTACTTCCTTGATAATGAAGGGTCTTGTCCATTTGGATCTCAGTTTTCTAGGAAAGAATTTTAATCTGGAGTTGAACAGCAATACTAATTGTCCTGGGAAGAATTTTCTGTTTAAGAGCTTCTTATCATGATATGTCTTTGTCTTTTCTTTATAGATCTTAGAAGACTCATAAGCATTTAGCTGCATTTCTTCCAGTTCATTCAGCTGTAGAATCCTCTTTTGTCCTGCTGCTCTTTCATCCATATTCAGAACTTTGAGGGCCCAATATGCCCTATGCTCCAATTCAACTGGTAGATGACAAGCCTTTCCATATACCATCTTGAAAGGAGAAAGCCCTGTAGCTGTCTTGAATGTTGTCCTGTATGCCCATAGTGCATCATCGAGCTTATAAGACCAGTCCCTTTTTGAAGAATTTACTGTTTTCTCGAGTATCTTCTTCAACTCTCTGTTAGATACTTCATCTTGTCCATTTGTTTTAGGATGATAAGGTGATGCTACTTTGTGCTTCAGCCCATAACCCCTCAAAACATTTTTCAAGTGTTGATTGCAGAAATGGGAACCACCATCACTGATCAATACTCTTGGTGTGCCAAACCTGGAGAATATATTTTTCTTCAAGAATTGTTCCACCGTTCTTGAGTCAGCTTTCACTGTGGCTTCAGCCTCTACCCATTTTGAAACATAGTCTACAGCTACCAGAATGTATTCCTTTCCATTTGAAGAGGGAAAAGGTCCCACAAAGTCTATCCCCCAACAATCGAATACTTCAACTTCTAGAATATAATTCCAGGGCATCTCATTCCTTTTTGATATTCCTCCAGTTCTTTGGCAACTATCACAGTGTAGAACATAATCATGTGCATCCTTGAACAGAGTTGGCCAATAAAATTCTGATTGTAACACTTTTGCAGCAGTTCTATCCTTGTTGAAGTGCCCTCCATATGGTGAACCATGACAGTGCCATAAAATGTTCTGAACTTCTTCTCTTGGCACACATCTTCTCAGCAACCCATCAGTTCCTGTCTTGAAAAGGTGTGGATCGTCTCACATATATTCCTTTGCAGAGTGAAAGAACTGTTTCTTTTCATTCCATGTCATCTCTTCTGGAAGTACTCCTGCTGCCTTAAAATTTGCGATGTCAGCAAACCATGGCCTTTCCTTGATCATCATGAGTTGTTCATCTGGAAAATTTTCCTGTACTTCCATTTGGGTGTTAGTCACTTCTTTATTCACCAATCTTGACAGGTGATCTGCTATGACATTCTCACTTCCTTTTTTTATCCTTTATGACCAAATCAAATTCCTGCAAAAGCAAAATCCATCCTATTAGTCTTGGCTTAGAATCTGGTTTAGTTAAAAGATATTTTATTGTTGCATGGTCAGTATAGATGGTAACCGTGGAGCCTATTAAATATGGTCTAAACTTTTCTAAAGCATACACTATGGCTAGCAATTCTTTTTCTGTGGTAGCATAATTTATTTGTGCTTCATTTAAAACCTTACTAGCATAGTGTATAACATGGAAAACTTTAGATTTTCTTTGTCCTAAAACTGCTCCTACAACATAGTCACTAGCATCACACATCAATTCAAAACCATAGTTCCAATCAGGACCAACAATAATAGGTGCAGATATAAGTTTATGTTTCAACAAATTAAAGGCAACCAAACATTCATTATCAAATTTAAAGGATACATCCTTGTTCAACAGATTGCAGAGAGGTTTGGCTATATTTGAGAAGTCTTTGATGAAACGCCTATAAAATCCTGCATGTCCAAGGAAACTTCTGATGCCTTTAACATTTACTGGAGGAGGTAGTTTTTCAATAACTTCAATCTTTGATTTGTCTACCTCAATTCCTTTTGCTGAAATTTTATGCCCAAGGACTTCTCCTTCTGTCACCATAAACTGGCACTTTTCCCAGTTTAGTACGAGGTTAGTCTCTACACACCGCTTTAGTACAGTGTCTAGATTCTTCAGGCAGTGATCAAAGGAACTCCCAAATACTGAGAAGTCGTCCATAAAAACCTCTATGCATTTCTCCACCAGATCTGAGAATATTGACATCATGCATCTTTGAAAGGTTGCAGGAGCATTGCATAGTCCGAACGGCATTTTCCTGTATGCAAAAACACCAAAAGGACAAGTGAAAGCAGTCTTTTCCTGATCTTCTGGTTTTATCGCTATTTGGTTATACCCATAATATCCATCTAAGAAACAGTAAAAAGCTTGTTCTGCTAGTCTTTCCAACATTTGATCCATGAAAGGCAAAGGAAAATGATCTTTCCTAGTTGCTTGGTTTAATTTCCTATAATCAATGCACATTCTCCATCATGTTACTGTCCTAGTGGGTATTAATTCATTTTTTTCATTTTTAATAACAGTCATGCCCCCCTTCTTAGGAACTACTTGAACAGGACTTACCCAAGCACTGTCAGAAATAGGATAGATCATACCTGCCTCAAGAAGTTTCATCACCTCTTTTTTTACTACCTCTTTCATGACTGGATTTGAGGTTGTGTGACAGGTTTGAAATCTTCCTCCATGTGAATTTTATGCATGCAATATGAAGGATTGATACTTTTGAGATCTGATAAAGACCAACCTATAGCTCCTGCATTTTCTTTTAGCACAACAAGAAGCTTTTCCTCCTCTAGGGAAGTTAAAGCTTTACTTATAACGACAGGTTTAGTCATGTCTTTATCTAAAAAGGCATATTTGAGATGAGAGGGTAATACCTTAAGTTCCAGCTTCTGACTTTCAGTATTTTCCTCTTGCTTCAATGTTTCGTTGCCTTCTTCTCCTGGTGGAACAAAACCTGTTGAGTTAAGTTCCTTGAGGTAGTCCTTTCTTTCTTCCTCATCGAAGATATCTCCCACTCCTGCTAATACTTTCTCCAAAGGATATGATTTTAACAATCTTTGATCAAGGGAGATTTCTTCTATCACATCTAATTGAAGACACTGTTGTTTCTCTTTTGGATGTTTCATTGCTTCAAACACATTAAAAGTCACCTCATCATCTTGCATTCTTACTGTTAGGTTGCCATCATCCACATAAATGATTATTCTTGTTGTCTTCATGAATGGTCTGCCAAGAATGAGAGGTACCTCTGCATCTTCCTCTATGTCCATGATGACAAAATCCACTGGAAATATGAACTTGTCCACTTGTACCAATACATCTTCTGCAACTCCACTTGGAAACTTCATTGATCTGTCAGCTAGTTGTAGAGTTATCCTTGTAGGTTTGATTTCCATATTCCCAATTCTTTTCATCATTGATAGGGGCATTAGGTTGATGCTGGCTCCTAGATCAAGCAATGCTTTGCCCACTGGTTGAGATCCAATCGTTACAGGTATGGTGAAGCTTCCTAGATCTTTCTTCTTTTGTGGTAACGACTTTTTTATGATTGCACTGCATCTGGCTTCCAATCCTACTGTCTCTATTGTGAAGCTCCTCTTTCTGGTCATTACTTCCTTCATAAATTTGGAGTAGGTTGGCATTTGCTCAAGGGCCTCCATTAAGGGAATATTGATCTGCACATTCTTCATTAGTCCCATGAAGTTCTCGAACTCCCTATCCATATATTTTTTTGGTTTCTTTGGGTATGGTAGACGCTTGTCTTGTGGTGCAAATGAGAAGACTTCAGTCTTTTCCTGTGTCACCTCCTTTTCTTTTTCTGGCTCAATCTCTTCTTCTTGATCTTTCTGGCACTCAGCTTGTGGTTCTTTTCTTTCTAAGACTTCCCTGCAGAACTCTCGGTGCTCAACAAACTATTTGCGGATGGTCTCTACTTGATCTGCTAGACTTTGAAACGACATCTTCACTGCTTGCTGATTGTTGTTCATATCTCACATGAGATTGTCGAGTTTCTCCTCAATTCTGAGATAGATGTCTGGTACTGCTAACTCTTTGGCTGGTTCTGGAGTGACTCGCACTTTGTCTGCAATCCTCCCAAGAAGTTGACTTGCTCTATTTGCAGTGTAGGGAGAGAGCAATGGCCATTTGGATGATTACCGTTGCAAAAATCAAAAATCAATGCGATGCTTGGCTCTGGCGTTGCCATTTGGTTCTGCATTAGGAGCTTGATTTTACCCAGTAACATGTCCACTAGCTCGGTTGATTCTTCCTTTGGCTCTGGTTGTCCCCATAGCTGAGCTGATTGACAACTGAGTGCAGAATTCTCAATTATCTCAACTGCTCTTTCCGCGCTCACTGCTAAGATGGTTCCTCCTGCTGCTGCATTTATGAAGGTCTTGGAGTCTGATCTGAGTCAATTGCAAAAGATATTCACCTGGGTCAGGTCATTATAACCATGGTTTGGACAATTGTGCAGCAATAGCTTATATCTTTCCCAAGCTTGTCGAAGTGATTCATCGGTTTCTTGCTCGAATGTAGATATCTTCATTTGTGCCTGCAAGAACCGTGAAACCGAGTAAAACCTTCTGAGATATCTTTCTTCTACTTCCTTCTAGCTGCTTAGATTTTGATTGGGATGTGTCTTCAACCATTCTTTTGCTTTTCCTGTTAAAGAGAAATGAAAAAGACGTAAGTATATAGTTTCTAAGTCTCCTTCTTCAAACCCTATAGTGCTTATCAATTCATAAAAATTAGAAAGATGATTATGTGGATTCTCATGATCCAATCCTGCGAATTGATTTGCGTTTATGTTGTTGAGATGAGCAGCTTTCAATTCCAAGGTCCTTGCAGTTGTGGGTAGCACAATGCTGGAGTGATAGCGAGGGCCTTGATTTCTGACATAATCTCCTAAAGTCCTTCTGGTTTCTGCCATATCTTGAGGTTCGTCTGCTATTATCCTCCTCCTTCTTCTTTGACTTCTTTTCTTCCTGGTTGTCCTCTCGATTTCTGGATAAAAAATTAGTTGCTTTGGAGACACCTGGTTTCTTAAAAGCATAAACAAAGAATCTAGAGATTGGATGAGATAACAGACAAATAAATATTTTTTTAAAAAAATAAATATGAAAATAAATAAAAAGAAATACGAAAGTTTAAAATTTAAAATACTATTATGAAATTTTGAAAAGAAAAAATTGAAAATCCAACCTTCTAAAACTATACAAATTGAGACACCGCTCCCCGGCAACGGCGCCAAAAACTTGATGGAATCCTGGCAAGTGTACCAAAAGTCCAGCAGTTATAGAGTACGTAAGATATCGTATCCACATGGAGCGGTTGTAATTTGTAAAGTAATAGATTGTATTTCCAATAAAACAGTTTATAAAACGGTTTGGTTGTATTTAGAACAATAAATAATAAAAATAAAGTAAAACCAGATAAACGCGAGGAGAGAATAATGATTTGGATTAAGATTTGACTTCGCTTCATCTCCCCCCTTGTGTATGTGAATCCCTTCCCTTAATTATGATCATACTCGTAGTTACCTTAGTATTGTCTAACTACATAATTATAAGGCATGCCTGGTAATTATCGTACCCACAAATTCCCCTATAACACCATAATTAAACGTCAGAAACTATTCTCTACAGGCATTCAAAGTGGCTTGGCGACCCCGAACATTCCCCGTATTTTGTAACTGACACTATCATCTTAATCATACTTTCACATAAAGCACCTATGAAGGGGTGTGTCACTCACTGAACCTTCAATTGTTAGAATACAATCTTTATACTACGATATGACTAAAATGAGTACCTTTAGCAATCGGAGATTAAGCTTCATAGACAACTCTATGAATACTAGCCGGAGTTCCACTTTTTGTATCCAGAGCACTAGCCTACCACCCCGACGCACGTGCGGAGGTGATGCATTACAAACAGCATAAAGATACCGATAAATTACAAATAGAGAATCATAATTAAGAAGAAAAGAATTCTATATACACAAGGGGATTGAATCCACTACATCAAATCCTACTGGAGAGCTTAGCTACTCATGGTAGCCATTACAAACCACTGAGAAATTTGTCACCTTTCTCAATCCTAGAACTACTCTCTCTGTATCTGTGTGTTTGTGACCTATGCAAAGGCCTCTATTTATAGAGTTGGAAACCCTAATTCTGCTCCAAGAAGTCAATCTAGATCTAGGTTAAGAGGCTGCTGCGCAACCTGCGCTTTATGTGCGCTTAGCGCGCATGAAGCCCAGCCAATCTGCTGCTGCGTAAGCGCAAGTGGAGCCTGATTAATCTTGATCTGCGCTCCACATGCGCTTAGCACGTGTGGAGCGTGTTACACGCTGTAGCTTTCCTTCAAATCTTGATCAAACTTCTGGATCTCTTTCTGATCTTATCTGATTTTCCTTTATCCCTTTATCTGAGTTGTTTTTGTATTTATTTGACTTGGATCTGAATTGAAGAGGTTATCCATAAGATTCTCTGATTATCTCATCTTTATTTAAATTCTGAAACTGCAACAACCTCATTTCTGATGCTATTTTCTCTCTCATTCCAAATCTCATGTAAATCTGCATAAAACAACAGATTTCTATTCAAAATAGCATCATATTCAAATTTACACCAAATAATTACAAATATTGTAAATATTAATAAAAAGGGATATTTTGGGGTGTAAATTACTATTTTAACCTTGATAAGTGTAATAAAAACTATATGAAAATAACGCTAATTTTACAGTTATCACCTATGCATTCTGACTCTGTTGAATCAGCAGCTACTGAATGAACTCTAAGACCTGCAGAATCACAATCATTATTCAAGCACACTTAAATTCAAGCAGAGACGTGATCTCAAGTCTAATAACTTGGAGTCTCAAATGGGTCAGATGAGATGTAGCTTGAATTTTACTTAACAATAATTTTGTGATCAAGAAGATGTGATTCTTTTGTTATTTAAAAACGTGATTTACTTCAAACAGATTTAATTTACTTTAGTAAACAGATTTAAGACGTGAGATGTGAATTGTAAAAGAGATAAGAGAGAGAGAGAGATGCACACAGATCTTATCCTAGTTCACCCACACCTTGGGCAACGTCCAGTCCTCACAACTTGTGAGATTTCCACTATTGACAACCCAGTCAATTACAAGTATTCTTACAGCCTCTTCAGGACGTCTCTCACACCAAGCTTAGGCACCCCTACCTTGGCTGAGTCACAAGTATTCTTACAGCCTCTTCAGGACGCTCACACTCACACTGAGTCTCTTGTCTGAGTATATGTCTCAAGTTGAGCCTTGATCTAAGTCTGCATCTGAATCATGTCTTAGCATCTATGCTTGAGTCAATGTCTGATCTTGAGCCAGTGTCTCAAGCTGTCTTTGAATCTCTTCTTTGCTCAATGTTTTTTATTTAACTCTTTTGTCTTGGCATATATTGATTCTGACTTTTATGCTTTATATCCTCAAAGATGGTCTTTGAGCTTCCTTTTCTAATCAATTTCTGCAAATTTAAAGTCTAGAGATTCTGCCATAAACTTGAGCACACAGTTAGTAAATAACAAGATGCATCTCAGACTTGCTTTTGTGATCATCTCAACTTAATGGTTTGACTACATTAAAAACCTTAGGAGTGAGTTTGTCTTAACACTTGGCTTGTAGCAATTTACAATCGGCTCGAGGGCGTTACAAAGATGATCTCATTAAATAGAGTGAAGTAAGTTACTATTTACTTATTTTTTAGTCCAGAATGTGTGGGTCTATTTTTACTTATATTCAACTCTCGATGAAGTATGTCATTTCTTCCTCTTCTGTTCATATGCAAGAGGTGTCCACCAACTATTATCCAATTTAGTATCCTAATTTTTATTTATTATTATAATAAATATGATAATTCTTTAGTAAATATTAAATTTTCTTTAATCAATATCAAATATAATAAAATGTTTACATGTCATCATCAAAATCTATTTTTATTTATTTGACTAATTTTTTATATGTTAAAAACTAAAAGTTTCAAATATATTTTATATTTTAAGACCATCATGAAAATAATTTTCTAACAATTAAATTAGTTTTTTTAATATTTTCATTTTTTTAATATTTAACAAAAATATTCACATGACGTACGAACTACTTGTTACTTTAAAAATAAAAATTTTGTTTTTATCTTTTTAAAGTATTTTATTTAGTTATAGAACATGTACCAATGTCTTTTTTTCTTTTTTTTTCTTTTGGGTCAAGAGACTCAAGACATATACCAATAATGTTGGAAACACAGCGATGTGAACAGGAAACGGATCTGTGCAAGTCATGTATAATATCTGTGCAAACGGATCTGCTAAAAGAAAAGGAAAAAAAAAAAACGTTTTTTTACATTAAAATCCGCTGAATTTGGACGCGTCTGATTCTGACCATGGAAAATATGAAAGTCATGTTCTCTTACTATTGGGTGCATGTTGTGGTCAGCAATTTTTACAAGTTTCCGGTGTTGAAAATGACCTTGAACGAAACGATTTTTGTTTGGTTACTTTTCACCTAAAATAGAAGTGTGTACTGTTGTAGTAGCAAGTGAAATTAGTTTTGAGCGAAAAGATAAATTTAACTTTATTATTAGATTAAATTTATTTTAGCCGTAAGCCTTAATTTATAAAACTTTTAAAACTATACTTATATTATACTTTGTAATTTTATTTTATTATCAAAATAAAATATGTGTTGATAAGTGCTCATTTTTAATGAATTTCCATACTGAATTTAAGCACTTATGATTTGAATTGTATTTATTTAGAAGTTAAATTTCCTTAATTTAGAATTATTGAAATTGAACTGTAATTAATCCCAAATGTTTGTTTTACAGAATAATTGAAGAAATGTGAAAGAAGAAGCTTGAAGAAAATAAGAGTCAAGAAGTTTGCATTCTGCCAACCTTTCGCCCAAGCGAAGAAATTCTCGCACGAGCGAAAATGTTCAAGAGAAGGGTGATTTTATGCCTCATTCTCGCTCAAGCGAGAATTGCTCGCTTGAGGGAGAATAAATTTCTTAACCTTGAAGAATTTGCTCGCTCAAGCGAGAATTTGCTCGCTCAAGTGAGAATTCACTTATTCAAATTAAAAGCAGGGCAAAATAGAGGAAAGGGTGGATCGTAACATTTCAAAAAGATTGAAAATTCTCTGGACGAAGAACGAAAGTGACGAAAAGCTACGGAAGCTGTTTTTAATCATTTCTTCTCTGATTTCTTTGGTTCTAATGGCTGCCATGAGCAGCTAACTTCTTTTTTGAGATTGAAATAGTCGAATCAAACTCGAATGTATTTTTGTGATTTATATGTATAGTATTTCGTTTCTATTCAATTTTGGTAATTTCATTTATGTTATTATTGCTTGATCCTATCTGATCAATAATTTCTCGATTTTGATTTTAAGATTTGACTGGAAAGTATTTCTTGGAATCTGCTATGAGTGAAATTGTCCAATGTATTGTGATGCTAGGAATAGTTTCAATATATCGATTGCTTTATAACACATGTTTGTAATGCTGGATAATTTGTTAAATATATGAGGAATCAATATAACATATATCAGTGTGTTGCATCAATATCAATAGTTTTGATTGCTATATATCTCTGAATCACTAGAATACAAAAAAAGTGAGATAGATGAAGTTCAATCTCGCTTCTCTCTATTGAATTTCTATCAACCTTTCATTGCATTTTTTATGCTTGATGTAATTTTATTTTAAATTTCTCATTACTAAATCATGATCAATTCCAATTTCATTATACATATACTTAGTGAGTTAGTAAATTAAGATATTTAATAGAAATTCAAGTTTCATGTGGGTACGACAACTCTTTTATTTACTATTATACTACAGTTGACTTTTGTACGTTTATCAGAGGTTGGAATGAATGTTTATAAATTTTATTTTGAACTATCTTGATTTAATAAAATTGACATGCAATATGATCTAAACATGTCTATTTTAATTGGTCCAACTTTAATAAAATATCGGGAGTCACCACTCTTGGGAGGATTTTACCAAACAACCACCCCTGACACGGGGGTTAAACCCACAAATATGTTTGTGGGGGATTCCCGGTCAAAGACCAAAAAATGAATTATGAATAAAAACTTTAACCAAAAGAAAACTTTATTTAGTAGAAAAATACTCATTTTATTTGCTATTTTTCTCTACTCCATTTCTCTATTCTCTATTTTTTTTCATTCCACCAAACAAACCCTAAGTATGTATTTAATAAACAAGTGTTGAGTCTTGTAAGAAAGTAATTTTTAGAATAAATTTGGTTAAGAAGAATTTAGTTTATTTTATTTTATTTTATTTTTATCTTTATCTTTATCTTTATTTTAGGAAATTAGAATTTAAAAATAAAAATTAGTTCATTAATATTTTTGTTTTTGTTTCAGGTTCAATACTCGAGCGTTAATACAGATTTCATGTTCGAGCATTAAAGTCTATGCTTGAACGTTATACACTTTTTGCTCGAGCGTTAATGTAACATTAAGAAATTAGAATCTAGAAATACCGTGGAAGCCTTAGGCTGTGAATCCCACCGCAAGAAGGGAAGATTGAAGTGAGCTGAGAACTTAGGGGTTGGAAGGGAAAATAATATGAGAGTTAGGGAATCGATTAAGAGTTATGAGTTTTAAGTGAACCGAGAAGGGAAAAACTAAGCATTAAGTCAAACCTGACTGAAGAGTTAGAATAGGAGGAGTCACACCTGGTGGTAGAAAGAATAACATGGTGAGGAAGGAAGTAGAGACATTGGAACTAAGCTTAAACGAATTGACGGGAAGGAAGAGGAGAGGCGTGGACTCAGGGAACTGGGGTAGAAGGTGATTTGATGGAAAGGAACAAGGGAATAGAGAAGCATAGTCTCATGGACACTTAGAACCTTTAATGTTATCCTTATTGGAGTGAATTGATGAGTTATAACATGATTCATGTAAAGTGTGCCTCGTTATTCCTCAACCAAGGTTATTGCGCAATTTTGGGTTTTAAGCCTAATGACCTTGGTGCATTAATTCGATAATATCTAGAGTTGTGGGTGTCCAATTGGGGTGATTCCACTTGCATTAGAAAGATAAGATTCAGGGCTTCAGTTTGATATGCTTTATGATAGTATTCCGAACTCATTTGCACCTCCAAAAAGCAAGTTTACACACCCAAGCACGCTAGCGGGAGCTCAAGCGCGCAGAAGAGTGAATTTTGGAATTCTGGAAGCAACTCTGGGAGCTCAAGCGCGCGACAGACAAAAATTTTGGGCACTCAAGTGCCCTGGGGCGCGCTTGAGCGCGCGAGAGCGTCCCTGTCTTCTTAAAACGTGCAAAACCTCTTCTTCCTCCATTTTTCTTCTTTCCTTAGGGTTTTAGAGAGAGGGAGAGAATCTTAGAGAGAGAAAGTGAGAGAAAGGAGGAGTAAAGCTAGCTTGGAGCTTTCCCCACCACTTGGAGCTTGGAGATCATCTTCCTATTCTCCCCATTTTCATTAGTTTCCTCCATTTAAGGTGAGTGTGGTTCTCACTTACTTTCATTGTTGTTTGATAATCTATGTATGACCTCTATTCTATTATTAATGATTTCAAACGATTATAGACATACCTAGGGTTGATTGTTGAATGGATTGATTGTATGTGCTTGGTTTCCAAACCTTAGGGTAGTAGAATTGGGTATTTTTGCATTGTTGATCTATTAACTGTATTCATAAGCATTCATGGGCCTTTGGTCATCATTGAACGTATTGCAAGGGTCTTTGGAACATCATAGTGCCTTCGAGCTGTCATAGAGCTTTCGGGCAATCACAGGGTCTCCGAACCATCACAGGCCTTCGAGAACTCATGTTTAAGAAAGACGAGGTGATCTCGTCGACCTCTAGGCCAAGGGGAAGATGGGGGATCCTCACCCTAAAAATAAATCAAGCCATGAACCATGCATGCTTAATAAAACTTAATCATAGGAGGCCCTAGACGACGGTCCTTGGTCACATAGTCGAGCGCTCAATCACAGTCACAAATAATGAAAAGACCCCGGGTGTCGGGTAAAAACATGTCACAGCCATGTTGCATCATTTCATAGAAATTGCATATACAATGGGACTGTTGTGCATGTTGTTTATCTACAATTATTTGTATTCTAAATTAAATTATGGCTTACATGTATTGCGTGTGCTTCTCTTTTTGTCTGACTCCCCACACTGCACACACTGTTATCGCACTCACTGGGACGTAATTGTTAGGGCCACAGGAAACACTAGAAGGGGGGTTGAATAGTGTTTTAACAATCTTTACAGATTTTTGGAAAACCTTTCGAAACAAGCAAAACTGATTTGAAAATATTTGATCAACCTTTCGAAACTGGGAAGTTCAACAACTTGCTGATGTAACTCGGAAGGTTGACTGAAAACCTTTTTGAAATAATTTTCCTTTTAAAGAAAAGATTATTTTCTGCTCAGATTAATAAAATGACTTTTCTTTAACCCTCCTTGGTTAGTTTAAACAAATATCAGCGGAAAGTAAAGAGGTAAGGGAAGAGAGAACTTAACACAAAGATTTATACTGGTTCACCCACTAACCCAGTGAGCTACATCCAGTCCCAGGGCAAAACTCCACTGAATTTTCACTGATACCGTAAGATTACAAGTATTCTTTTACCCCAGCCTCTCCAGGCTTAACAACGAGTATTCTTTGTTTTCAACTGCCTCTCTAGGAAACACATGCAGTATTTTACAGACAAGTCTCTCCAGGCTCAATCGAGTATTCTTTGTTCCACCAAGTCTCTCTAGGCTCTCAGACACTCAATGGTGTTTACAACATAAAGTTTAAGTTTCCTAAAAACTTAAACCAATGTTCATCTTGTACAGAGGGATTACTGAGTACTACTCAGGATACGTCTAGTGAATTTTAAGTACAAGGATATACAAGTTGACCAAAATTATAAGGACGAAAACACATTTTTGCCAAAATATTTTAATCCCAAAACTAAGCTAACTCAAAAGTTTGAATATTTACACCTTAATCGATACTTAGATATAAATTCACACATTGCCTAAATGCGTTAAAAAACTCTTCAATGATAATTAAATATATTAAAAATAGATAAAATGTATACAAATAATTGTGCTTGAATTTATAAATGAAATATTAAAAATGATCAATGAAGTCATTGATGTGACAAAATGATGTTAAAGCAACATATATAATGTATTTGGTTTTTTACTCGGTCAAAGTTTTAATAATGATATATCATATGCAATTTTTTTTGTTTGATTCACATGTATCTCAATGACAAATAATTTTATTTAAGTCAAGAACATCCAAATAACGAGATTATCTTTTTTAGTGATTTTTTTTCACATTCAAACCCGAAAACTTTTTTTAAAGAGAATCAAATATGTATTATTTAAATTAGTTGGTATATCATATATAACTTAAAAGACAAATTTCCCTTTTGAATTTCAATTAATTTTCTTTTAAATAAAGGAGGAGAAAGACACTTTTTGTAGCTTGCATTTTCAACAATATTTGTATCAATATATACTTATAAAGAAAATATGAAGACGTGTATGTTATATGTTGTGCCCGTTTGATTTACATACAATTGTGTAGAATTGATTTTACAATCAATAGTTATAAATGAGTGATGTACGCTTTACGAAAAATATTGGATATAAATATTTTAAAATTAATTCTGCGATGATTCTGCATCGTTCAAAATTGAAAACAAACATGCCAGTAATCTAGTGGTTATAATAAAAAAATGAATAAAATATGCATTATTTCTCCTTACATTTTATACTACAAAAAATTGACTTAATCGTATAGGTATATATACACTTGAAGTAAAAAGAAAGAAAACTCGGGCAATGAAAATTCAGAGAAAATTGGATTTTCATCAGAGAGAATGGTGAGAGAGCGTGAGAGAATGGACCATGGTGAGATCAAGGAAAAAAAAGAATTTCGACCGGGATTGATTATACTACAAGAGGACAAGAAACTACAAGAGGACAAGAGGATGCTAGAGGACAAGACAACAAGGGGGAATACATGGAAGCGGAATGGAATGTTATATGAGAATGAGCAAGTTGCTTATTTTTTCACCAATTTTCCTGATAATTTTGGTACAGAAGACATGTGGAAGGTGTTTACAAAATGGGGAGGAAAGGTAGCAGATGTTTACATCCCTCAAAAGAAAAATAAGCGAGGAGACCGCTTTGGCTTTGTTCGATTTACGGAGAAGGTTGATCCTAGTTGGATGGAGGGTAGACTCAGGAAGATATGGATTGGGACTTTCAAACTTCATGTGAATATTTCTCGTTTTTCAAAAAAGAAGATGGAGAAGGAGGACAATCAAATTGCAAGGACATATGGAGAAGTCAAAACATTGAGTTCACAAAGGCAACGGATTACTGATGGGGTTAATGGAAGATCTTTTGCGGAGGTTGTTAGGGGTACAATTAAGAAAGTGTGGAAACCAAAGGCTGCTCAGAAAGTTAGTGGAAGTGGGAAGTGGAATGGATTGGAATATTCTGTCTCGATGGATGAAATGGAATGGCTACAAAAGTGCTATGTGGGTGTTGTACATCAACCTGATGAAGTTTTTCTATTGCAGGATAAGATCATAGCAGAAGGAATACGTTCTATTAAGGTGACCCCAATGGGTGGAGAATTGATTCTTATCCAACCTCAAGAGGAGGAGAATTTCGAGGCGTTATTAAAGGAATTAGATGATGTGTTTTCCATGTGGTTTGATTCAGTCCGACCATGGTGTCAGGAAGATATTCCCCGAGCAAGATATGTTTGGGTTAGGTGTTTTGGTGTACCGGTACATGCTTGGACTGAAGACTTTTTCAGGTCAATTGTTACTCCTTTTGGTAGGTATGTTTGCATTGACATGGGTACAAAGAACAAAGTTAGATTGGATGTTGCATGGATTCTAATTCAGACCACATCAATGGAACATATTAACAGATGGATGAAAATTATGAGCAATAATTTGTTGTTTTCAATCAGTATTATCGAGGATCCATTTAAACAGCCATGGGAGACAATACACAGAGTTCATAAAGCTAATTCTGAGGCTGGTTTATCAAGTCAATGTTCCTTGCAAGAAAACTCATCTGAAGGAAGCGAGTGGGAAGATTTGGCAATTGAAGTGCAAGATGGTGATGTGGATTTTGAAATTCAAAATTTGGATAACCAAATTGATGAGACCATTTTTCAAGGCGGCCAATCAGTGCAACAGGATGTTGTAACGGAAAATAATTTTGGCAACAAATTGATGTCAATTAAAGATTGCTTTCAAGAGGATATGTCTAATATGGGGGCGGATCAGATGTTGCTGGGCGTAAATGTTGGCATGGCTGATTGCTTAATTAGGCCACCAATTGTTTTGGGTCAGCTGGGCCACATGTCAAAACCATCCCGTGAGAAGTGTGATGCGGAAGATGAAGAAGTTATGCGGCTAATGTCCAATGGACCTAATGCACAGGGCCCGGGATCAACTGATGAGGATGTCTTGGACGGTAGTAATCAGCGGCCCAATCACAATTCTTCTCCTACTGTTCAACGACCCAAGAGTGATAATGCGATTGAGATTAGCGACCAAGTCCTTCTAATTCCCGCATATGAAGCAAAACAATCTAATGAGGGAGAGGTGAGCACACACGGCCCATTAGTATGCCCAGTGGGCCATGTGAGCAAGCAAGGCCGGGAGCTTCTCATTGGAGACTTTGATGACCAGGATGGTAATTACATGTCTAATGGAGATGGCTCCAATTTTAATCGTGAAGAAGACAGTAGGCGTGATATTTCACAATTGAAGGAATGCAATTCTTTTTCAAATGTGAATGAGCTCCAGGTTCTGGATAAGGAAGCAAATACAAATCATGTTGTGAGTGTCTCAGATTTCCCTAAGGACGCTGCACTTGAAGGGGGTGTGTGAGGTTCCTATTTTCTATTCCGAATCTGCATTAGCCCTAAATGACATTTGTAGTCAACATCCAAGAAATCCACCAGTCAACCGTAAAAAGAGGGGACGGCCTCGTAAGCAAAAAGTAAGTGCTTCTGTGCTGGATCTTAATTTATCTCATACATGTAGGCTGTTAGACTTGGGTGCTGAACATGTTGCTGATAATGTTTGGAGGATTGGGTCTCAATTGGGGGTAAAAGGTGTTGCAAGTGATGTTGTTTTAATCAAATAATTGGAAGAGTTGGAGGTTAGAGACCGTATAGCAATTGGGAGGGGTAATGTGGTGGAGGTCTGAGTGGCGCTGGTTTAATATAAAGTGATGCTATTTGTTACATGATAGTTGTGTCTTTAAATATTAGGGGTGTTGGTGGGAGAATAAAAAAGATGGAGGTGAGAAAATTGTTATGTGCAGAACGAGCAGATTTCTTATTTTTACAAGAAACCAAAAGGGAGGAAATAGATGATAAACTCTGTGATGTTTTATCTGGTGGTGGTAACTTTGGGTGGGCATTTTTACCTTCTGTAGGTATGTCAGGTGGCCTGTTATCCATGTGGAGGAAAGATAAATTTATCTTACATGATTGTTTCTCTGGTGACAATTATCTGGGCGTATCTGGTCTGTGGGTGGAGGATAATATACAATGCTCTTTAGTCAATATCTATGCCCCCAATGATTCACATAGGAGAAAAGAATTGTTGTCTTGTTTACTGCAAGTTAAATCTCGTCGTGGTGGTGATGTGTGGTGTTTTGGGGGTGACTTCAATGCTGTTAGATCAGATAGTGAGAGAAAAGGGGTCTCTTCATACTGAAGAGTAGAAGATATGAGGTGTTTTGACAGGTTTATTGAAGATGTTGGGTTGCTAGATTTGCCTTTAGTTGGTTGTAAATACACATGGTATAAATCTGATGGGGCAAGTATGAGCAGATTAGACAGATTTTTGGTATCGCCTTCTTGGCTGTATCATTGGCCACATACATCACAGTGGGGTTTATCTAGAGGAGTGTCAAATCATTGCCCTATTTTGTTGAAAAATGAAATTGTTAATTGGGGACCAAAGCCTTTCAGAGTTCTTGACTGTTGGAGGGGGGATGCTAGATATGTAGATTTTGTAAAAACACAGTGGCGGGATCTCTTTGTGCAAGGGAGGGCTTCTTTTGTCTTGAAAGAGAAGCTCAAACAGTTAAAATGTGGCCTACGGAGGTGGAACAAAGATACATTTGGTGACTTGGACGTTAAAATTAAAGAGGTTAGAGAAAAAGTAAATGAGTTGGATCTTAAGGGTGAAGATTCTTTCTTGCAGACAGAGGAAATATGGCAAAGGAAGGAGTGCTTGGCTCAATTGTCTCATTTTATGTCCTTGAAAGACAATCTATTGTTCCAAAAGTCAAGACTGTCATGGTTACAAGCAGGGGATGCCAATTCAAAATTCTTCCATGCATGCATAAATCAAAAAAGACTCAGGAATTAAATTCGGTGTTTGCAGTTAAACAATGTGACGTATACAACTCCTTCTGTACTAAAAGAGGCGGTGAAAGTGTTTTTTGAGAGGCATTTTCAGGAGATAGAGTTTGATAGACCTTGTCTTGACGGCGTAGCTTTCAAATCTTTGTCACAGGTAGATGCTGAAGGCCTGATTATACCTTTTTCTGAGGAGGAGGTGAAGGAGGCAGTATGGGATTGTGAGGGATCTAAAAGTCCTGGACAAGATGGTTTCAATTTCACTTTCATCAAGGATTTCTGGGATGTGTTGAAGTATGATTTTTTGGCATTCCTTCATGAGTTTCATGATAATGGTAAGTTAGTCAAAGGTTCTAACAGCTCTTTTATTGTTCTTGTACCTAAGACTGACAACCCACAAAAAGTGGAGGAATACAAACCTATTTCTCTTATAGGGTGTATGTATAAGGTGTTAGCTAAGATATTGGCAAACAAACTGCGGAAGGTTATTGGCAATGTAATTTCTGAGTGCCAATCTGCTTTTCTGAAAGATAGACTAATCTTTGATAGTGTGGTGGTGGCCAATGAAGTATGGGATGAAGCAAAGAGGAAGAAAAGACCATGTTTGTTTTTCAAGGTAGATTTTGAGAAAGCTTATGATTCTGTGAATTGGGGGTTCCTACAGTTTGTGATGGAGAAAATGGGTTTTCCTTTGAAGTGGAGGAGATGGATCTTAGAATGTTTAGCTTCTGTCAGAGTATCAGTTCTTATAAATGGTAGCCCTTCAAACGAATTTGGAGTGGGTAGAGGCTTGAGGCAATGTGATCCATTGGCTCCGTTTTTATTTCTAATTATTGCTGAGGGGTTGAATTCTCTAATGGAAAAAGCAGTGCAGGAACAGATCTTTCAAGGATATCTTGCTGGCAGGGATAACATTCTGGTTTCACATCTTCAATATGCTGATGACACAATCTTTGTGGGTGAGGCCTCTCTGAGTAATGTTTGGGCCATCAAAGCCATTTTGCAATTGTTTGAATTGGTGTCTGGTTTAAAGGTTAATTTTCATAAAGGCAAGCTTATGGGAATTAATGTTGATGTGGTCTGGCTAGAGACTGTAGCTCAATTTCTGAACTGCAAAGTTGGGTCCTTCCCATGCTCTTATTTGGGATTACCTATTGGTGCAAATCCTCATAGATTACAAACTTGGCTGCCAGTTATTCAAAAGGTGGAGAAAAGGCTTTCTCGGTGGAAGAGTAAAGTTTTGTCCTTTGGTGGTAGACTTGTCCTCTTGAAATCCGTCCTCAATGCAATCCCGATCTACTTTCTTTCCTTTTTCAAGGCTCCTAAAGGTATTATCTCTAATCTCGAATCTTTATTTAAAAATTTTCTTTGGGGTGGGGATGATGAGCATAGAAAGATTATGTGGGTTGCTTGGGATGACCTTTGTAAAGATAAAAAATATGGGGGGTTAGGTTTGAGAGACTTGAGAGCCTTCAATTCAGCTCTTTTAGGAAAATGAAGGTGGCGACTTCTTGTGGAGAAGGAAAGCTTTTGGAGTAGGGTGTTAGTATCTATTTATGGGCATCCTTATGTGAGTAAGAGGGGTGAGAAAGTTGTTGGTTCTAGGTGGTGGGTAGATTTGTGGAGTATTGAGGAGGGTGACAACATTTCTGGTGATTGGTTTTCTAATACATGTGTTAAAGTTGTGGGGAATGGGAGACAAACGTCCTTTTGGAGAGATGCTTGGTGTACATCAATTCCTTTTTGTGTGCAATGTAGTAGATTATTTTCTATTACTAACAATAAGGAAATTTTGGTTGCTGACATGCTTGAGAGAGGTGAGGGTGGAATAGAGTGGAAATGGAGTTGGAGAAGACAACTTTTTCAGTGCGAATTGGCACAACTATCTACGCTTTTGTTGGGTTTATCTTTAATTCAGGTACATGAGAGGGCTAATGATACTTGGCGTTGGTCGGCAGAGAAGGAAGGTACTTACTCAGTTCACTCAGCATATCATGTTATCGTTAATGCTACTATCTTTACAGAGATCCCTCTACACAAGTTTATTTGGTGTTCTCTGGTGCCTTCTAAGGTGTCTTGTTTTGCTTGGAGAGTGTTATTAGATAGGATTCCTTCCAAGGATAATCTTGTAAAAAGGAATATTCTACAACTTTCTAATGCGGCTTATGTTTGGTGTGGTCAAGGATTAGAGACTGCCTTTCATATTTTCTTTGAGTGTTATTATGCTTATGAGTTGTGGATGAGTTGCTTAGAGTGGTGTGGATTTCATTCGGTACTTCAAAACTCGTTTGTTACTCACTTGAACAATTTTTGAGCTGACCAAATTTTAGCTAAAAAATGAGATATGGATGGTCTGTGATTTGGTTGACTGTTCTATGGAGTTTATGGTTAGCTCGAAATGCAGCTGTGTTTTCAGATAAGATTGCCACAGTCTCAGAACTATTAGAATTGGTAAAAATACGGTCATGGAAGTGGATAAAAGCAAAGGACCATGGTTTCTCGTATCAATTCCCCTCCTGGTCAGTGGAACCGTGTATCTGTATCAATTATGGTTTCTAATCTGTGGGTTGCTTTACTGCACTACTACCGTTCTGCTTTGGTTTATAGTGACATTTTCGTTTACCATGTGGTTCTTGGTTTGCCTCTCAGGTGTGACTGTTGTGCACCGACTACTTGATATTCCTTTTACTTGTGCTTCAGTTGCAGACATTCAAGCTTTTTGTATTAGCCCTTTGGTTACTTTGAATTCCTTTTGTAACTTTTTTGGACTCTTGTTCGTTGTATGGGTTGGAGTACCCCTTGTACTCCTAATTAATTTTATTCTCTTTGCCTATAAAAAAATATATACATTTGAAGTTTGTAACACTTTTGTTAGTCACTAAATTTTTTTTAAGAAAGAGTAGAACATATACCTTAAGATGCAATTAAGGATTTAAAAGAGATACATGAGCCAAAATTTACAAATATAAGTTTAATTAAAAAAAGTTATCAAATCAAAACTTAGAATAGAAAGTGAAATGACAAGACATGGGGAGAAATATAAAAGCTTGTACAAGAAGAATATTTATTAATATTATTTTTGTGTTGAGAAGTTGTGCATCTTTATCAAACAATATTATAATATTGTTACAATTGTTTATAAGACACTTTCAATTATATCTTGAACATTGAAATGTTTATTTATATTGTAATTGTATGGTTAATATGATGATAATCAGAAAAAAAAATAAATATTGGCTTAAATATCATTTTGGTCCCTACATTTTTTTGTGTTTTTGGTTTTAGTCCCTACCAACTTTTTTTTTAAATTTAGTCCCCACTTTTTCAAATGTATGTTATTTTAGTCCCCGACACTAACGAAGTTCTGTTAAGTGATGAAGTAGCTAACAGAGTTCTGTTAAGTGATGACGTGGCCCTCCACCAACACACCACGCGTCTGCCACGCCATTTTCACATTCCCTCACACCTCTTGATAGAAGCTCATCTTGTCCAGGGTGGTGGAGACCGAGACGGAGTCCGGTTGGTTTCGGTGCTCACCGTTTCGAGTCAATTTACTTTACCCGAAGGATTCAGTTAAGATGGTAATGGAGTATCTGAGGGGCGAAGAGGCGTGTGAGAATCTCGGCGAGGAGTTGAGGCTGAGTTGGATAGTGATAGACTCGAAGGGGAAGCGTGTGGTGAACGCTTCGAGCGGGAAAGCGGCGACGGTGTGGCGACACTGGTTGAGCGGGCCGGTAAAAACAGGTGAGGTTCGCGACAGTGGTTGGCGGTGGAGAGAGGGGGTCGGCGACGGAGGTGGCGCTATGCAGCTTGATGGTGTCATTTGGAAGGGAAATGCGGGTGAGGAAGCGAGTTTGTAGATGGGGGACATGGATGGGATATAGTTGAATGAGAGGGACAATTTGGGGATTTTGCAGAGTTGCCACATCAAATTTGCTGACGTAGAGCTCCGTTAGCCATGCCATCACTTAACAGAATCCGTTAGTGCTAGAGACTAAAATAACATACATTTGAAAAAGTGGGGACTAAATTTAAAGAAAAGGTTGGCAGGAACTAAAACTAAAAACATGAAAAAATGTAGGGACCAAAATGATATTTAATCCTATAAATGTTTTACCTCTTCGTGTTGGGTAATTTGATGGTTTTTTGTATATGGGGCAAGTGGAATGATGTTCTTTTTGTATTACGGGGTAGTTTGCAATAATTAAATATTATAATGTAAAGTAAAAAATCTTATAACTAAAAGAAAGTTTTTTAAGACTATTGTCTTCACTCCATTATTAATGTATTGAGAATTACACATTATTTGCCAATATTATAGGCTAAAATCTATTTATAAATGAATTTTTTAAAAAAATGATTATTGTACATAAAGATTTGGAAGGTCTTTTAAATTTAAAATAGGAAAATCATGAGGCTTGAGAGAAATGGTTTGGCAACATATTACATTTGCCTTGATTGGAATAATAATAACAATATTACGGGGTAGTTTGCAATAATTAAATGTTATAATGTAAAGTAAAAAAATCTTATAATTAAAAGAAAGTTTTTTTAAGACTATTGTCTCCCCCCATTATTAATGTATTAAGAATTATACATTAGTTGCCAATCTTATAGACTAAAATCTATTTATAAATGATTTTTTAAAAAAATGATTATTGTAAATAAAGATTTTGAAGGTTTTTTAAATTTAAAATAGAAAAATCTGAGGCTTGAGAGAAATGATTTGGCAACATATTACATTTGCCTTGATTGGAATAATAATAACAATAACAACGAAGACCACGACAATAACAACAATAATAAAATTCACTTAATATTTTATTTTCAAAAATGTAGTTTCATTTAAAAAATTATTAAATATTTTTCAAAAATAAAATTACCTCTTGATAAACATTTTTCACAAGTTTCACAAATCATATCGTATAAATTGCAGTTTCGATATTTTTTTAAAAAAAATTAATAAAAGTTGTTAATAAGCATTGCACGTTATTTATAATTTTATAATTTTTCAATAAAATTATTGTGAATTTAAAATATTTAAAATTATTTAAAGTAAAAATAACTGAATAATTAAAAGTTATATTTAATTTGATGTTATTATTTAAGGTGGAATAAAAACTTTTTGAGGTGTGTTTGGTAGCTTTTGTATTCCTACTTGATGCAATCCTTGGTATTTGTGGGATTGTTCTTCATCACGGTGTTGATTTGTAATGTAACCAGTTTCCAGTTTCCGAACCATGCGATGCATGGATATTATTTTCAAATAGATTGTTTACATTGAATACTATAATATATTTAATTTAATTAATATAAATATGTAAACTTTAGAAAATGATAATGATTAATGTTTTTTTCATATTAAAATTTATACTTGTTTATATAAAAAGAACTAAAAAAATTAAAACATAGAAAATTTATTTGAAACAACAAAATTTTAAATATTAACAATTATAAAGGTAAAATATACCATATCATATCATTTATATTTTTTGAAAAATCCCTTTATACACTATATTGTTCATCAAATTATAACGTTTAAAATTATAATCACATATAAGAATCATAAGTTCTTATCGAGACTTCACACCCTAGATATAGCAACATATAATTGACCATGAGAGAAAACAGTTTTTGGTAAATAAACACCAACATGTGACAATGTTGGGCTTTGACTTTTATCAATGGTCACAACAAAACAAAGAAAAATGAAATTTGTCTTCGTTAGAACTTTAATGGAGTGAGATGATCAAATAGAATTAAATTCATTAAAGATGTTCCCAAATGTGTTCCACATTTCTTTTCTTTTTTGGGAAAAATGAAAATCTAATTTATATACATTTAAATATAAACAAATACAATATACTTCATCTGATTCTTTTTATAAGGCACGTTATATTGAATCACAACGACCAATAAAAGTAATTAAAGCTAGTTAATTATTTTATTTGATTTTTAAAAAATAGTTTAACTTTGTAGTTTTGCCCTTATTTAATATTATTAACTAACTACACTATCATTTGATAGTTGGAAATACATTAAAGTTAATAAGGGCAAATAAGGAAAATTATAATAAATATTTTCTTCAAATTGTAAAGTGACTTATAAAAAGGAACACAAAAAAATTCTAAAAGGTTCCTTATAAAAATGAATTGAGGGAGTATGTATTTAGGTGATTTCAATTCCTATTATATTCAATTCAAAATATTTAGTGTTGTTTTGTCATTTGTGTTTACTTAAATTCCTATTATTTATATATATTTTCGATTGCAACCTGTAATGTATTTATGTATTTAATAGTTTAATTTTAAGATATACAATAACTGAAAACATTAATGAATAAAATAAAGAAATAGTTATTTTAATATAATAAAAAATGAAAATAAAAATGTGATAAAAATTAAAAGAAAAATAGAAGAAAATGACTGGAGAATGTTTGCCTCACATGAAAGATAGTTGTGTGGTTCGTAAAAAAATCACTTTATTGTATTGCTAATAAAAAATTAAAGAAACACAAGTGAGAAAACATGAAACGTATTATGGATGAGCAATTTTAATATAGAATAAATAGATAAATAAAATAAATATGTGAGATAATAAATGAAAATATTAATGAATAAAATAAAGACATAAATGATATATTGAAATATCACGTTAAATTTAATGTAAATCAATACATTTATTATATTGCTTAATGTGAGTTTTCATGTAATGAAATAGATAAATATGAATAAATAATGAGAAATTATTTTAAGATAATAATAATAATAAAGAAAATTAAAGTGTAATAAAAAAAGGAAAAAAATGTAGGAGGAAAATTGTTCCACATGAAGGATAGTGGATACCTATGGTTTATCAAAATATCACTTTTATAATGAAATAAATTAATATAAATGGATGATGAGAGAAAATATTTTGATATAATAATAATAAAATATTAATTTGTGAAAAAACCAAAAAGAAAAAGAAAATAAACACATGAGCAAAACTGTCTGTCGTGCAGGATAAATGTGGTTCATAAAAATATCACTTTACAAAAAAGAAAATAAAAAACTTGAGAAAACGCAGATGAAAAAAAAACATGTGTACTGTGGGAATAATTTTAATATAGAGTGAATAGAAGTAAATTGAAATATAAAATAAATAAGAGAGATAATAAGAGAGATAATATAGAGATAAATAATATATTGAAAAAATACATTAAAATTGATGTAAATAAACTCATCATATTTCTTTATGTGTGTTTTTATGTAATAAAATAGATAAACATAAATAGATAATGGGAAAACTTGTTTCAATATAATAATTATAAAAAATATAAATTAAAACGTGATTAAGAAAGAAAAAGAAAAAAAGATAGGAACTGGACTACTTACTATGGTTTATAAAAAAATTACTTTACTGAAATGAGAATAGATATAAATGAATAATAAGAGAAACTATTTTAATATAATATAAAAAAATAAGTGTGGTAAAAAAGAAAAAAAAAAGAAAATGTCATGGACATGAATTTCTCCCGTAAACGATACTAGTGATTTATAAAAATATCACATTTGTAATTAAACAGATTAATGGGATCAAATAATGAGAGAAAATATATTAATATAATAACAAAAAATAGAAAATTAAAAGTGAGATAAATAGGAATTTTAATATAGATTAAATAGATAAATAGAATAGATGAGTTAGATAATAAATGAAAACATTAATGAATAAAATAGAAAGAAAAATGATATATTGAAATATCATTTTAAAAGTACTGTAAACCAACACATTTATTGTGTTTCTTAATGTGAGTTTTTATATAATAAAACAGCTAAACAGGAATAAATAATGAGAGAAATTATTTTAATATGATAATAAAAAGAAAATTCAAGTATGAAAAAAAAGTAAAAAATGTAAGATCAAAACTGCTTCACGTGAAGGATACTCATGGTTTATAAAATATCACTTTTATAATGAAACAAAATAATATGAACGAATAATGAGAGAAAATGTTTTAATATAATAATAACAATAAATGAAATTGTGAAAAGAAACAAAAAGAAAAAGAAAAAGGAAACAATAGGAGCAGGACCGCCTCCCGTAAAGGATAAATGTTGTTTATAAAAAAATAACTTTATAAAAAAGAGAATAAAAATTTTTGAGAAAATGAAAAAAAGGTACATGTAAAGGGTACATGTTAATAAGAGTTTCTCGTAAAGGGTACAATGTAATTCATAAAGTCATTACCAACAACGTATATAAATCGGTCCAACGTAAATGTAGAACCCGATAAAAAAATCCAATATTAAAAAAGTCAATGACCCACAATTGGTTTTTACCCAACAAAAAAATAAAACCCTCAATGAATAGTAAATAAAAAACTACCCCTATGTAATATTATAGATTTGGGCTCATAATATATACACAAATGGCCCAAAAGTGACCAAAAAAATTTCAACTTGAATGAATAGTGATTAAAAATCTTCCCGTATGTAATAGTATAGATTTGGGTGAATTAATTTGTTTAATTATGAGAGTATAACTACCATTTTAGGTGAAGAATTTGATTAGGTGTGAGTAATGGTTAATCGTATGATTGGATTTGGGAGATGGATTGCAAGAAAAGCATATAAGGATGACACCTCATAATTTTCTTCATGTGGCAAACACATAATTACGTGGCAATAACTAAGGTGAGGTGACAATATATCATTCTGTAGTTTAGCTTTAATATATATATACTAGATAGATTTAGGACTCGCGCGATGCGTGGACGGGTGAATAAATAAATTTATTATATTATCTGAAGGTTAAGGGGTTTGATATTAAGTGTATCCTAAACAAATTTATTATATTATTTGAAGGTTAAAAAGTTTGATATTAAGTGTATCAATTATAACAATGTAGTTAATATTATTAAAGTTAATTGATTGAAATTTTATACGTATTTAAATGGAAATTTGTGTTTAAGTTTTAATTATAAAGTTCTTGTGGGAATTAAATAAGAAAAAATAGTACTTTCTATAATTTATGTATTTATATGTTATTTTTTATGTGACAACTTTTTTCTTTATTTCTAAGTGTGTGGAGTCTTTTGATGATATCTAGAAGAATATGTGAAATTTGTTAGGAAGTATTTTTAGTTAAATTAAGGATCTTATTATGGTTAGATAGTTTGTAATATAATTATTTATTTTATCCTTTAAGATAATTCTTATAGTGAATGTTATAAAAAGATAAGGGTGTGGTAAATGATTATTTTTGTTAGAATATTTATGACTAAGAATCGATTCTTGTTAAGCCTTTGACTGGTTTATAGGTTTAATTTGGTGAAATTACTTTTAATTTTCTACATTGTATGCATTTCCTTTTGTAAGATATTTTTAAAATTTAAAAGATTTTTTTAAAAGTTGCTATATATGTCAAGAAGTTATCTATGTAAATGAAGAATTATTTAGAATTATTACATGGTGGGTCTTATACATTGTGCTGAATATTCTACATGCAAACAAATCAAATTTGTATCAAATAATGTGTTTTAAAAAATAGTAAAGATTTATTATTAAATTGATTTTGTAAATTATATTTTTTATTTTATATATTTAATTATATTTATATTTATTTGAGAAAAAGTGGTGTGTAATAAATATCATTTGATATGTTTTCATGTGTAATAGATTTATTAAATTTAAATTCAATTTAAATTTTATTTTTATATTTAAATGATAATTAAGATATGAGATTGTATTGATTTTTTTTTATTTTTTTTTGATTCAGAGATTGTATTGAATTTTGTGTTATATTTTATTATTGAATTGTAATTAAGACACTAAATTATATTTATGTGTCAGTTAAGTTATTAATAATGGTAGAGAATATAATAAATAGCAAATTATGTTGAGTATTCTATATGCAAACAAAACAAAATTTCATCAAGTAATTATGTTTTTTTATTTTTTAAATAGTAATATTTATTATTAAATTGATATAGTAAATTGTATTTTTTATATATTTATTTATGAAAATGTTATGAATAATAAATGCTTGTTTGATATGTTATCTTGTTTAATAGATTTATTAAATTTATATTCAATTTAAAGTTTTAATTTTATGATTGGATGATAATTAAATTAAGACATTAGATTGTATTAAACTTTTTTGTTATACTTTTATTATTGAATTACAATTAAGACACTAAATTGTAATACAATAATAAAAGTATAACAAAACCTAAATTGTTGAAACCAAGGACAAATAAATGATTGACATGTCAATAGCACAACTCGTGTTTTGTGTGTGTAGAGAAAGGAAAGAAAAATAATAATAAATGATGAGAATGTAATTTAAATTTTTAAAATGATAATGAATTCTTTATTAAAAAAAGCAAAAATAACAGAAAAAAATGTTAGGAAAACTTTGATAGTCGATAAAAATGCAACAAACTTCTTTTTTTTCATTGATAAGTTTGTTTGTAAAATTTCATTTGTACCATATAATATTTTTTAAAAAATATATATGAACATATTTTGTCATATGAAATCATTAAAATGTTCATCATATGCCTTATTCCATATATCACAATTACTGCTATATATAATAACGTTTGATTATAAAAAATTTGGGTGGATTTGAATAGGAAGAGACATACATGGGCTAACAAATGAAAATGAATAGATAATTACGAATCAATAAAAATTGAAGAAAGAAGGCTGAACGAACACAACTGATAATCATCATGGCAACAAATAATGGTGATTATTATTATATAATAATCACCATTATTTGTTATAATTTATATTTATTTAGTGATATTTGGTATAGGCTGTTAGGGCCACAGGAAACACTAGAAGGGGGGTTGAATAGTGTTTTCATAATCTTTACAGATTTTTGGAAAACCTTTCGAAACAAGCAAAACCGATTTGAAAATATTTGATCAACTTTCCGAAACTGGGAAGTTCAGCAACTTGCTGATGCAACTCGGAAAGTTGACTGAAAATCTTTTTTTGAAATTATTTTCCCTTTAAAGAAAAGATTGTTTTCTGCGCAGATTAATAAACCAAATTTTCTTTCACCCTCCTTGGGTAGTTTAAACGGATATCAGCGGAAAGTAAAGAGGTAAGGGAACAGAGAACTTAACACAAAGATTTATACTGGTTCACCCACTAACCCAGTGAGCTACATCCAGTCACAAGGCAAAACTCCACTGTATTTTCCACTAATCCCGCAAGATTATAGGTATTCTTTTACCCCAGCCTCTCCAGGCTTAACAACAAGTATTCTTTGTTTTCAAATGCCTCTCCAGGCAACTCATCCGGTATTCTTTGCACACCTTGTTAGTTCCACATGCAACATTAGAAGGGGGGTTGAATAGTGTTTTTAATATTTTGACTATTTTGGAAATCTTGAAATTAAATTACGAAGTCATTAAGACTCAAAGAAGAGAAAAGTTTACAAACAGAGTTAATACGTAAAATGCGGAAGATAAGAAGAACTCAATTTGATAAACTTTATAGACTAAGAAAATATGAACAGGATGTTGACTTCATTTGACTCTCAATTAATTAACCTTGGTCATTCAGATGCATCACAAAATATCCTCTAAAGAATATCACACATAATCTTTTCAGAACTTGTTTCTGATCTAGCTCAGAGGATTGATCATCGTCTGAAATATATTTCTAACTTCTGATCTGAGGATGTTTCAATTCCTTTTCACAAAGTTATCTCAGAAGTTCTTCAAAGAGCATTCTCTGCAATACTCCAAATGATATGAGATTAACTGAATGATTTATTATCTTAGAAAAACTTGTTTTATTGAAATTGTTGAATTAAGTTTATTGTGAAAAATACTGTTCAAACCCCTTCAAAAATATAATGCAGTAAATAAAAGAGTTAAAGGGAAAGAAGACTTAGGCAAGAAATTTATCCTGGTTCACCCACCAAACTAGTGAACTACATCCAATCCCAAGGCAAGCCACCACTGGATTTTTTTCACTATTTGAAGCACAGATACAAGTATTCTTTCTACAGCCTCTTCAGGCTCAACACAAGTATTCTTTCATTTTCAAATGCCTCTTCAGGCAACTCATGCAGTATTCTTTCACACAAGCCTCTCCAGGCTTAACACTGAGTACACAAGGCCTCTCCAGGCACAAACTGAGTACACAAGGCCTCTCCAGGCACAAACTGAGTACACCAAACCTCTCCAGGCTATCACTGAGTACACCAAGCCTCTCCAGGCTCTCAAAGAGTATTCTTTATTCCTCCAAGCCTCTCCAGGCTCTCAGACACATAAAGTGTTTATAACTCAATCTTAAGCTTAAGTTCGTTAGACACTTAAACTTATATTCTTCTTGTACAAAGAGATTACTGAGTCTAACTCAGGATACATAAAATTACAATCAAAGTACAAGGGTAAGACAGAGATACAAGTGTATAAATTAAGTACAATCTCGTCTTCTATGTGAGGTACATCTCCCTCAACTAATTTGGCTAAGCTAGATATGCAATTGTGCTTCAGCCATTTCTCTGGTGGACTTTAGAGTCCCCAGTTTGGTTGGTTTTGTTAGTCTCCATGATTGTCAACATTAATTTATTTTTGCCAACTTCTGCCAACTGGTCAACCCAGAATTGGTCAACAGGTTAACTCAAAATTAGTCAACAGGTTAAACCAAATAATGGTCAACTAGTCAACATCTTCAAAGTCTTCCTTGCGGCTATTTATATGTTCTGATGAGATATAGCCGTTGAAGATGTATTGTGTAACGCCCCCGAGCCGCTTGCAGGAGTGATGAGGGTCCCCACAAACCAACACGAGTCTTTCCAGTATGCATTGTCCTCACTTGCACACTTTCCGGGAAACTTCCCAGAAGGTCACCCATCCCAGAATTGCTCCAAGCCAAGCACGCTTAACTATGGAGTTCTTATGTTATGGGCTTCCGAAAAGAAGATGCACCTTGTTTGTATAGTTCTCCACAATAATTTCCTTTAAGCTATCCTCAACTGTACAGTCCCATACCTGCACAGCCTCTAGATCCCTCTCATTCGGGTGTGGGCTCGGTTCATCCATGTGTCCCTTTTAGCTTAGAATCCTTCCAGGAGCCGCTCCTTGTCCGTGCCTCTTTGCACTAACGATCACTCCCCGCCCTCATCAGCCTCCGACTCTCACATGCCCACCAGCTTCCGCCTGGTTCGTCCCCGAACCACACCGTACTGGGAGAGGCTCGGCTCTGATACCATTTGTAACGCCCCCGAGCCGCTTGTAGGAGTGATGAGGGTCCCCACAAACCAACACGACTCTTTCCAGTATGCGTTGTCCTCACTTGCACACTTTCCGGGAAACTTCCCAGAAGGTCACCCATCCCAGAATTGCTCCAAGCCAAGCACGCTTAACTATGGAGGTCTTATGTTATGGGCTTCCGAAAAGAAGATGCACCTTGTTTGTATAGTTCTCCACAACAATTTCCTTTAAGCTATCCTCAACTGTACGGTCCCATACCTGCATGGCCTCTGGATCCCTCTCATTCGGGTGTGGGCTCGGTTCATCCATGTGTCCCTTTTAGCTTAGAAGCTTGCCAGGAGCCGCTCCTTGTCCCTGCCTCTTTGTAACATCCTAAATTTTATTAGGATAATTAATGATTAATTTAAATAATGAGTAAAGGGAATAATTAATTAAATAGATTAATTAACGGAATAATTAATTAATTAGGAAATAAATAATAGGAGTATTATTATTATTTAGTTTTATTTTGGTAAAGATAGTTTTAATTAATATAAAATAAGGGGGTGAGAGTGGGCCCAAGCCCAATTAGTTATTTCTGTAAGGAGGGGTTAACAGAGCACCCTAATCCTTATTCGTATCATTCGTCAGTAAGAGAAATGCTAAGGAGGGGAGAAACGGAGTCTCAAGAGAGAGCTGCTGTGGAGTGAACACCGAGAATCCAAGAAAGGACTTCGTTGTTGTGATCAAAGCTTCGCTTAAGGTACGGTGGGGGAGAGGGTATTGCTTGTATATGCATGTAGGGATTTTTGGGTAGTGAGGGCAACCATAAGACCCTTTAAAGATTCTAAATTCGTATGGATGAATGCATAACTGAGTATGAATGATTAAAACTGTTGATTTATGATTGATTGGATGTATATTGATGATTTATTGGGTGAGATTAATGATGAAATTGAGAATAATGAAAAGGGGAATTAGGGATTTTAGGAATTGGGGATTTTGATGGATTGATTGTATAATCTGTAAAAGATTGTTGATTTACTGAGTTTTTGATGAGATTAATGATTATGAATGATGTTTAGATGAAAAAGATTGATTAGGAATTGATTGGATGAATTTAGAGATGATTGAAATCGTGAAATCTGCGATCTGTGTCGCGGGTAATCGATTACCAGGTGTGGTAATCGATTACCAGGGCTTTCTGGGCAGCGTTGAGTGAGTTTGGGTTGCTGGTAATCGATTACAAGGGGTCTATAATCGATTACCAGAGAGTTGAGTTGTTGGTAATCGATTACAGCTGTGTGGTAATCGATTACCAGGTTTTGACAGCTTTCCCGCCTGAGAAAGAATGCTTCTGTTAAGGGTGCAAATAAACTCGGAATACTATCATATAATATATCAAACTGAAGCCCAGGATCTTAACTTTCTAATAGAAGTGGAATCACTTTAATTGGACACCTAGAACTCTAGATATTTCCAAATTAGTGAACCGAGGTCATTAAGCTTAAAGCTTAAAGACTCCAAAATTGAGTAACGGTCTCTGGTAATCGATTACAGCTGTGTGGTAATCGATTACCAGGTTATATTGTGTAATAGAATGTTGTTTATATGATGATTGATGATTATTATGATGATGATGACTAATGATGTTTGATGGTGCTTTATAATGAGTGTGATGTTGATGATTGATGATGTGTGGTGATGTTTGCGATGATTATGATAATGATAATGATGTTAATAGTGTATATCACTTATGATGATGATGTTTGATGATGAGCATTATGATGATGATAATGATGTTAATAGTGTATGCCACTTATGATGATGATGTTTGATGATGAACATAATGATGATGATAATGATGTTAATAGTGTATATCACTTATGATGATGATGTTTGATGATGAGCATGATGTTGATAATATTGATGATGGTGTATATCACCTTTTGATGATGACAATGATGTCGGTGTATATCACCTTATTATGATGATGTTTAATGATGAGTGTATTGATGTATGATGATGTTGGTGTATATCACCTTTTGACGATGATGTTGATGATAATGATGTTGGTGTATATCACCTTTTGACGATGATGTTGATGATAATGATGTTGGGTATATCACCTCTTGATGATGATGTTACCTAAGTTGTGCGGGCCCATAGAGGGGGTACAATTCGAGAGGTAAACTGAGTTGTGCTGGCCCATAGAGGGGGTACAACTCAGGGGATCAAGATGGGGCGTTCGATGCACGGGCCCATAGAGGGGGTGCAACCTAGGAGTGATTGTACGGGCCCATAGAGGAGGTACAACCTAGGGTCGAATGTCGTTGTGCGGGCCCATAGAGGGGGTACAACCTATCGGATAGTGTGTGGTGACACCGATAGACTATCTTGGTACTAACTAGAGTGACTGACGAGGTGCGCCCATTGTGTGGAGTCCCAAGTCATGATCTTTGGGCAAAGGATGATAGATGAACGATGTAATCAATGATGACGAATATGATGATAGATGAACGATGTAATTAATGATGATGAATATTATGATAGATGCATGAGGTATGATGATAATGAGTTTGATGCTATATGCATGATGTAATGATGAGAATGAGTATGATGATAGATGAATGATTTAATGATGATATTGCATATGATGATAGATGCATGATGTATGATGAAAATGAGTATGATGCTATAGGCATGATGTAATGATGAGAATGAGTATGATGATAGATGATGTATGATGAGAATGAGTGTGATGTTATATAAATGATGTTATAATGGTATTGAATATGATGATATATGAAAGATGCTACGATGATGAGTTTGAGTGAATGTGCGACATATATACATGTTGATATAGATGATTAACTATATGTTGAGTCTTAGATGAATGTTAGTTATTGGTGAATGATGTATTGATGACGTGGTGTATTGATGTTGTGGGTGAGGATGGGTAATCTCTATGTGTATGTATAAGTAGTATTCCTTTTCCTCACCGTTTTCTGTGGATATATTTTACAGGCGTTGATGAGGACACGACCGGTGTCGATTATGATTAAAGGGTATGCTCTGATAGATGTGACCTCAGGGCATATTTGGGGAGTTTTTATATGTTTCTAGAATAGTAGTATTTTGTTATGAACCTTTTTGGATGCCTTGTATGGCAGTAGGCTATTAGTAGTTTCTGTATTTGAGATTCCGCTGCTTTATATTTGAGTTATATTTGAAAGTTTTATTTCTTTTAATAAGTCATTTTCGAACTATGAGATTTAATAAAGAACGAGTGTGAACATTTTTACCTATCGCAGGGCTTTCCCTTTTCTAAACGTCAATTTATTAAACACATAAGAGTATGGGGTAGAAGGGTGTCACACTCTTTGCACAAACGATCACTCCCCGCCCTCATCAACCTCCGACTCTCACATATTGGTTACCGTTAGAGAGGAAGTGATTCTGGCTCAGATAGTCGTTGTGAAATAGCTTCTCTAAACGGTTGCTTCTTCTTAAGCAAATAGGTGTGCAGAAAACTTCAGTTCTGACACACTGCTGATAAGCTCTTTTATCTTTGAGAGAGTTCCTTTAATTGGATGGATGTCTTCTTTTCTATCTCTCTTCTTCTGCTTGACTGATACTCTGATCTTTCTGTGAATGTGAGGATGTATCCGTTGAGGTTGTCTTTTATCCCGCAAGAATTTATTGTTGCTACCATTCACTAATTTATTAGATAATGGTTAATTAGACGTTAAAACCAGTAACTAATATATGAGTGAGTTTTTGTGGACAAATGGTGAGAATGTGAAAGGCATATTGCTTAGTGTGTGAGGTAAGTAAATGACTACACTTTTGAAATTGGAAGAGTCATAGAATTGAGGCTCAACACAGAAGAGTGACACATAGGATTTTCTTTGATGTGACACAAATAGGTAGATGTGACAATTATGAAAATGAGATGACAACATTAGGTGGTGCGAGTTAACTTTAATATAGATAATAGATAATATAATAGATAATAGATAGATAGATAATAGATTTCAAACGTGGAGGTGATAGTGTTACATCTCACACTTTTACTTTTATATATTATAAATAGATAAATGTGGTTAGAATATTTTTATGATTTATTAATCTATTAGACTGTAAGTCAGTGATCCATCAATAGGCTTAAAAGGGCATTGCAACTAAAAATTGAGAAAAGTTTGTGTTCATTATCACTAGACATTTACATTTATGATTTTCATGTACAAGTGTTTGTATGTCACTACAAAAATGTGATTCCCATGTATGCTCAACTAGTGGTTGAGAATATTAAGAAGGGATACTCTAATTTTAATCAAACGCCTAAATAGAAACTCAAGCCCTTCTTCAAAGTCCTGAATGCACAACTCCATTTTTTCCAAGTGGTTTTGCAGATCATTCAGGCCTTCCAATTTGCCAGTCTTGCTGAATAAGAAGGATTGCAATGCTAGATCCACTTGGGAAAATTCACTTTCATCTTCCATTACTGAGCAAGCTACTCTTTTGGGCTGAATTAGCTTTGAAATTGAAAGCCAGCTGTTTGACTTTGATTGTGTTGTGCCTGAAATAAATTGCAAAAGTGTCTGAAATGTTGATAGTGCAGCCACTTCCACATCTTGTAATAAGCTAATCAAAGCCACTGTTTGATGGTCTTTGTTTGAAGATGAGAAGTTGCAACTGCTTGTTGTACCCTTCAAATTTGTCAAGGTTTTGGAGATGGCCTTTCTCACAACCTTTCTGGATGTCAAGAATTTTTTAACCTCTGTTGTGAGCTCCACTTCACCTCCTCTCCTCCTTCTTATGATTGATTGAAGTTCTCGTGTACATTCTTTCGTATGCAACAAAGCATCTTTGGCTACAGTGCACACATCCAAGAGCCTCAAGGATCCATCCAAAATGTCATCTACCCATTTTTCTTGATGGTGATGGAGAAGGGCATCTTGAGTGAGTGGAAGCTGAGTCAATTTTTCAACACACTCAATCAAATCTTGCAAGCCTCCTATCTTATGGCTAAGAAATGATGAGGAAGAGGAGATTCCATTGGAAGCCCTTAAGCTGTCCAAATGTTCATTGCATTTGAGAATGAGTGGGTGTGGTCTAGAGGGCAAGCTATTTGAGCGACCATGAAAATTAGATTTTGTGTTCAAAGGAGAGGCTGCCATTTTTCTTCCTCAAGCCTTGATTTTGGATCTAGAATCGAGTCTATGTTTCTGCCTTCCTTCCATTGGCATCTTCTCAATATATATTAAGGGTGTTGGAGACACAAGGAATCTCATCTTGAACAAATATCAAAGAGGCTAACTAATCGAGATTTGGATCTAGATATAATTACAAAATAATTAGAAGAGTGTCTCCCCCATGGAAACTCTACAACTCATACTCTGCCTTATCTGCTCTCTCACTTGCATGATTATGACATTTTCAATGCAAATGCTTCACCAAAAACGTGCTTTAATCTTAAACATAACCAATCTGCACGTGTGGACTGCTGTGATCTGGGAACACTGCATAAACATCGCCATCCAGAGATACCTCCACCCCTCCCTCATTCTCAAACCAAACACAATTAAACAATGTTAAATGGTATTTTATAAATAAAATTGCTTCTCCTCCTTCAGACACAAGATCCGCTTCCAATGCTCACTCCAATCTTGGAGTTGTTACAATTTGAGTTTCTATAACTTGGCAGATGCCATATTCATGTTCATGTGATTCTCAAGTTAAAAAATGAGGGATGAGTTGGGAAGCCTGGCTGGTTTGTGGGAAGCATTGAGCAAACAGTGCTGTGGTAGCACTTGGATGGTAAGATCATAATTAAGATGATATAGTTGCATGCTCACTTAATGACATTTCGAAATAAAAAATATTCTTCTTGTCTCCTCCATTCATTTGCTATATATTGAGCAGATATCAAAGTTCAGAGCAAGTTGTATTCTCATCTCTTTCTCCTAGCTATTTTATTTTCTAAGAAGAGAAAATGGCAGCAGTTGAAACAAACACAAAAACCTCTCTGCATAGCCGCAGCAACAGCTTACCCTCTGCGCCACACCCCATTGTATCACAAGTTGAGTTGCATTTGAACAGATTGAAGGATTCTGGAGCCACTGCTTCTTTGTCATCAACCTCTATTAGTCACAAACTCAATGGCTTGCAGGATTTGCAATACAGCACTGATAAGCTGCTCCAATTGACAACCACCCAACAAGCATTGGCACAAGAATGCAGTGACAATCAGGTTGATGAGCTATTAGATGGATCTCTTAGGATCTTGGATATTTGCAGTTCAGTTAAAGATTGTATGGTGCAATCAAAGGATATCTTGCATGAACTTCAGTCAGTTATTCGCAGGAAGAGAGATGCAGCAAATGGAATCACAATTGAGGGTGGAAAATACTTGGCCTATAGGAAGAAAATGAAGAAGACAATTGGAAAGGCCTTGGAAAACTTGAAGGCAATAAAAAATGAGTTCACAGTTTCTTCCTCAAACAAAGACAAGGAGACTAATTCCATGCTTAGCATCTTAAAAGAAGCAGAAGCTGTCACTGTGAGCTCCTTAGAATCTTTGTTGTTGTTTGTCATTGGCTCAAAGGGACAGTTAAAGGAAAGCAGATGGTCAGTAATCTCCAAGCTCATGCAGCCTAAAAGAATATATTGTGATTCTGAAGAATCAGAAACAAATGAATTCAAAAAGGTTGATGCAGTGTTGCAGTTTCTCATCAGTTCAAAGCCTTCATCTAATGAAAATTTTCAAAACCATATGCAAAATTTAGAGTTGTGCATTGAAGATATAGAAATAGGAGTTGAACGCCTCTCAAGACAACTAATCAGAACCAGAGTTTCCCTTCTCAACATTTTAAACCATTAGTCAACCAATATATGTTGTACATTGATGAGATGAGATTAAAGAAAGGTGTATATATTTTTTTATCATGTGCCATCTTTCTAACCCTTTCACATTCTCAGTCCTCCAATTTCTTTTCCCTATGTGTATATATTATTTTATTTTCTGTTTTGGGTCTGGAATGACCTCCTGCAGACGTTGCATAAGCAAAAATAAGAGTACTCTAGCTTCCAAAAACAAAAAACAAGGTCATTTTTCTTATTTTTTGGGGTTTTTTTATTAATTAGGGGTGGGGGTGGGGTAATGCAGAAAAATGAATAGAGGAGAGGAGCAGGGTGTAAATTATAATAATAATTAGAGAACTCTGCATATAAATTATCATGCCCACACGGATTGAATCAATAGCCTAGCTGTAAGATAACAAGTGCCAAATTCTTATCAAATTGAATTCGTGTACATGTGCAAAATTAAACATTTATCATAGTTTATGTGCTAAATACAATGAACAACGCGGTTGTTGTCATCCTGCAATGTGGGCAAGTCAAGTCAGCATCTTATCTTATAATGATAATGATTCTTTCTTACTTTCCTTTGTTTTGCAACGACTGCAGAGCAGTTGCTATTATGTACACTAATTTAATTGCTTTACAATCCATAGCCTAGCTGTAAGATAATTGCACACACACAAACAATTCAATTATAACCAAAATGATTCTCATTATGATCATTTGCGTTGCCCACTTGTGTAGTTGATGAGTCATATTTAAGTTTACATTAATATGCAATTTGCGAAAAATAATTTTCTGCATGCATTCCTTGCAATGAAGAAAGACATAGAAAAATCACTCTTATTGACGTGAGTTAAATAAAAAAATAGATGTTGACTTAGATTGTTTCTGTGTAAGAGACATCGTGTTAAACATTACTAAGGTATTCCTGTGCACCTCACCCACTCCTATCAGCCTATGAGGAGCATCTGAGAAGATTGAAAGACTCTGAAGCCATCTCTTCAATTTTAGTAAGCAACAAATCAAGGCTGATACAGCCTAAAGAGTTGCTTGTGACTCTCAACCATCAGACACAAATGAATTTGAGAAGGTGGATGCAGCTTTGCAATCTCTCATCACTCACAAGTCTTCATCTGTTGAGCACTTTCAAAGTCATATGGATAATTTGGAGATGCGCATTCAGGATCTAGAAATTGGAGTTGATAAACTCTCAAGAAAACTAATTAGGAACAGAGTTTCCCTTCTCAACATCTTCAACCACTAATCATAGTATACTAATGTCTATGATTTTTGTGAACTCAATTTTGATCCCATGAGGAGAGTCTCCCAATTGTACATCAACGTGATTAAATTTTGTTTTTTTTACAGAATATATGTTAATTATGGATCAAATTATTGTATTTCATCTTCTCTCTTTTCCCCTATTCCTGAGTAAACCCTCCAAGTATTTTCAATTTCTCTTTTATTATTTAAAATGGTTATATGACTCATATATCAAATTAGTGAAAGGAAAAGAGAACATAAAACAAACATTTTTTTATTTCAGCTACACAAATTGTCAGATTATATTAAATTATGTTAATAGAAATTGCACATTTTTTAATCCCAAAAATACTTGATATATGGTTTAATTTTCTTTTTATAAGGTATTTCAATCCATATTCATTTCCACTTTGATTACAATTATTATACCTTTGAAAAAGACAATCAATTGCTCTCAGTGATTAATACACTAAGTAAAACAAAAAAAAATTAAAATATATTTTTTCCATCTCTTTTTCTATTGTAATTACTAGTGGAAAGACAGACACGACTGTCTATCTGCATTTTTTTGGGAAAAAAACATAAAATTTGTTTATTTATATTTTCAAATACTTCAAATTCAAATTCATCTTTAAATTTGGATGATTTATTGAATTCTGATTTTTTTAATAATAACTTTTTTAACACTAATCATTATTTTTATAATTCAAATTCAAATCTCGATTGATTATATTTTTCCTATCCTAATTTTAAATTAAAAATATTATCCGTATCATTTAAGTTGTGAATTTTTAAAGTAATTTTGAAAAGTATAGATAAATAATTTAAATTCAAATCCTTTTTTAAAATTTGGATGATATACTAAAATCTATTTTTTTAAAGATAAATTTTTAACACTAATCTTTTTTTTTACAATTCAAATTCAAATCTTGATTTATTCTATTTTTTCATATTCTAATTTTAATCCCCCATTTCTTAATTTAAATTTAAAATATTATCCTTATTATTTAAGTCGTGAATTTTTAAAATAATTTTATAAAAGTATAGATTAATAATTTAAATTCAAATCCTTTTTTAAATTTGGATGATATACCGAATTCTGTTTTTTAGTGATTTTTTACTTGGTTACCCTCACTCTTTATTTATTGGTGTGTTTTTCAAAAAATAATTAAGGGTATTATTGTCTAAAAAAAAGTGGAAATAAAAAAAGATATTCCCTTTATATACAGATTGATTTTGAAAAGGACCATCAAGCGCTCTAAGTGATATCATTCTTGCAATGTTCACGTGCACTATTTTCCATCTCTTTTTCTGTTTCAAACTTACCATGGGAGTTCTATTGATCATATATACCATAATATTCATCTTAAAGATTATTAAAAAATTGTTGACCAAAAATAAATAAATAAGTAAATCAAAGAGTATAGAAGAGTCATCTGAGAAAAAAATTATAGGGTTTTATTTTGTGCCTTTTATGGAAAGAACTGTTTTCTTTGGTTTGTGCGTGTAGTTGGATAATTTCTATAGAGTTAATCTTGGAAAAAAAATACGAATCTAATTATGTAATGATTTTTTTTAATGCGGTTTACTTTTTTGTATGTTGATTAATGCGGTATATGTTTCTCAACACATGTACTTAAAAATCATAGGTTTAATTATGTTTTTTATCCTCTAAAATATTGTGATTTTTTATTTGATCTCTCATTTTCAAAAATGATTTTTTTAAATGATCTATCCGTTTTTTTATAATTATTTTTTTCTCAGATGGTTGCTCTAAAATATCATAATTTTTAAATTAATCCTTATAAAATATCACGATTTCCAAACCAGTCCCAAAAAATATTGTGATTTTCCCAAATGGTCCCGTTATTTTTTTGTGTCACGTTAGCACTTTATGGTAAAAAATAAATGGACCATTTGGGAAAAAAATAATTTTTGGAGGACCATTTTGAAAAAAAATGGGGAACCAAATGAAAAGATTACGATATTTTAGATAACCAAAAACATAATTAAATCAAAATAATATTCCGAAAAACATGGAGAATAGATATTCTTAGAATGAGTTTTATTTAAACAGGGTTTTGTTGTACAATGTCACCCCTTTTCAATTAACTTCTCTTAATTTTTTTATTCTAAACAATTTAGAATGAGGGAATGGTGTCACAATACAAGATAGGGAAACCTCTAGACTCAAAAAGCACTCACATATGTACTTGCATTTATATTTTGAATGAGTGAGTGTTGCACTACCATGTATCATCATGTTTTTCACACACCTCTTGTAAAAAAATATTATTTTAAACATTACCTGAAATTTCTCACAATCTTTTAAAAAAATGATATCTTGAAATTTAATTATTTATGATTCTAATCATTAATGTATTTTTCCTATTCTAAATCCTTTTTGCAATTGAGTTTGACTATGTGATAGGGTTTTAAACAAATGGAAGGCTCGAAATTGTCTCTCCAAGAAACAGACCTCTACCTTCGCAGCAGGAAGAAAGTGAAGATAGGGGAAGAAGAAAATAATTGTGTTGCTGATACTGATCAAGACAGTATGGAGGCAGAAGATGTTAGGAATAATCCTCGGTCTTCACAACAGCAAATATCATATAGAGAATCTTTGCTCAACCAGATTGGACTTCAAGATCGTCCCCTATTTGAGGTGGATGACGTGATCTTCCCTGAGGACTCAACAGATGATGAAAAAGCTGCAATGGAAGAAGAAAATAATCAAATTAACAAATCAAGATCTGGGCGACCATATGTACCTATATCTGAAGATGAGTATAATGGTTGGTGTGCACCATGGCAAAATACATTGGTGGTAAAGGTTCTTGGAAAAAAACTCAATATGCAGTTCCTGTATAACAGACTCAGAAAACTTTGGGGGTGTCAAAATCCTATCAAGTTTATAGATATGAGTCAAGATTACCACCTAGTCTATTTTACCGAGAAGGAGGACTATGTTCATGTGCTCTATGATGGTCCATGGATGGTTGCCGATCACTATCTTATTGTTCAAAGGTGGAGACCCTTATTCCTAGACGAAGCTAAAACAGTCAAGAAAGTGGTTGTTTGGTGTCGCATTCCTAATCTACCAATTGAACTGTATAATCTGGAATTTCTCACAAGGGTTGGGAATGTTCTTGGTACCATGCTGAAGGTGGACAAGCTCACCTCCATTCATTCTCGAGGAAGATTTGCAAGACTGTGTGTCGAAATTGATCTATCCAAAAGACTTATTCCTGAGATTGAGATCCTAGCAGGTACTGTTCTTAGAATTGAATATGAGGGTCTTCACCTTGTTTGTTTCCAATGTGGTAAATATGGCCATAGACAAGATACTTGCATGGAATTCCCATTGCAGACAGGCACTAATGAAGAAGATACTAGGCCAAAAGAAAATCAAGATTCTCAAGAATCCTTTCAATCTATGGAGAAGGAAGTAAATTTGGATAGTAAAATTGTTCTGACAGCCACTAAATCTGGTTATGATAATCAAGAATTAGATGATGTTGGGGTATATGGTCCTTGGATGTTGGTTAAAAAAGTGCCAAGGAAAAAACACTCGGGGAAAATTGTTTCAGGCTCTAATCCACAGAAAAACACTCAATTCAATAATCCTGAGGTGGGGACAAGATTTGCTGCTCTGCGGCATAACGAGGACCATGAAGCTGACCAAAATCTAAAGATTTCAAATTCAGAAGTTCAACCAAACAATGCTGGCCATTCTCCAGTTACAAGAATTCGTGACCCAAAAGCAGGAAAAAATCCACAAAATTTTCAGGATAAGAAGAAAGCTCAGAGTAAGCCTGTCCAGAAAGTTCCCTCCATCAAACCAAAGATAGGTAATTCATCAATTCAGCCACAAAATTTTTCAAGTACTATACCTCATCCAGGTGTAGCTGATGCTATCAAAAAGGATACTGATGGTCCAGGTAGTACACACAAGGGTACTTCTGTTACAACTTCAGGTTTGGCTGATACTAATTTTATATCTAGTTCACAACTTTCACAACAAGAACTTGAAATTAAAAGGCAAAGAGAACAAGAAATTTTACAGGTAATGAGAATTATGGATAAAGACAGGGGAAGTAGAGGGGATTTATTAAAATTACAAAATGATTATATACATGTTATTACCTCTAATTGTTTGGACCCTAAACCCCCTGATAAGAATATTCAAAACACGAAGAAACATCAGTCTCCAGATAGGGGATCAACCATGAATGAAGTTACAAATAAAGGAATGATTGATACAACTATGACTGAATGCAGTGAGGTGCAAGGTAAGGATTCCAATGTTTTAACAGAAGGCATGCATGTGCAGGGTTACTATGAGCAATCAGCTCACCCAAAACCAAGTAAGCCTTTATGAATTTTATTGCTTGGAATTGTAGAGGCTTATACAACAAAGGTTTTGTTAGCCTAATTAAGGATTTATGTGCTTTACATGATGTGCATTTACTTATTCTTATGGAAATACATGCTGGGGGTGAAAAGGCAAAGAAGGTGATTAGTAGAATGGGTTTTGATTGTCATCAACTTTATGACTCTCAGGGTCAATCAGGTGGTTTTGTGATTTTATGGGATAAGGGTTATTGGGATATAGAGTTCTTATCTAGTACTAGGCAGCTTATACATATGAAAGTTAACTATAATAACTCAAGTCCTTGGTTCTTATCTGCTGTATATGCTAGCCCTCAACAAATTAATAGAACTTATTTATGGGAGGATCTGAGAAATATTGCTTATAATATGAGTGGGGAATGGTGTCTTATTGGTGATTTTAACTCACTAAGAGGCTCACATGAAAGGACTGGTGGATCTGGTCAAACTCCGTTATCTACCATCCAACAATTTAATGATATGATTTCTGACTGTAATCTTGTAGATGCAGGGTTTGTTGGTTTTCCTTTTACCTGGCAGAGGGGTAATTTAAAGGAGAGGTTAGATAGGAGTTTGATTAACATAGATTGGAGGATGAAATTCACTAATGCTTCCATTAATCATCTTCCTTTCTTTAAATCTGACCACTGTCCAATTATGATGAATTTTAACTTTGTTAAGCCGAAAAACCAACATAGAAGGCCTTTTAGGTTTGTTGCTGCTTGGCTCACCCATCCATCTTTTTCTGAGTTTGTTCTTAATAATTGGCATCAGGATAGGGATTGGGATTTGAATGTTACAAATTTTAAGGATCAGATTAAGACTTGGAATAGAGATGTCTTTGGGAATATTGGTTATAAGAAAAGAAAACTAATTTGTAGGATGGATGGGATTAATAAGAAAAGATTAACCTCAGATGATCCTAATCTTGATCACCTAATGTATAGACTATGGATAGAATATGAACAAATTGCTTTCCAAGAGGAATTGTTATGTTTTCAAAAGGCAAGATGTAAATGGATTCGTTATGGTGACAAAAATACAAAATATTTTCATGGTTCTACGATTACTAGGAGGAAAAGAAATAAGATTGAATGCCTCGAAGATGATTCTGGTCAATTAATAACTGATAAAGATAGTCTAGAATCTATGTCTTCTGAGTTTTTTAAATCTCTGTTTTATGATGATGGTAATTGTCAACCTTTCTGTTTATCTAATTGTTTCCCTGAGTTATTACATGATCAGCTGGATTTACTATCTGCTAACATCTCTGATGAAGAAATCAAGAAGACATTATTCTCTATGGGGGGCTTTAAAGCACCTGGGCTAGATGGTTTACATGCTGTTTTTTATCAATCTCAGTGGAATGTGGTGGGTAAAAGCGTTTGTGACTTAATCAAAGCTATTTTTGCTAACCCCTCAAAAGTAGAAGCAATTAATGATACCCTAATAACTATTATTCCTAAGATTGATGGAGCTATTAAGTTGAAACAATTCAGACCTATTAGTCTTTGTAATGTCACTTATAAAATTGTAACTAAGCTAATCTCTCTTAGGCTTAGGAATATTATGAACCATGTTGTTGGTCCAAATCAAAGTAGTTTCATTCCCGGGAGGCAGAGTAGGGATAATATAATTATAACACAAGAAATAATTCACTCTATGAGGAATAAGAAAGGAAAGAAAGGGTGGATGGCTATTAAAATTGACCTTGAAAAGGCTTATGATAGACTTAATTGGAACTTCATCATGGGTACATTGGAAGAGGTAGGTATCCCTACTCAACTTAGAGAGGTTATTAATAATTGTATTACTACTCCTAGAATGAGATTATTGTTTAATGGTGAAGCCCTTGATCCTTTTAGACCTTCTAGGGGTGTTAGACAAGGTGATCCTATTTCCCCCTATGTTTTTGTGCTTTGCATGGAGAGATTATTTCATTTAATAAACTTGGCAGTAGATCATAAATTCTGGTATCCTTTTAAAATAGGCAGAAGGGGTCCTAGGATATCCCATTTGGCTTTTGCAGATGATTTGATTTTGTTTGCTGAAGCAAACATGGATCAAGTGGAGATAATCAACACTATTTTGGAGCTTTTTAGCTCTAGTTCTGGGTTAAAGGTTAGTAAGGAGAAAACAAGAATATTTTTCTCTAACAATGTTTGTTTGCAAGTGAAAACAAATTTATCAAACACTCTTGGGTTCCAAAGTACTACTAATCTTGGCAAATACCTGGGGGTTCCTATTCTTAATAGCAGGGTTACTAGATCAACTTTTAATTCCACTATAAATAGAGTTAAACAGAGGCTGTCTGGTTGGAGAGCTAAAAATTTATCCTTTGCTGGCAGACTAACCCTTTCTAAGTCTGTGGTGAATGCTATTCCTTCTTACCTTATGCAATCAGCTTATCTCCCTAATTCTACTTGTGAGATATTGGATAAGTTATGCAGAGACTTCCTTTGGGGGGACACTGAGGACAAGAGGAAAATTCATCTGATTGGCTGGGACAAGATTTGTAGTCCTAAACTGGAAGGTGGTCTTGGATTAAGAAAAGCTAGAGACTGGAACACAGCTTATATGATGAAGGTCTGTTGGGACTTAATTCAAAAGCCTAATGAATTATGGGCTCAGGTCCTAAGAGCTAAGTACAACTGTGGTGACTCAAAATTACCAATTATTAAGAAAAAGCAACCTGCATCAAATCTTTGGCATGGTATTAATGCAGTTTGGGAGAAATTTCAGGACAATTGTAGTTGGAAAATTAATGATGGTAAGGATACCTTGTTCTGGTCTGATAACTGGCTTCAGCCTTTTGGTCCTCTATTCCAGCATGCCACCACTCATCTGACAGAAGAGGTAGCTAATTTAATGGTGAAAGACCTTGTTACTGAAGATGGTGATTGGAATATGGAATTAATTTGTAATTTTCTCCCTGAAAATATTTGTAACAACATAAGAGGAGTTATTCCACCTTCAATTGATGCTGGAAAAGATGTTTTGACATGGAAAGGTACACAAGATGGTTGGTTCTCTGTGAGTACAGCATATGATCACATTACCTCCTATAGAATGATGGGGCACAATCCTTTGATGAAGAAAATCTGGGGGTGGCAAGGGCCCCAAAGGATCAGAGTTCTTCTTTGGAAGCTTGCTTCTAATGGCCTGTTAACCAATCATGAGAGATTCCGCAGGAATTTAACACTTAACAATAAATGTGCCTTGTGTAATGATTTACCTGAGACATCTTTACATCTTTTCAAAGACTGCATTCATAGTAGAAAGCTATGGGACATATTCTTTAAAGGGAGCTACAGACACCTCTTCTTTTCTGCACAGAATTTACAACAATGGTTAATAAAGGCGCTGGGTTCAAAACCCCCTGATGGGGACACTCTTAGAAGGGACCTAGTGTTAGGATACACTATCGACGAAATATGGCGAACACGAAATAATGTTGTTTTCAACAGAAGTTCTATTAATTTTGAAGCAATGAAGTTTAGAGTTTGTGCGCAGCTCAGATCGGGGTTACAAGCTCTTAGATCAGAAAGAAATCCTAACCTGAACATAGATCCCTTTTCCAGATCAATTAACTGGTCTCCTCCTCAGCTTGGGTGGTTCACCCTGAACACTGATGGCGCGGTTTCGTCAGAGAATGGAGCGGCCTATGGCGGTGCTTTCAGAGACTGTAGGGGTCGCTTCATCTTGGGATTTTCAGGGAACCTTGGTACCTGTTCTGTATTGCATGCGGAGCTTTGGGGAATCCTGCGTGGCTTGATTATCGCTAGTCAGAGAGGGTTTTCTCAGCTGTGTGTGGAGTCCGATTCTATTGTTGCCCTATCTTTGATTGAGAAAGGTTGCCCTTCGAATCATCTTGCTTCGTCCCTCGTGAGCAAAATTAGAAATAAATCAAGGGAGTTTAAAGCATTATCTTGGAACCACTTACAGAGAGGCTAATAGCCTAGCTAATAGCTTTGCCAAGTTTGGATTGGGATCTGCAGATCAACTCAGAATCTTTGAGAGCCTCCCTCATTTTGTCTTTTGTTTTTGATAATTCTGGGTTAAGTGCCCATAGAGGTATCTATGATTTAGGGCAGTCCTGTCTTTTGGCCTTGTTGGGTCCACTCCATTCACCAAAAAAAAAAAATCCTTTTTGCAATTCAAATTCAAATTCTTATCATCATTATTATTTAATAATAAATAATTTCTAGTAATTATTATAACAATAAATGATCGAATTTAGACAATGTGATAATTGATTGTTATTTCAAAATTTAAATTATATAAAAGGTTATGATCATTTTAAAATTATGTGAAATATTATTGATTGAATAGTATAATTAAAATAATTGATTTTTATGAACTAATAATTCAATTTTAAAAAAATTATCTCTTAATATTTATATATTCAAAGTAATTATATTATAATATAATTACATACCAAAATTAAATTATTCATCTTAAATCAACTCTCTATTTTGTTACCAAAAAAATCAACTTTCTATATTATAATTTTGAGACATCACATTGGAAAGTGAGACACTCACCCACTCTACTTTCCCTCTCAATGATTTTCATCATTTTTCTCATTGGATGGTGAATTTTACTCTCTATTCGAGAGAGTGTGAGGGGTGGGAATAGGCTAGGCCATGCTAGGCTTTGATTAAATAGGTCTGGCCTATTTTATAATTTCAAGGCCTAAGCCTAGCCTATTACCTATGATAAGCTTTTTTTAGGCCTGGCCTAACCTTTTTAAAAACCTGGTCTGGCCTGTTAGCCTATTTAAAGGCCTTTATATGAAAAGGAACAATAAATCGATTTCTAAGCCCAAAAACTGCATGTATCCTGATTTTTCTTATCTAACGTCTTAGTCAATACTCAATACTAAAATACATGATATTGGGCCTGCAAAATCCTTAACCCAAACCAATCCAAACAAATAAAACATAAAAGCAATTTACAAATTATAGATATATACTAATATAATAATATTAAGTGTATTAAAATTTGTTATAACTTGTAAGTTATAAGTAATTAATATTTATATAATTTTAATATATTTACTAATTTTTAAATATAAATAGGCCGGCCTATCAGGCTTTGTAGGCTTGTGAATTGGCCTAAGCCTAGCCTCTTTATTTAAATAGACTTTTTAAAATGCCTGAACCTGTCCTTTTTATTAAATAGGCTAGGCCAGATTAGACTTTAATTAGGCTAGATCATAGGCCACTGTCGACGGCATGGCCTATTCCCACCCCTAAGTGTTATTCTCCCTCTCTAGCCTAAATAATAATTTTCTCTCTCTTCCTATTTGAGTTTTAAAATGCTAATAAATACCAATCCTAAATTTCTAAATTTACTAATATATTCAAAATCTTATCTTATCTCTTTTTATTCCAATCCTTATTTTTAATGTAAATCTTTATTCTTATCATTATGATTTTAATTAATTTCATTATATTCTATTATTAAATAATAATGTAAATTATATTTCAAAATATTTATAAAATATCATCATGTAATAATATATATTAAATTTAAAATTTAAAATTTAAAATTTAAAATATATTAATTTATTATAAATTTAATTATATAAAATATATTTTTACACGCGTATCACGCGAAATAATATACTAGTTGAATATATAATTCATTCAAACGCTCATTAATACTTTTTTAACTTAATTAAACTAAAAGTTTCCGTCAAAAAAAAGAAACTTTAACTAAAAGTTAGAGGGATTATGATATACCCAAAAAAAAATACAAAAGATGAGGTAATTGAAAAGGGACGAAAGATAAGGAAGTACTATGTAATTTACCCAAAATAATTAAAAGAATATAACCCTGTTTAAATGAAACTCATTTACAGATTCTTTTTATCTGAGTAAGTAGTAAATAAACATGCTGAGAAAACATAAACCGCATTTAAAAGTAATTATTTCAAAATTATATTTTTAAATTAGTTTTTTAAACTAAGTCTACAAAAATTGTCCAAGTACACATAATACAAAGTAAAGCAAATCTTTCAATGAGAAACACAAAACAAACCATGATAAAGTTTGGATTTATTTTAATAAAAAATCTCCTTATCCATATTTAATGTTTCAATTTTAAAATTTTCTCAAATATTTTAAAGATATAATTTCGTAAACCGTGCTTTGATGTTTGAATTAGAATTCTTATTCAGCATGAATTGATATCCTTTGACGATATATATAATAACAGGTTACAGTACTATTTTTTAAGTACTAGTCAATTGCAACCATTCTATAATCTTTACAAATCCCCTTTTCTTCATTCACAGTAATGGTGCTAGATAAAGAGATTGACAGAAGTTTTATACCAGATTGGGCAAATTTAGACGCATTAGCTCTCAACTTGATTCTCGACAAGTTAGTAGAGCGAATCGATCACATTTGGTTTGGCGCTGTATGCAAGAATTGGTACTCAATTGCAAGGATTAACCATCAAAATCAACAATTCAGAGGTAATGCACTGCCTATGTTAATGATACCCACCAAAAGGAAGAGTAGAACAAAGAGAAGTTTGTATGGTATTATATCCAAGAGAGTTTACCCGTTTCAATTGTCCGTGGATTACAGTAGAAGGTGTTGTGGCTCTAGTCATGGCTGGTTAGCAACCGTAGATCCTCACTATGCTATAACGCTTCGGAATCCTTTTAAAAATGTAAGTCCCATTCAACTCCCTCGCATCAATCGTGGACATTCTAATAAACGCGGGTTTTATGAAACCAACATACTTAAGGTTACTCTATCTGCTGATCCTTTGACAAGTCCAAATGATTATGTGGTTGTAGCAATTCATAGTCAGTGTAAGCATCTTGCTTTCATAAAAGCAGGACAAGAATTTTGGACTTATATTCACCATGATTATATTTGTTTCACTGATATTACATTCTACAAAGGTCTAGTATATGCCGTGGGAAGATGGAATAACATTGTCTCATTCAATCTTACTTATTCAAATGATCCTTCTGGTAGTGAAAAGATAATTCCAAATGTTCTTTCACCTTTAAGCTATGAAATTAGTTATGCTGAGCGAGCTTATCTCGTGAAATCATTGGAAGGAGACTTGTGGTTGGTCAGAAGATTTATGGACTATAACGATGATGACGATCAAAGAATTGGTACAGAAGGTTTTGAAGTGTATAAGTTGGAATTGGATGCCCAAAGTGGGAAGCTTTTGGAAATATTGAAGGTTGAGAGTTTGGGAGACAATGTCCTTTTCGTGGGTGATAGTGATTCGATTTCTTTGTCGGCTTTGTATTTCTCTAATTGTCTACAAAGTGATTCAATTTATTATAGTGATGACTTTCATGACGATGAACCAATTCCTTACCCTTCTGGGCCATTTGATTTGGGAATCTATAATGTAAAGGATGGAAGTTTTAGTCAACATTACCCATACAATCCCTCGTTCAAGCGGATGCCACCTCCATTATGGATTCTACCATCATTCCAATGGGATTGATCACTTTAATTAACCTAGAATATGTTACTTTTTTTTTACTTTAATATATTTTTTTTTCTTTTTTGTGTATCACATTTAATTCATATTGTTATTGACAAAGTATGATTTTTGTATCACGTTATTTCTTGCAAACTGAATATGATAGCTAGTTTTCTTCGCATCTATCCATCCGTATAACATATATTAAATGACGGTATACTAATGCAATTGGGTTTGTTTGATGGACATGTGATAGTAAGGGAGTAGGAATAGGAAATTATAGGATAAAAGATTATTAGGATTGAAGAGGGTTGAGCAAAAGGATAAAGAAAAAAAAAGTATATCCTTCCTATCCTGTGAATATCTATTCCCGATCCCTCAAGATATATAAAAATGACATTAGAAAATAGGATAGAATAACCTATTGTTACAATAAATACTAGAAATAAAATAGGATAAAATATTGATATCTTATCCCTTCCTTATCCTAACAATCAAACAAAATCAATCATATTACTTTTAAAAAAATTCCACATGACTTTTTTTATGTTCCTTATTTTTAATTTAATTTAATTTAATTATTTTTTATTTTAATAAAATCGGTCTTAGAATTGAGATTAGACTTTTAAAAATGGAAAATAAATTAAAATAAAAAGTATTTATTGATCATTTATGTTTTTTTTGGTACAAGAGGATAAAGAAAATCATTTATGTTTGTAATGCAATTAATATTTTCTATTTTAATAAAAAAAATTAATTTTAAAAGTTTTATCTTCAACCTTTTCTATTTGCATCTAGACAACAGATTTGTTTTGTTACTAGAAATATCCTCTGCGCTTTATTTATCTATACCTATATATAAAGGGAATACCTCTTTTTTGTTTCCACATTTTTTTTGCAATTATACCCTAATTTAATTAATTATCTATACCTATATATAAAAGTGATGCCTCAATTTGGTGTCCACAATTGTTTTTCCATTATATCCCTTATTTTTGCAATTCAAATTCAAATCCTAATTGATTCTATTTTTTTCTTATTCAAACAAAGATAAGGTTACAAAGGATTTGAAATTTAAAAATTAGCAACAGGATAATCTTCATGTTCTATTTTGTTTTCCATGCTTCTTGTATTCGTTCTATTTATTTTCATTTTTTATTCTTAAATGTTGAGTTTGTAATAAATGAGATTGATTAATCTCATGAATTTTTTTCAAATAGTTAATTTTTTGATGATTTAGTACATGGTAAAATAATCAAAATGTATTGATACAAACAAAATAGAGTGTGAGTGAGATTAAGGTGATTAAATTTTCAATTATAATATTGAAGTATAAATTATTAAGAAAATAAAATAAATTATTTTGTAGACTACATATTACTATAAAATATGATTAGATATAAAGTTTTATATGAATATTGTGAAGATTTGTAGTTATTTAAAAAAGGACTTTATTTAATTGAAATAAACTAGTGTGTTGCCCGTGCTTAGGGTTGATGATGTATTGATGTGTTAGATGTTGATTGAACATAGGTTGGCTACTTTTTTACGTGTAGAATGCTATAGGATTCCATGGCAAACTGAGAAATGCGGAAGGAAGCAGACCGAGCGGAAACTGTGCATGTTGTCAATGAGATGAAAGTATAGAGGCTTTGAAAAGCAAAACGTGTAGGAATTAGGAAATAATAGTAAAAATGTTTATTCCCTGATATGGTGAGTAGACAAAAATGATAAATAAGAACTCATATCATGTTATCATAATTCACTCTAAAGAAAGCATTCTTTCTTATTCACTTTTAATTAAAACATTCTTACAACTAAAATCAAGACAAAAAAGTAAGAAATTCATAAAAAAATTAATGAAAGTTAAGATCTCACCTAATAATTTAAACAGTGAAGAGTTTCCATATATGAATTTTTAAAAAACATAATCAACAAAGTAGAAAAGATTTAAACGTGCCCAGTCATTTTAGCAGTCATTTTAGAGAAGTGCTCGGAAAATATTTAAATTAAATTACATATTTATCATACATGATAAAATTATATGTTTTAATTGATTTATTTTACATAAAGATTTTTCAAAGGACATATTATTTAATATATTTTTGGTCATCTAAGTAAATACGCCTCTTAGTCAATTTTTTTTCCAAGCAATTCATTCATATTAATGTCAATTACAGTGATGGGTTTTTATCACATACTATCAGATAAAGAGAATTGGCACCTTTTTTATTCTAAATGGTTGGCATAATAAATTACGATGAAAGTTTGCTAACAATTTTAATATTTTATTTTTGCTAAATCCACATTGCCATGTAAGCAAGTCTTAGAAACAATTTCAATTGCTTTCTCAATTTCCTAATCGGGTAGAAGATCCCCATTTTGCAGGAGGAAAAGGTAGGCATTTTCAGTTGAAGCTTAATGAATCAGGTTTAAAAAAAAAGAAAATATGATACCATAGAGCAAGTGAGAAGAATAAATTGTGAACAGTCATCTACTTTGCATGGAATTGCGTTTAATTATGAAAAAAAAATGCCAAATTAGGAATATCATATTGATTAATATTTGAGAATTGCCATAGATTATCGATGAGCAAGAAAAGAAAGAAGTGGAGAAAAGACTCCCACGTTGTTGATGATATAGAAGGTCCACAACGAAGCAAATGCAACACCACTACACCAGCATACAACTTACAGAGTATTTTGGTCCCTTCAATTCCATTGCTAAAGGATCCCTTCATTAACAGTGTGTTAGATATTGATTTAACATAGGTTCATATATTAACACAGAAGAACCACACCATACAAGGAGACCAACTGGCAGTGGGTCATTGAACCTAAGGGATGAAACCATTACATGAAACAACTAAGGAAAATAACTTGCTCAACACTGGTAGCCAGATCAGGCAGGCAAAACAAAACAACCAAGACTAAATAGCCACCCACATGAACACACCAAAAGGGGCTAATCCCTAACCTCCAAATACACAAATCCATGCAGTACTGCTTCTAGGATTCATTAGCTTAGATACACAGACTATATACGTAACAAATTAACAACCACATGGATTGCAGACCAACAAATTTTGTCTAAGTCCTTTCTAGCTTGATGATTTTCACCTTGCATCTTTTTTTCCTCTCAGCAGGGCCATCTATGACTGGCTCAGGTCCCCTTTTTGGAATAGGAAGACTTTCTTCAGCAACAGATGTGGATGGAGGGCATGTAACAGGACTGACTTCATTATCAGTGACCACAGAATTGCACTGAGGTCATAGATCCATCACACAAGCATTTGTGTCGCTAGCTCCTGGCTTGGTGAAGGCAGGAGAAAATTTCAGCTAAAAGCAAAACAAAGTAAAGATTTTGTCAGCATTAACGAACTAATGTTAACTTCAACCTACATAAAAACAATCCTATTAAATTGGTAACGAAATAAGACAGGTTCAAAACAACACCTTCAATGGAGTCTCCTCATCCACTTCGCCTTGGAACTCTGCAATCACACTTTGGTCTATACACACCCTTTTCACCCTATAACAATCATCAAAGTTAAACAATGCCTCCTCCTTGCTCTCAACTCTAAACAGGAACTCCTTGCCAATTAGATCCAAGATATCTGTTGGGTAGCCTTTATGAATAATAACATAGCCACCGATAGTTAAAGCAATCATGTTAAGCAAAAGAGAATCACAAACAATCCCGATTAACAAAAAAATATAGAAACCTTAATAGAACAATGTCAAACTTCTACCTAGCTTGAAATCAGAAGTAGCCTCTGGCTATCCATGATATATGCACATTCAATAATGGAGTCAGTAAACAGATACTAAACATCAAGAACTTCAAACCACTTAAATTTAGTACAGTGAGTTTCAATTTAGTCAAATTAATTTGATATTGTTCAATATGTAGACATTTTAATCATTTGAAAAGAATGACCATTTACATAGAATACATTAGCTTTTTATGTAATCTACAGAAGGATATATATCAACATAGAAAAAAATGGCCTTAATATAGGTATAAATAACTAACCAAGGGTAATTGTAAAAAGATAAAACTCCTGGACTGCCCTTGCTCTCATTGTTGAGCACCCTGATAATATCAACTTGTGAATGATATGCGGTCCTTCTGCAAACAAACAATGAAATGCTTCGATAGTTCAGGGATTGCGCTACACAAATAACTGACTCCAGTACAAATTATCAATTACAAAAATGGCAGATTGGATATTCAAGATGGAAATCACAAAAACAATGAAAAAAAGAATAATCAAAGGTGCATTTTGATGAGCATGAAACTTAATTTAGGTAAAACTTAAATCCAATCAAATATGTGGTTTATCAGCTAATAACTCCATGATCTTGATCTTCATCCTGCCATGTCATATTTCAAATAGATTCATAAGAAATTAATTAGTCAATAAAAGAAATATGGAAAATTTAATGCAACAATATCTGAATGAGATGGCAAAAGCAATACTCCAAGAAGAAACCTCATAGCTGGGAGATGAGAAAACCAAGTTATGAAATCTCCAAAAGACATAGGCTCCCTTGATCATGCATGGACAAATTTGCAACATTCTGAAATATGTTGGCAATACCTTGATGTGTACTTGAACTACCTTCAGAACCTTCTTCTCATAATATAGTAAAAAATGGCAATCATCATAGATTCCAAATTAGACATGCATCCCCAATGTAACGTGCATTGACATCTTTATATATATGGCAATAGGAAAGCAAAATAATATTTAACATGACATCATAATTGGATAAATCTATATCATAATATAAAATATAAAATTTCCAATAATTTAAAATCCGTTTTCCAGATAGCATAATAGAATGTAGCATAACATAGAATTACTCTTAAAGCAAATTGACATACCTATATTTGTGGGGAAAATGAACCGTGTGGTTGTTCCAATAGTTGAGCACTCTGAAATGAGTACTCCAAAATGACAAAGTCAAACTAAATCTCTTATATTGACTCACAATAAGTGTTTCACCCTTCAGTTAGCAATTAAAGTTGCTTAATTAAAGCATATAACATAAGTAGAAATCAATCTGAAAAGCATGTAAAAGACAAAAAAATATCAGAAAATCAAACTGAAATAAAGAGAGTCACAATATATAAATACAATGGCAAAAAAATACTCAACCCTTAAACCAATAGAAAAAATCTACAGAAAAAATATACCTTTTTTTAAAAGGAATGTTATTTGGGGGAGCTGAAGTTATAGCATGAAATAGGAAAAAAATCATATTAAGAGTCCATAAAAGTAGAACTTCAACAATGAAGTGAGTAGATACAAGAAAAAAATATAGAAATAACAGCAAAGGATAGTAGAACCTTTAATAACCATGTTTCGAAATTTCAAAAAACCTTTAGTGAATGGAAAAAAAAGAGTTTAATCTACATGAATTCTGTTACATGTAAGGAGCAGAACAAATATATCCAATTTATTTGAAGAATAAATAAAAAATGATTAAAAAATAGTGAAGAAGCACGGTGGTTCAATTGCTCTCTCATGACTACTGGTGTGTGTGGGTCTTAGCTGAAGGAGGTTCATTGTGACGACAACTTTCTTGAACCACCCGCTCTTGAAGAAGCCTCTGATTTAAGTGGAGAAAGTGTACAGATTCCGTAACCATTTCCCTCTCGTCATCCGCTGCAATGAACCAACATATTGAAATTCAAAATCGAAAAGAAATAAAAAAGGAAATGAGTGAACAGAGTAAGTAAAAAATCGTGAAGAATATTGAGAAATTTCAAATAAAAAAGAAGCAGCTGGAGAAGAGGGAATGAATTAGTATCATCATAAGTTTTTTTATGTGGTTCAAGAATGAGATGGGAATTGAAATTTCAAAATAGAAGAACAATGCTTGTTGGAGAAGTTTGCTATGCCCGATGACGTAAACTGTCACACAGTGTCAAAGAATTACGCATAAATACCTTTCTCCGTAATAATTCCCGCCTCTCGAATCACTAAACCCAATATTGTATTAATCTTTTCTTTTTCAATTTGTAAACCTTTTCCATCCCATTTGAAAGATCACAACTGTTGAACAGTGAAGTTGGTACACGTTTTACAGCTGTAACACAATAACCATGGCAAAAAATTTCCCATATAATTGTACGATTTATCCCTCCAAAAACAGTGGTTACCTCATGAACAGTGCCAAAATAACCTCTAAACATAAAGGTTTGTATAATGTTTAGATTAGATTTAGATTTAGATGAATATATTATTATATTTAGTTGAAATGTATTAAATATTTTAAAGAGATAATATAATATTCATATCTTTATTTAAGAAGAAGGTAATATAATTTATTATTTTTTATTAAAATAATTTACGATTACATTTAAATTTATATATTTAGTACATGGTAAAATAATTAAAATAGTATCAATATAAGCGAAATAGAGTGTGAGCGAGATCAGGATGATTAAATTTTCAATTATAATATTGAAGTATAAATTATTAAGAAAATATAATAAATTATTTTGTAGACTACAAATTACTATAAAATAGGATTAGATATAAATTTTTGTACGAATATTGTGAAGATTTTTAGTTATTTCAAAAAGGACTTTATTTAATTGAAATAAATGAATATATTATTATATTTAGTTGAAATGTATTAAATATTTTAAAGAGATAATATAATATCCATAGCTTTATTTAAGAAGAAGGTAATATAATTTATTATTTTTTTTAAAATAAATAAAGATTACATTTAAATTTATATGTTTAGTACATGGTAAAATAATCAAAATAGTATTGATATAGGCGAAATAGTGTGCGAGAGAGATCAGGATGATTAAATTTTCAATTATAATATTGAAGTATATATTATTAAGAAAATAAAATAAATTATTTTGTAGACTACAAATTACTTTTAAAATAGGATTAGATTTAAATTTTTGTACGAATACGGTGAAGATTTTTAGTTATTTCAAATAAGACTGTATTTAATTGAAATAGATGAATATATAATTATATTTAATTGAAATACATTAAATATTTTTAAGAGATAATATAATAGTCACATCTTTATTTAAGAAGAAGCTAATATAATTTATTATTTTTTATTAAAATAAATTAGGATTACATTTAAATTTATATATAAGAATATATTTAAAATACATGCAAATTGAATAAAATTTGTTATACTCTTATTTTTTATAGATTATCGGGAATGAATTTCAAGAGATATTGATTTGCATCTAAATTTACAATGATTCATATCCCTAATTTAAGTTTACTCAAATAAAATATTTGTTTAGCACTATTAAATTTTTGTATGGATACGGTGAAGATTTTTAGTTATTTTGAATAAGACTGTATTTAATTGAAATAAATGAATATATGATTATATTTAATTGAAATATATTAAATATTTTAAAGAGATGATATAATAGTCATATCTTTATTTAAAAAGAAGGTAATATAATTTATTATTTTTTATTAAATAAATTAGGATTACATTTAAATTTATATATAAGAATATATTTAAAATGTATGCAAATTGAATAAAATTTGTTATTGTTTTGGTCTAGAATCCTAATTTCTCAAAGACTGTTTGAGATTATCAGGCCTCTAATAAGTGAGTGAACATGCCTCTTGAGATAATCCCAAGGGGTTATTTATACATGTGTATAGAAAGTAGTTATTATCTAGGATTCATTCCTATATTATAGGAAGCTTATCTTTTAATTTGAATCCTTTGGATGCTATTCCATCTGAGATTAAGATATCTCTTAATTATCTATTAGAGCCTCATGGGCCTTAATAGGCCCAATGCGGCCTAGGCCTTCAAAACGGCCCAATACGGTACAGCCCCCCAAGTAAAACAAGCTTGATGGCCGAGCTTGTTAATACTTGTCATAAAGTTCTCCGGTTGAAGTTCTCTTAACCGCGGACCATCTGACGACCGACCAAACGCCCGACAACCGACCGGCCATCAAGGAAACGGAATTTTCGAGAATATCTTTGGTGTTTTAAAGTCCAACGGGTAAAAAGTGGGTGGACTTTTCATATTTTTTGGGGAAAAGAGAAACTCTTTGGTTCCCATGTTTTTCCCCGCTTTTATTAGTGCAGAGACTTCATCTTTTCCTTTTTATTTGAAAAAGGTCCTATTTTCTTCTGTCAATAGTCACTTCTGCAGAAAGATCATTATTCCCTATGCTCCCCTTCTTCCCCCGTTTCGTCTCCTCATTTCTCCTTCTCAACCGGTTCGTCACCTCCTTTCTCCTTCAGCTTTTGTTTCCCCAACTCAAGGTACGTAGTTCGTTCTTCTTCTTCTGTTCTTTCCTCTGTTTACTGTCTTTCATGGATAGTCACAGTAGCAACTCTCATGTGAGGGTTGTGAGTTCTTCAACTCCCAGTCCTAGCTACGACTAGGTTATTCCTGAGGTTTTGGAGAGAGTTTCTGAGTATTTGTCTGTTCAGAAGATTAAACAGTTTAGAGAGGAATACTATATAGGAGTAGGTGATCCCAAAATAGAGTCCACCATCGTAGCCGAACCCTGTTTGCCAGATAAGTTTGTTTGCTTTAGGAAAAGAAGTCTTGAGGAACCAGATTTTACTTTCGTTTACGACACCTTTTTTATCAAACTGGGTTTATCATTTCCCTTGAGTCGTTTCGAGAGTAGCTTGCTTCGAAGTCTAAATGTGGCTCCTACTCAGTTACATCCGAACAATTGGGCTTTCCTTCCAGCTTTTATTATTGTGCGTGAGTATTTTGGTATAAATCCGACCACCCGAAAATTCTTCTATTTTTTCCAAGACAAATCATCCAAACTAGTCTACTGGACCTCTTTGAATAGTATTTCCGGGAAGGGCTTCCTTCTTCCTTACATTCAGTCTTACAAACACTTTAAAGAAAAGTTTTTCAAAATACGAGGGGACGACTCGTACCCAGAACTATTGATCGGTTCTGATGGCTCCCCTCATTATCCCCTTTATTGGTCAGCCGACCCCCATCGGATCAGGGGTATGTCAGATGACGACCTTTCTTCCTCAGCTTTAGCCGATGTCGAGTTCCTGAAGACGTTAAAGAAAAAGAACCTTCCTCAGCTTGTTCTGATATAATCGAGGCCGAGGGAGACCCGGTTGCACTGGAACGTCTTCTCGGTAATTTTCTCTCATTTCTAACTTGAATTATTTGTTTGTAGGGTAAGATGGCCTCTAAACGCTAACTGTCCGCTAAAGATCTTCGTTCATTTTATGACCTAGGGCAAAAACGGGATAAATCGGCCTCCTCCAGTCAGAATAGTCAAGGACAGAACCTTGGTCCCGTCAATCCCACTCCATCCGGGACGCTAACTCCTCCTTCGCCAAAACGCCAAAGGATTGAAGGGACTTCTGAGATTCCAAATACCAATCCGACCACTCAACTTAGCACCGAACTCAACCGACCACCCCCAGCTGACCGTGTTCCGGACAAGTGGTGGTTGTATTTCCGTGAGTTTGAAAGTGATGAAGACATGAACGTTACCTCCATATTTGATCACCGCTTTCAAATGAATGAGGCTATTGAAGGAAATCTTTGCAAACCAGCCGACCGAGCCAGGATTCAAAAAGTCGGACTTCACAATACTGCCATTATGGCCCAAAGTATGGCTACTAGGACATCTTTTTTGGCACATGGTTTGGGTCACGATATCGAGGTACTCGAAAAAGAAAATTCTGAATTGAGACAGAAGCTGAAAATTCTTGGGAACGCCGAGAACATTATCAAAGATTTGTCCCAGAAACTTGCCAAACTTGAAGTTGAAGCTGGTCGGGCTGCTTCCTTGAGCGAAGAAGTGGATAATCAGAAATCCAGAATTCGAGAGCTGGAGACCGAGAACAAGACCCTATCCGAGGAGAAGCTTTCTCTAACTTCTACTACTACTCTGTTGCGAGATGAAAAAGATAAGGTGCAAGCCGATTTCGACGCGGCCACGAAAGTCTGGCAAATGGAAGAAAGGGAACTGAAGACCGATTTGGCCTTATACCATGGTAATGGTTTTAATAAAGCAATCGAGCAGGTCCAATTTCTCTACCCAGAACTTGATGCCTCGCAAATGGGAATGTTTAAAGAGATAGTCAATGGGGAGTTGGTCGAATCTGAGTAATTTCCTTGTGATGTTCTACGTTTGGGTGACCTGAAAACATCTTTCTTTTTGTTTTTCCTGGCGCGTACCTACTTTTTGGGCGCCTGTTAACATTTCGTTTTTACTTCTGTTTGCAAACACGTTTACTCTTTAGGTAAATTTGTCACTTTTCATCCGCGTTTGTTATTTTCCCAAATCCGAGACTTGGTTGGCGAGTTGCCGACTCTCAGAGTCGGTGGAGAAAATCACTACCAAGTCCGAGACTTGGTTGGCGAGTTGCCGACTCCCAGAGTCGGTGGAGAAAATCACTGCCAAGTCCGAGACTTGGTTGGCGAGTTGCCGACTCCCAGAGTCGATGGAGAAAATATGCACAATTATTTACGAATATAAATGGGACTCTAAAGGAGATCCCTTATTTTATTAATAATCAAAAATAAAAAACTTAACTGAAGAAGACTCGTAAATTACAAGCATTCCACGTTCTAGGGATTGTTTTTCCTCCAAGTTCTTCAAGTTGATATGCTCCCCTGCCCATATCTATTTTTATCCTAAAAGGTCCTTCCCAATTTGGAGCCAGTTTGCCTTATGGCACCATTATTTTCCGTAACACCAAGTCACCCTCCTTCATTGAACGCGACACTACTTTTGAATTGTATTTCCTTTCAGACCTTGCCTTGGTCGCGTATTCTTTAACATGAGCTGCTTCCCTTATTTCTTGGATCGTTTCCAGGTCGACCCTCCTTTGTATTTCATTACAGGTCTCTTCAAAAGCTTCTTTTCTCCAAGTAGGTTCTGAAATCTCGATCGGTACCATTGCCTCTGAACCAAAAACCAAACGAAAAGGCGTCTCTCCTGTGGAAGAGTGAGGTGTAGTATGGTAGGACCAAAGAACTTGGGGTAACACCTCCGCCCACATTCCCTTGGAGTCATTTAATTGTTTCTTCGAACCATTTAGGATCACTTTGTTGGCCGCCTCTGCCTGTCCATTCGCTTGAGGATGTTCGACCGAGGTGAAGCTTAATTGGACCCCTAAGTTGCTGCAGAAGCTTTTCACGCTCGAACTCGAGAATTGAGTCCCATTGTCCGAGATGATGGAATGAGGTAACCCGAACCTGCAGAAAATTTTCTGCCAATAGAATTTTCTCACCTTTTTCTGCGAAGATGCTTGCCACTGGATAAGCTTCAATCCATTTGCTGAAGTAGTCAACGGATACAATTAGAAATTTAAGTTGTCCGGGTGCTATTGGAAAAGGCCCGAGTATATCCAGCCCCCATTTGTGAAAGGGCCAAGGGGAGAAGACCGAAGTGAGTTCGGTCGGTGAGGCTTTGTATAAATATGAGAAGATCTGACATACTTCGCAGCCATTGACATAGTCTTGGCATTCCTGGAGCATTTTCGGCCAATAGTACCCGATCCTCATCACCTTCAGAGCCAAACTCCTCTCGCCGATATGAGTACCACATACTCCCTCATGCACCTCACGGACCACCCTTGCTCCTTGATCCTTTGTTAAACATCTGAGAAGTGGAACCGAGATACCTCTCTAGTATAGATGACCATTGACTATGGTAAAGTTCGACGCATCTCTCCTTATCTTTCTTGCTTCCTGGGCCGAGTCTGGGAGTCGTCCGGGTTCCAGGAAAGTAACGATAGGAGACATCCATGAGTCGGGTTCGACCTCTACAGTCATCACTTCTTCTTTGTCAATAGTGGGAACTTGAAGAGTTTCCTGAATAACAGTGTGATTATTTCCTGGGCGTTTAGTGCTCGCTAGTTTGGACAGGAGATCGGCCCTTGAATTCTGGTCCCTGGGTACAAACTGAAATTCCGCCTTTTCAAATTCTTCCATTAATACTCGAACTCGGCCAAGGTATTTCACCAATTGTGAATCTCGAGCCTGAAACTCTCCTTTGACCTGGCTTACCACGAGCTGTGAATCTTACCTGACCACTACTTTTTACACCCCCATCTCCCTGGCCAATCTCATCCCGGCAATTAAGGTCTCATACTCGGCCTGATTGTAACTTGCCTTGAAGTCGAAACGCAAAGATTGCTCTATCAATACTCCGTTGGGTCCCTCCAGGACTATCCCGACACCGCTTCCTTTTATGTTTGAAGCACCGTCAACCGACAGAATCCAAGGATAGTTGGTCGGAGCCTGATCGGGTGGGGATGTCAGTTCCAACATGAAGTCAGAAAGCACTTGAGATTTAATTGACCCTCCAGGTTCATAAATTATGTCATACTCGGATAGCTCCACAGACCATCCTACCATCCTGCCTGCCAAGTCAGGTTTTTGTAAAACCTGCCTTATGGGGTGGTCCGTCTTCACCACTATCTTATAACTTTGGAAATAGTGCCTCAAACGTCTGGAGGTGGTGATCAGGGTGAGAGCCAACTTTTCTAATTTCTGATACCTTATTTTCGCCCCTTGTAGTACCTTGCTAACGAAGTATATGGGACGCTGGTCCTTTCCTTGCTCCTGTACCAAAACAGAACTTAGGGCCCCTTCCGAAACTGACAAATAAACTAGCAGAGGTTGATCTGGAACGGGCCGAGTTAAGACCGGAGGAGAAGACAAGAACTCCTTCAACTTTCCAAAGGCTTCCTCGCACTGAGCTGTCCAATGGAACTTCTCATTCTTTTTTAACAGTTTAATAAAGGGGAGAGCTTTATCAGCCGAGCATGACAGGAAACGAGATAAAGCCGCCATTCGGCCTGTTAACTGCTGGACTTCTTTGACATTGGTCGGGCTCCTCATTTCTAAAATAGCTCTGCATTTATCTGGGTTGGCCTCAACTCCTCGTTCGGTCAACATGAATCCTAGGAACTTGCCTGAGTGTATTCCAAACGCACATTTCTCAGGATTTAGACGCATGTTGTGTTTCCTCAACTCTCCAAATATTTCCTCCAGGTCGGCAAAATGTTGAGCTTCTCCCTCCGACTTGACAATCATGTCGTCGATATAAACCTCAAGATTCCAGTCGATCTGCTTATGGAAGACTTTATCCATTAAGCGTTGGTAGGTGGCCCCTGCATTTTTTAAGACGAAACACATGACCTTATAGCAAAAATTGCTTCTTTCCGCCATGAAAGCTGTCTTTTCTTCATCCGCCGGGTTCATTCTGATTTGATTGTACCCGGAGTAGGCGTCCATCAAACTCAGAATTTTTTGGCCAGAAGTTCCATCCACGAGCCGATCTATACATGGGAGTGGATATGGGTCTTTTGGACAAGCCTTGTTTAAATCAGTGAAATCTGTGCACATCCTCCATTTCCCATTGTTCTTTTTTACCAGCACCACGTTAGCCAACCACGTAGGGTACTCAACTTCTCTAGTGAACCCTGCTTCCAACAACTTATGAGTCTCCTGGATGACGACCTGCCTTCTTTCCTCGCCGACCCTTCTCTTCCTCTATGCGACCGACTATACCTTTGGATCGACCATCAGTTTGTGGCTCAAGAAATCAGGGTCTATTCCTGGCATATCCGAAGGCGACCATGCAAACAAATCGGCGTTCCTCTTGAGAAGTGAAACAAGCTGATGACTGAAGTCGGTCGTCAGGTTCTTACTTATTCGAGTATTTTGCCCATCTCCTTTTAGTTGCACCTGATTCAACTCCTCCGTCGGCTGAGGCCTTCTTTCCACAAAGTCAACCCGAGGATCATGTTCTGAAAAGAAAACCCTGTGTTCAGCCTCTTTCTTAAGTAGATTCTTTTGTCGAACCTTCAAGCTATCTGTGTAACACTTCTTGGCCACTTCCTGGTCTGCCATGACGACTCAAATCCCCCCGTTGTTGACGGGAAACTTCATGGTGAGATGAAGGGTTGAAACGATTGCTCCCAACGAATTGAGGGCCGCCCTTCCTATGATTGCATTGTATGAAGAGGGAGCATTGATGACCAGTTATTTGACTCGGACTGATTTCTTCAAAGGAGATTCCCCAAAAGTCGTAAGCAAATCTACGTAGCCTCGCACCTCAACTGACTCCCCCGCGAATCCTATCAAAGATCCCGAGAAGGGAAGCAGTAAATCTGAAGACAATCATAATTGTTGAAAAGCCTCCCAATACAGAATGTCAGCCGAGCTCCCTTGATCTATCAGAATCCTCTTGACCATGAAATTTGAGATTCGAGCTTCAATGACCATAGGATCGTCTTGGTGGGGTTGAATCCCTTCGAAATCCAGATTAGAAAAAGAAATCGAGGGCAGCTGAGGATGCTCCACCTCCAGGATGCTCCTCCTGGACGAGCTAGTCATCCCTCCACCGGTGAAACCTCCGGCGATGGTCGAAATCGTCCCCGTTATTTCCTCCGATGATTTTGCCTCATCCTGGTCTGGAGACTTATCCGACCGTCTTAGGAAATCTTCTTGTCTGCATTGCCGCTTTGCTTCTCCGACCCTCTGTTCCGAATACTCGGTCCTCGAACAATATCCATCCCTGATCATCTGGTCGATCCGTGCCTTCAAAGTCCAGCATCCATCCGTATCGTGGCCCCTCATTTTATGAAACTCCCACCATTTGTCTCGATCCCGAACCATGTATCCTGACCGACCCTTTTCCTTATTCACCCCGGTGTTGAAAACTTCCTTGACCTCACGCCTCTGAGAGTAATCCATCTGCCGATCATTGCTTCTGCCGTTTGACAATCCAAGGCCTCTCTGATGCCGATTGCCGCTTCCCGAAGACTGTCTGATCGTCAACTTCTTCCTTTTCTCCGTGTTGCTTTCTTCCCCTTTGACGTAACAGTCGGCACGTAATCGGATCTCGTCCATCGTTGAGGCCGGCTTCTGAGCTAAAGACTCATTAAAGGGGTCGGGTCTTAGGCCTTCTTCAAAAGCGGATACGAGTACTTCTGGGTTGGGATTGATAACTTGTAAAGCTGCATCGTTAAACCTTCCCAAATAGTCCTTCAAAGGCTCGTTCGGATGCTGCTTGATATTAAATAGCTTGGCGCAGTCAATCTCCTGACCTTCCGAGCAGAAAACTGAGCCAATAATTTTTTAAGGAAGTCGGCCAAGCTATTGATGGACTTAGGGGGAAGTCCCGAGTACCAGATTAACGCTGAGTCGGTCAGAGTTCCTAAAAATAGCTTACACTGCAAAGCTTCACTTAACCCTCTCTTATTCATCTGAGTTCTGAAGGCAGTTACGTGCACCTGAGGGTCGCTAAGGCCATTGTATACCGGCAAATGGGGTTCCCAAAAATTTTCGGGGGTCACTGCTTCATGAATTCCCAAGGAAAAGGGTTGGAGTTTTGCTAAATCGTCGTCCGTATCTTCCTCTTGTTGTTTCTGACTGATCTGCTGCAATTGTGCTTGAAAGTTCTGATTTTGCTGCTGTAGTTGCTGGTTCTGCTGTTGTAATGCGGCCACTGAGGCTAAGAGCCTTTGTAACACGGCCTGTGTATCTGTGTTGCTTTCTTCTTCATTCGTGGGGTCGTTCAGTGTTATCGCCATGTTGGGTTTGGATATTGTAATGTGGTTAGCGGGAAGAGTTTTACCGCGAACCACGATGGGCGCCAATGTTCTGGTCTAGAATCCTAATTTCTCAAAGACTGTTTGAGATTATCAGGCCTCTAATAAGTGAGAGAACATGCCTCTTGAGATAACCCCAAGGGGTTATTTATACATGTGTATAGAAAGTAGTTATTATCTAGGATTCATTCCTATATTATAGGAAGCTTATCTTTTAATTTGAATCCTTTGGATGCTATCCCATCTGAGATTAAGATATCTCTTAATTATCTATTAGAGCCCCATGGGCCTTAATAGGCCCAATGTGGCCTAGGCCTTCAAAACGGCCCAATACGGTACAGTTATACTCTTATTTTTTATAGATTATCGGGAATGAATTTCAAGAGAAAGTGATTTGCATATAAATTTACAATGATTCATATCCCTAATTTAATTTGCTATTTTATTTTAATGAAATATTTTTTATGGAGTAACTATGAATATTAACATAGTAAGTTTTTCATCTAAAATGCAGGGAGGAAAAAAATGTTCCTAGAATTCATTCACTATTTGGTCTCCCAATTAAGAAAGAGACAGAGTTGACAAAGTAATTAGAATTGTAAATAAACAATACTACTATACATTATCTTAATGTAGAGATATCATTCATTCTTTTAATTTAATTCTTTATATTTATTTAACTATTGAACTGGAACATCCTGACATCTCACCCAAATATATCTTCCCCTTGGAACATCTTCCTAACACCATGGACGTATAGTAACAAACCACACTTAGAACATTTCCTTTAATTCGTTCAATAAATCCACAAAGTCTTCATCTATGTGAAGTTGTATGAGCGCCGAATCCCCACCCATCGGAATGACTTTAACTGAACAAATGCCTTCAGCTATAATTTTGTCTTGCAACAAGAACACTTCATCAATTTGTTGCACCACTCCAACATAGCATTTCATCAACCTCTCCATCTCCTTTTCTTGGCCATTAAATTCCAAACCATGCCAATTCAGACCAGAACCATTTCTTTGTGTATCCTCTGGTTTCCAAACCTCCCTAACATTACCCGAGACAACATTAGCATAAATTCGTCCCTCCACCACACCTTTCTTATATTTTTCATTAAGTTTTTTTCATGATAATATTATTTGGGGAAAAGGAATATAATTATCATAAATTTTGTGTTAAATGTGTTGAATTTTTACATTTTATCCTAATTAATCCTTAAACTTCATTAATAAACAAGAATTTTATTAAATAATAGGAGCTTAAGGAGTAATTAATTTGGATAAAATAAAAGTTTAAAATACATTTATTGCAAAACATATGAAGTTATAAAATTTAGATTGATTATATATTTTTTTATTGTTTGTGAATTATACTATAATTAAATAACACTTTTAATTACTGAATATTTGATTTGATGATACTCAAAATGAATATCACTCTCATTGATACCTAATGCTTTTGATTTTATATTCATATTCTTTTCTTAATATTAATGATATATTTAATTATTTGTTTAGAAAAGGAGAAATTTTAATCACAAATTTGGGGTAAGAATCCTCTCCAGTAACTGGATTCCTCCAGTAGGAGAGAGAAATAGATACACTCTAGATGCCCACCTATAGTGTATTTCTTTCTCTCTACTAAAAAATCCAGTATTGGAAAAAACCTCAACTCATAAATTTGATTGTGTTTGGATTCGTACAGGGGATACAACGGAGAGGGACGAGATAAAATCATTAAAACCTCTATTGTTTGGGTTGTTTAAAATAGGACGGAATGGATTCTATCTATCCTATTCCATCTAACATTCCATTTTTTCTTATAATTTAATTTGTGTAGAATAAGATGGAACAAAATTTTTTTTATTGGAATACCAAATTTATTACCTTCTACCCCTACTTCACCAGCAGATGGTTAGTATTCTTGATTTCACTTATGCATATATAATCTCGAGTTTGAAATTTTACTTAATAAATCACAATAATTTTGATAGAGTATTTTTTTATAAGCAAAAAGTGATATTAATAACAGGAGTACAAGGGGTACTCCAACCCAATACAAAGTCTACATCAAAATAAACACAAACAAATTACACGAAGATAAAAACTAGTCAAACACCAAAGAAAAACACACTAACTCCCTGTAGCTCTAAATGATACAATCAGGTAAACGATGAGAGACCCAAAAAACTGTGCCGTTAATAATTAAGGCAAACAAAACTCCAAAGCAAACCAGAATTGTCACAAACAGCACCACTGAGCCAACCAAAATATATCACCAGTATTCGATACCGCTGTCCATCAGGTAGATTGGAAACTTAAACAGGATCCAATATTATTACTCCACGTCAAAAAAGATAACAGAAAGAAGGATCCTTAGCTTTCAAACACTTCCATGATCTTATTTTTATTAAGTCTATCACAGTTGTAGGCTCGAATGTTTTATTAGAGAAAATTGCATCATTCTGTGCTAGCCACAAGGACCACATAACCATCCTCCAAATCAAAGACCAACGACTTTTATTGGTATTACTGCATACTGGTAAGCCCACAAATTGACTCCAATTTTCCATACAGCCAAAGTGAATTACAGAGCAAAACCCCCTCATTTCAAGCATAACATCCAAACTGAATAAGCAAATGGGCATTCAAAAAACAGGTGGGTAGTTGTCTCTGGCCCTTGCCCGCACCAAACACAATTATCATCTGGTAAAAGAGAGATCTTCCTTCTAATTAAATTTTGTTTGGTTGGAATCCTATTTAATATAGCTCTCCAGACAAAACATGAGATCTTAGAAGGAACAAACTTAGACCATAAAAGATGGTGCATTGGGAATTCTTTAAAAATGGCTTCATTAACAATAACTTTATAAGCTGACCGGACAGAGAAAATGCCTTCAGGATCAGCAGTCCATCGGCAACAATCCACATACTCCTCAGACAAACGCACTGATTGTAACTCAAGTGCTAAACTCTGTAACTGGTCATGTTCCCACCGGTAGAAATCGGCGCCAACTCCAATCCCATGTCAAACCATTTTCAGTCCAGCTAATCACATTAGCTAACCTCACATCCTTATTATTTGCAATTGAGTAAAGCCTTATAGTATCGGTCACAAAATGCTCCATCCCCAAGCCACACATCCTTCCAAAAGAAAATATCTCTCCCATTCTCCACTTTCCTAACACAACACTTTGAAAACCATTCCGAAATAATGCCACCAACATCATCAATTGACCATAAGTCTAGCCACCATTTAGAAACACTCCCCCCTCTCCCTCCCTCCCTTAGAAACCTCTCCCCGTAAATAGAAGAGAGAATCCTATGCCAAAACTTCCCCCTCTCTCCTAACCACCTCCATCTCCACTTCCCTAAGCGTGCTAAATTAAAAGCTCTCAAGTCACGAATTCCCAAACCCCCGTATTTTTTCTCCCGACATACATCCTTCCAAGAAACCCAAGAAATTTTAGCCTTATCCGGAGTCCCACCCCACAAAAAAAGTAATGAAGAGGGAGTTAAGTTTAGAGATAATACCTTTGGGGGCCTTGAAAATTTTGATAGAGTATTTTAATTAATTGAGATGTGTCTGAAATCTAATTTTAATTTTAAATTATAATAGTAGATTATATTTTATTGTTGAAATTTAATTTACATTATTATTTGATAATAGGTTATAATTAAATAACGGTTTTGACTTTTGATAGTTTTGTCTAAAAAGAAAGTACCACACTTTTAAAATAATAACAATAAAAATAAATATTTATATTAAAAATAAGGATTAAAATGGAAAATAATAGGATAAGATTTTGAATCTTGATGAATTTTAAAATTAAGGATTATCATTTATTAGAATTTAAAAATCAACTATCTATATTATAATTCTGAGACCTCATTTTTTTGAGTGAGATGCTCACCCACCCTATTTTCCCTCTTGGTGATTTTTAGCATTCTCTCTTTTCTCATTGGATAGTTAGTTCCACACATACTACAATTGTGAGAGTGAGATTAATTGTTCCTCTTCATCCTTAATATCAATCTTCTCTCTTCTTATATGAAATTTTAAATATTAATAAATGCTAATTCTAAATTCTAAATTTTATTAACATTCAAAATCTTATCCTATCATTTTCTATTCCAAACCTTATTTTTAATATAAATATTTATTTTTATCTTAGCGAGTTTTATTATGTTAATTATATTTTATTATTAATTAATAATGCAAATTATATTTAATTGGTAGAATATAATCTACTTATAAAATTTAAAATTAAATAATTGTCCAAAATTATTCTAAGTTTTATTTTTTAAAAGATTTTTTAAATATATTAATTTATTACAAATTTAATTTTAATTAAATAAAAATATATGTTTATCCGTGTACTATACAAATTAATATATATTTAACAAAAGTACTATCACAAGTTGTATGGAATCAGCATGAAATGAGGGATGAGAAAGAGAGAATGTTAACTAATGTCTAAAGGACATCCTTAAGTAATAAATAATAGAAAGTTGTTATTGGATTGTGGAGTATTAAATGTTACGCATATATTTAATGTCATGATTTTTCATATACCATGAATTTCTTAATCACGGTGTTAAGAACACTCATTAGAAAGACCCTTACAATATAGAGAGTTCACTAGTATAAGTATTTTATTTATGTAATGTACAAAAATATATATTTTTTAGAAATGGAGAAAAAATATTTTAAAAAAGCTTTTAATATATCCACCTAAAGTTAATATAAACAGATAATCTTTTTGAAATATATATGACATAAAGAAAATTTATAAAAATATACTTTTTACTTGACAAAATAAGGGCTATTGCTTGATACGCAAAGTAGAGCACTAGAGCACTTTTACATGGACTGCGGAGGGTGTCATCTTTTTCCATCTTATTAATTTTATTTTATGGAAAATGTGATTTTTACATTAAAAAAATTTAAGTGCGAGAGTGTAGAGAAGTGAGAGATAGAGAAAAAAAGTGAAAGATATAATAATTGATATATATGATAAGTAACAACGTTTTATAAAAACGTCACAGTTAAGTTCGTCACAAACATTATACAAAGGTTTTATACAACGGTTTTTACCAACCTCCTCATGCTTTTTCATTATGCGACGTTTTGTTTTGAGGGAGCTTTTTATCTCCTCTATTTGTAGAGTATTTTTAACTGATTGCGAGATTTATGTAGTATCCAGGGTTCAACTTATATACATCAGTGTAAGTTACACCAAGTCTTACACTGTTAAAAACTCTAGATCAAATGTGATTTTTATTAATCCAACAGTTGTATTATGTTTATTCATCATCTTGATCATCTGTATGAAATTTCATAAAATTTAAACACTAATAAACCGATAATCAAATGGTCTTTTTTTCCATAAATTTCAAATGTATATATGACGTTAATTTTGAGACATCTCAATGACATATCAAATAATTTCAGATTAATGTAAAATTTTATATGTATGATCTATATAATAGTAACTTTCAATCCAACGATCGATTACTTAATACGATGATCTATTAAAAAGTTATTCAGTAGTGTAAGACTTAGTGTAACATACACCGGTGTAATTTGATCCCTTTTATATATAGAGAGAGAGATAGAGGAGGGTTCAACTTACACCGGTGTAAGTTACACTAAGTATTACACCGTTGATAACTACAAATCGAATGTGTTTTTTAGTAATCCAACTGTTGAATTATGTTTATTCATCATCATTATTATATGTGTCAAATTTCATAAAATTTTGATACCAATAACTTGATAATCATGATGGTTGGGTTTTTCATATATTTCAAATGTATATATAACGTTAATTTTGAGACATCACAATGACATATCAAATAATTTCAGATTAATACAAAATTTTATATGTATGATCTATATGATAGTAACTTTCAATCCAACGGTGGGTTACTTAATACAATAATCCATTAAAAATTTAATCAACGGTGTAATACTTGGTGTAACTTACATCGGTGTAAGTTGAACCCTCCTCATATATATATACATATAGAGGAGGGTTATAATTACACTGGTAAATTTGACAACTACTAAGAAAAGTTCCTTAACCAAACCAAGCTGAAATAATTTAATAAAATTTTTAATTTTCAATTTTAGTTTTTTAATTAATTGAAAGAACATGTTAATCAGCATTGTGGATATTGATGCACCACACATCACCGTTCGCTGGATTAGCTGGAATCGTCCTAGCTTGAACCAGGTGGTGGCCCTGAACACAGACGGTAGTGTGAGCACCAATAATGCTGAGTTTGGGGGTTTACTCAGACATCATGATGGGAGTTGGATCATGGGCTATTATGGGTCTTTAGGCAATATTGATATTCTGGGAGCTGAGCTGCTAACTGGGTTGGAAGGTTTAAATATTTGTTGGGAAAGGGATTTTAGGAATGTGATCTGCCTGACAGACTCATCCTTAGCTGTGCAGGCCATCACTAAAGGCGTGTCTCACTTTCATAAACATGCTACTATTGTCAAGGCTATTCAAGACTTGTTGAAGAGAGACTGGATGATTTGTGTGCAGCATACTTTGAGAGAAGGGAATCACTACTTAGCAAAACATGGTGCTGCTAGTGCAGTAGTAAGCTTAGCCAAATTATGGAGCCTTTAAATGGAATATGCAGTCCCAACTGCAAGCGGATGCTAAGGGAATATAATAAATCTAATCGTTGATTAATTTGATATTAATATGATCATTATGCACACCAAATTTTAGCTTAATTGGACATTCATATATAAGTGTGTAATTTTAGAGTAAACATTTACATATATTTTAAAAAGTATATTGTACTTTAAATTGAAGTGATTTGATGAAACATAAAATAATTTTTAAATTTTATGAAATTTTGTAGGTTTGATCTACTTAATGAAAACTGTCAATATGACGATTGAATTGATAAAATTCAATGTTTATAAGAAATTAATAAACGAGATAACTTTATTAAATTTTATTAAATTATCAACTTACTCCAGGAGTAAGTCTGGGTAAAGTTACTCCGCTTAATAACTTTTTATCAACATTGAATTTCACCAATTCAACCGTCATATTAACAGTTTTCATTGAGTAGATCAAGTCTACAAAATTTTATAAAATTTAAAAATCATTTGATGTTTTATCAAATCACTTCAATTTAACGGGCAATATACTTTTCAAAATATAAGTAAATGTTCACTCTAAAATTACATACCTATGAATATCCAATTAATCTAAATTTTGGTGTGCATGATCATCATATTAATATCAAATTAATCAACGGTTAGATTTGTTAAATGCACATTCTATAAGAAGTTATTAAGCGGAGTAACTTACCCAGACTTACTCCTGGAGTAAGTTGATCCCCACCCATATTCGAATCCTTTATAATTAAGTGGTTTCGTGCATCTAACACGACAACAATTTGTAACTTTAGTTTATATTGATTTCATTTAAAGGGAATAAAAATACTAATTATAAAAACAATTAAAATAAATAAAATGAGATATGTCTATGTAATGATTTTTATTGGAACCTAAATTATTTAGAATGCGATTAACGCCACCTCTTTCTCGTTTATATATATATTTTTTTATAGATGAGGGGGCAAACAGCCCAAACAACTCTTTCTCGTTTATATTGATTAACAAGGATTTTTAAATAAAAAAGCTCTGAAAAGGTTGAAATAAAATTAATTCTAATTAGAAATTTACAAATAAAATTTAGAAGTGTCATACTTTCTATATTCAAAAATTAAAATATGAAAATTAATACTTTTCATATATTATAACTTTTTTTTTCATTTTACGCACACACGCCTACGTGGACATTATAACATATTAAAATGAATAAATGATGATTAAATGTTATTAAGAATAATTTCTAATGAAGTAAAGGGAAAAATATTTTCATCTAGTTTCGGTCAACTTGGGTTTTCGTCCCTATATTTTAAATCCTTGGTTTTGTCCCTATACTTTCTAAACCCCTAAACATTAGTCTCTACCATTAGTTTGGACCGTTAAACCTGTGACGTGGCATGCTGGGCAATTAACACGTGGCATGCTAGATAATTGACACGTCGTCACACGTTTAACGGACCAAAATAACAACAGAGACTAATGTTTAGGGGTTTAGAAAGTACAAGGATAAAAAACCAATGATTTAAAGTATAGGACGAAAACCCAAGTTGACCGAAACTACAGGGATTGAAAAACATATTTTTCCCTTAAGTAAATATTTTATATTACTATGAATAAAATAATATGAAATTGGATTACATTCATGTAAATTATATTGCTATCTATATATTGACTGTTTTGAGTTGATTTTGATAATTTCCTTCATGCACAGTCAATGCTCTCATCCAATTTACATGTATAAACAACTTTATTTGTTTCACATGTATTTCGTTTTGTCATTTTCTTAACTTCCAATTCATAATTATTTGCACATATCAGGTTATATAAGTTGGTTTTGGTGTTGATGTTTGGACTAAATCAAGCAAATATTTAGCTCATACAAACTTTTATCATGGGTAATTTCTTTGTGTGCATGGCTTCTCGGATCAACCGCCGTGATAGAAGGGATTTTGATCACAATTGTCACCATTGTGGTGAACATTTGAAAAGTAAGAGAAGTCTTGAAAATCACATGGAGAAGCATGAAGGCAAATTTAAATGCTTCAAATGTAAACGCCCTTATGAAACAAAAGAGGAAAGGGAGGACCATCTGAAGAACGGAAGTTGCAGCAAAAAATGAGCTCTTATATATTTTATATATTTATATATATTAATTTATATTAATTGATGTTGTGACTTTTTATTATATTTTGTTGTTGAATTTTTTTATTTCAATATTTGTTATAGTACTTTTTATTTTAAATTTTAAATAGGTAGTAGATGATCATATTTAAATGAAGATTATGGGTTTTATATAATTAATATTAGTTGTAATTGAGGCTTTTAGCCCCTTATATATATAAAATATTAGTTATAATTGAATTATATTAAGTGTTATTTCCTTCAATTGCTCTGTTGTCTTTCCACATCGAACAAAAATTAATAATTATCAAGATATACTAATTGTGTTGTCCTCGTGAAAGGAATACAAACATATCTTCTCAGTGTCCTTAGCTTATAAATATTGAGAACTTGTGTAGTTGAAGCGTTTAAATTTTGATTTATTCACCAACCTAATGACAGTTTTAAGCATGAGAACTATATGATTGACTTTCAATAGCATGTGGTAGGTGTGGGTTCAATGTTTGTTTGCTGAGTCTTTCTTTTCTTATCTTTCTTTTTTTAGAAAAAAAATATAATTTTTTAAATCACTAGACTTTAGTAGTGCTCTCTTACTCTCTAATTCTTCTCGTGGAGATCTAGATGGCTGTTCATATGGTCATAATTTTCAGTTTTGAAATGAAAAAAATGTTTGTTTTATGTTCTCTTATCCTTTCACTTATTTTAGATAGGAATGACCGTCAGAAAAAAAAATAGGAATAAACATCTGAAATAATAAAAGAGAAAATGAAAGATGATATTTGGAGAGTAAACTCAGGAATAGGGGAAAAGAGAGAAGATGAAATGACTATAATGTTATCCTTAATTAACATATATTATGTAGAAGTAACAAAATTTAATCACATTGATGTACAACTGAGAGAAACTCTTCCTGGGTCAAAATTGAATTCACATAAATCATATGATTAGTGGTTAAAGATGTTGAGAAGGGAAGGGAAACTCTGTTCCTAATTAGTTTACTTGAGAAGGGAAATAATTGTCCCTTTGAGTCACATATGAATATCAACAATGATTGACCTCTTCTGCTTCTCTTGAGAAACTAAGCATGAAAAAAGTGTCATCTTCTTTATTCGAGGAAAAAGCTACACACTCACTTTTTTAATCCCTTTAAACTCCCCAAGACCTTTCTAATTTCCTTCTTCAGCTTCTTCTTTGAAGCCAAGTATTTAGCAGCCTCGATCAATTTTGAAACCAGCTTCATCAAATTTCCTTCTTGAAGTGACGGAAGTTCATGCATGGTTTCCTTTATGTAAGTAAGCAATCTTTAGCTGCATTACAGATATTTATGAGCCCCAAAGACCCTTAAGTATGTTATCAACGCATTTGTCACTGTACTCTCGTGCTAAGGCTTGTTGCTTGATTGGTAATCGAATCAATTCATGAGTGCAATCATGTAAATCCAACAAACCATTAAGTTTGTTGCTTACTGAAATTGAAGAGATGGCTTCAAAGTCTTTCAATGTTCTCAGATGTTCCTGGTAGGCTGATAGGAGTGGGTGAGGTGAACAGGGCAAGCTGTTGCAACGAATATGCAGACCTGCCATTTTCTCTTATTAGAAAACAGAGGAAATTTTCTCATTCTGAACGAATTATGGGTCTTAGTAGTTGGCATCTGTTATTCTGTTCTAGAAACGAATAATGTGTGAAAGTTTTTTTTCTTTTCTTTTCTCTCTTCAAGTGTGTGTCACATAATTAATGTGCATGCAATTATAACATTTTATATCATATGGATTTGGATCTCAGCTTATGCAATTGGATCATAAGGGAGACAACAAGAATATTTTTCTGAGATGCCTGCTTCCCATGTTCATAGCCTTCTTATCTCTTAACTTTTTAATTTTTCTAATCACATGGATTATTGAAAAACTGCATCTTTAAAAGAGGCATTAATATAAAATGTCAAACAAAAGGCATCATAATGGAAGCTATTGTCTGGAAAAGGAGCTGTGTTTCGATTCATGAATAGCAATCACTTTAACAAATTGTCTGTCTATAACATGACAAAAAGAGAATCTTCATTTCCTGATATCAATACGTTGATTCAATATTTATTAATGTATCAACTTGAGCTACCATTTTGCATATTGTTAGTTATAATGGCTGACTCATTCATAGGTGAAATAACTTATCCCAATTTTGTTAGGAGACATGAATGTTGTGACCGTGTGAGGATGATATATTAACTATTAGACACAGCGACAAGACGCAGCAAGTCCAGTTTAACACAATGTTGGTAACAAAAGGAATCAAATATTATGGTAAAAAAGTCATCTATGAGGGTTAATTACACAAAACCTTAGTAATGTTTAATACAATGTCTCTTATACAGAAACAATCTAAGTCAACATCTATATTTTTATTTAACTCACGTCAATAAGAGTGATTTTTCTATGTCTTTCTTCATTGCAATGAATGCATGCATAAAATTATTTTTCGCAAATTGCATATTAATGTAAACTTAAAATGTGACTCATCAACTACACAAGTGGGCAAATGATCATCATAAGAATCATTTTGGTTATAATTGAATTGTTTTTGTGTGCCAAAAGCATTATTTTTACTGTAAAGCAATTAAATTAGTGTGCATAATAGCAACTGCTCTGCAGTCTTTGCAAAACAATGCAAAGTAAGAAAGAATCATTATCATTATAAGATAAGATGCTGACTTGACTTGCCCACATTGCAGGAGCACAACAACCACGTTGTTCATTGTATGATAAATGTTTAATTCGGAAGCACATGTACACGAATTCAATTTGGACTCATGCATTTAGCACTTGTTATCTTACAGCTAGGCTATGGATTCAATCCGTGTGGGCATAATAATTTATATGCAAAGTTCTCTAATTTATTATTATAATTTACACCCTGCTCCTCTCCTCTATTCATTTTTCTGCATTACCGCACCCCCACCCCCAAAAAACTAAGAAAAACGAAATGAAAACTGAAAGATGAGGTGTGGAGGGAACATGGTAAAAGGCAAACAAGAGATAGATGATCAAGTAGCTAAATTTGATTCACATAATGGTGTATTTAGTAAAAAAACATTTGATCACATTTATGTACATTTGTGTTTGATTCTTGAGTGTCACATTTATTTTTGCTTATGCAACGATCTGCAGGGAGGTCATTCCAGACCCAAAACAGAAAATAAAATAAACTACTATCTTTCACAGAGAGAAAAGAAATTAGAGGACAGAGAATGTAAAGGGTTAGAAAGATGGCACATGATCAAAAAATATATACACTTTTCTTTAATCTCATCTCATCTCATCAATGTACAACATATATTGGTTGACTAATGGTTTAAAATGTTGAGAAGGGAAACTCTGGTTCTGATTAGTTGTCTTGAGAGGCGTTCAACTCCTATTTCTATATCTTCAATGCACAACTCTAAATTTTGCATATGGTTTTGAAAGTTCTCATTAGATGAAGGCTTTGAACTGATGAGAAACTGCAACACTGCATCAACCTTTTCGAATTCATTTGTTTCTGATTCTTTAGAATCACAATATATTCTCTTAGGCTGTATGAGCTTGGAGATCATTGACCATCTGCTTTGGTTAAACTGTCCCTTTGGGCCAATGATAAACAACAACAAAGATTCTAAGGAGCTCACAGTGACAGCTTCTGCTTCTTTTAAGATGCTAAGCATGGAATAAGTCTCCTTGTCTATGTTTAAGGAAGAAACTGTGAACTCATTTTTTATTGCCTTCAAGTTTTCCAAGGCCTTTCCAATTGTCTTCTTCATTTTCTTCCTATAGGCCAAGTATTTTCCACCCTCAATTGTGATTCCATCTGCTGCATCTCTTTTCCTGCGAATAACTGACTGAAGTTCATGCAAGATATCCTTTGATTGCAGCATACAATCTTTAACTGAACTGCAAATATCCAAGATCCTAAGAGATCCATCTAATAGCTCATCAACCTGATTGTCACTGCATTCTTGTGCCAATGCTTGTTGGGTGGTTGTCAATTGGAGCAGCTTACCAGTGCTGTATTGCAAATCATGCAAGCCATTGAGTTTGTGACTAATAGAGGTTGATGACAAAGAAGCAAAGGCTCCAGAATCCTTCAATCTGTTCAAATGCAACTCAACTTGTGATACAATGGGGTGTGGTGCTGAGGGTAAGCTGTTGCTGCGGCTATGCAGAGAGGTTTTTGTGTTTGTTTTAACTGCTGCCATTTTCTCTTCTTAGAAAATAAAATAGCTAGGAGAAAGAGATGAGAATACAACTTGTTCTGAACTATGGTTCCTAGTAGTTGATATCTGCTCAATATATAGCAAATGAATAGAGGAGACAAGAAGAATATTTTTTATTTCGAAATGTCATTAAGTGAGCATCCAAGTCCTACCACAGCACTGTTTGCTCAATGCTTCCCACAAACCAGCCTTCTCAACTCATTCCTCATTTTTAAACTTGAGAATCACATGAATATGGCATCTGCCAAGTTATAGAAACTCAAATTGTGAAAAACTCCAAGAGGACAGGTGATTGGAGTGAGCATTGGAAGCGGATCTTGTGTCTGAAGGAGGAGAAGCAATTTTATTTATAAAATACCATTAAACATTGTTTAATTGTGTTTGGTTTGAGAATGAGGGAGGGGTGGAGGTATCTCTGGATGGCGATGTTTATGCAATGTTCCCAGATCATATCATTTAATTTATTGCCTTAGCAATCAAGAAGAGGCATGCTTAGCATCACAGCAGTCCACACGTGCAGATTAGTTAAAGAACGTTTTTAGTGAAGCATTTGCATTGAAGATGTCATAATCATGCAAGTGAGAGAGCAGATGAGACAGAGTATGAGTTGTAGAGTTTCCATGGGGGAGACACTCTTCTAATTATTTTGTAATTATATCTAGATCCAAATCTCGATTAGTTAGCCTCTTTGATATTTGTTCAAGATGAGATTCCTTGTGTCTCCAAAACCCTTAATATATATTGATAAGATGCCAATGGAAGGAAGGCAGAAAACATAGACTCAATTCTAGATCCAAAATCAAGGCTTGAGGAAGAAAAATGGCAGCCTCTCCTTTGAACCCAAAATCTAATTTTCATGGTCGCTCAAACAGCTTGCCCTCTAGACCACACCCACTCATTGTCAAATGCAATGAACATTTGGACAGCTTAAGGGCTTCCAATGAAATCTCCTCTTCCTCATCATTTCTTAGCCATAAGATAGGAGGCTTGCAAGATTTGATTGAGTGTGTTGAAAATTTGACTCAGCTTCCACTCACTCAAGATGCCCTTCTCCATCACCATCAAGAAAAATGGGTAGATGACATTTTGGATGGATCCTTGAGGCTCTTGGATGTGTGCACTGCAGCCAAAGATGCTTTGTTGCATACAAAAGAATGCACACGAGAACTTCAATCAATCATAAGAAGGAGGAGAGGAGGTGAAGTATAGCTCACAACAGAGGTTAAAAAATTCTTGACATCAAGGAAGGTTGTGAGAAAGGCCATCTCCAAAACCTTGACAAATTTGAAGGGTACAACAAACAATTGCAACTTCTCTTCTTCAAACAAAGACCATCAAACAGTGGCTTTGATTAGCTTATTACAAGATGTGGAAGTGGCTGCACTATCAACATTTCAGACACTTTTGCAATTTATTTCAGGCACATCACAATCAAAGTCAAACAGCTGGATTTCAATTTCAAAGCTAATTCAGCCCAAAAGAGTAGCTTGCTCCCTAATGGAAGATGAAAGTGAATTTTCCCAAGTGGATCTAGCATTGCAATCCTTCTTATTCAGCAAGACTGGCAAATTGGAAGGCCTGAATGATCTGCAAAACCACTTGGAAAAAATGGAGTTGTGCATTCAGGACTTTGAAGAAGGGCTTGAGTTTCTATTCAGGCGTTTGATTAAAATTAGAGTTTCTCTTCTTAATATCCTCAACCACTAGTTGAGAATACATAGGGATCACAATTTTGTAGTGACTACAAACACTTGTACATGGAAAATTTCCATAAATGTAAATGTCTAGTGATAATGAACACAATATTTTCTCTATTTTTGGTTGCAGTGTCCTCTTAAGCACAGTGATAATGAACTGAATTACTTGCATGCATTGCAATGAAGAAAGATAAGAAACGAATGTAACTCCAGTTGACATAAGCTAAAAGAATAATATAAAGCTATTTCAGTTGATATGTGAGAGCTTTTGAATGAAGATTGGACGACTCAAATTATCAGTAAAGTCGGAAAAAGTTAAATTTCAATGACTCTAACATATTAACTAGAGTGGTTGTACCAAATCTAAATTCCTCATCCACGTAGCCTTTTTTTCCTATAGCATGAACTTTTATCTTTTCCAATTACATGAAATATTGAAAAATGGCATTTTAAGAGGTAATAATATGAAACTTAAAACTCCGTGTAGCATGGAGCAATAGCATCATGGAAGCTATTATTTGGTGGAGAAGTTGTATTAAAAGGCATTCAGTATATGAACTCGTCTGCCTATATCAGGACAAAAAAATATAGAGAATTTTCATTTTCTAATATCAATATTTTGATTCAATTTATCTGTCTATTTATATATTTATTTGTTATTTATTAAAATATATAAAAATTGAAGCACGAGCTATGGCATTAACACCTTAGCTATCTTTAATATTAGTATTCAAACTCAACTTTTTGCATGAGTTGTCACCTCTTGACTCAACTTTGTGATTTTTGAGTGATTAGCTTAAATATTAGTTTGTTAGATATCTTTGCATGAGTTGTAACTTTGTGATTTTTGAGTTACCTTAAATATTAGTTTGGTAGTTACATGCTTTATTTCAATTTCATCTATGTTTATGCTTACATATTTGAGTGACTTTTGAGTGATTAATGATGAAATCAGTGATTAATGATGAAATCACTCGATATTTTAGATGCACTATTAGTTAATCTTGATAGAAATATATGCTTCTTCATGTGTAAGAAAATATAAAAAAAGTACATGTGTTTGGTGTTTAGCAAAGTATTTTAGGTTTTAGTGAAAAATATCAAAGAATCATGTCAATTCAAGTATGTTTTCATCTCTAATGAAATGGTAATTGAAAGGACAAAAGAGATTGGAAACATGCAATAAAGAAATCAAGAAAAGAACTCACCGATTTTAGGATATTGAAAATGGGCTGAAAATATGATGGAAACGGAATGGGTTCATGGAATTGGCCTCTTACTAACTAGTCCGCATTTTGACTAATAAAAATGTGTTGGAGGCTAATATACTCCTTCTAGGAATTAGGTGGGAGTTCATTAGGGGTCGTTCGGGGTGGTTGCGAGTTTTCAGTTTTTTATTTTTAAAAATTTTCAATCAAGTTTTTACAACTCAAAATCAAAAATTGGAAACCACTTTTTGTGGTTTTCAAAATGCATGTTTTAAAAAACACAAAAAGTGGTTTTCATTTTTTGATTTTGAGTTGTAAAAAATTAAATAAAAATTTTTAAAAACCAAAAACTGAAAACTCGCGACCACCCCGAACGGGGCCTTAGTAATTAACCCCATATTCCATGTGTGTGTGAGAATATATTCTTGAAATTAATTTCAAAGTTCAAACTCTACAACTTAGAAATAAAATAAATTGACTACAAGTTCATATTCCATTTTAACATATAATCTTGAGTATAGTTTAAGTTTATATTATATTTTAGGAACCGTCTAGCATATAGCACTGCGTGGGTGTCATACCGGTATGACACACCCTTTGAGCCACTAGATATAATGTTATTATAATTAATAGTTCAGATTAAATACATGTAACCTGCTAAACTGGTCCATGGTTATTTTACCAATTGATTCTTCCTTTTTTTTTAAAACTTTTAAGTGTTATTGCTATTTGGACACTCTTATACAATTTATTTTGGAAATTAGTGTACCCTTTTGTGTTGGCAGGGTATTATCTCAGCGCCCCTGCACACATCAAATCCCTCATTCTTTTTCATTTTTCTTCTTCCTTTCCACTGCAGCTCCTTCTTTCAATTTTCTAATACATTCTCCATATGCTCCATCTTCTTCTTCTCGCTTTTTCCTTCTCCTTCTTTCAAAACGTTAGTGTCAAATTAATATAAAATTATATAAAAAGGATGACCTGAAAAAGTAATTTAAAACTAGTTTTATATTAATATATTTTTAAAAATATTAATATGATATTAGATAATAAAATTATAAAAAATATATTAGTATAAATAATTTATCAATATATATGTATACAAGTATAAATATATGCTTATTATATAAGTAATAATATATGTATATATAAGTTCGGTTTGGATTGGATTAGTTTTCAACATATGGGATCCGAAAACCAATCCAATCCAATAAAAAATTCGGTTTTTCGCGGTTTGCGGTTTTTTGGATTTCGGTTTGATTCGATTTTTTATTTTTCGGTTCGGTTTTTGCGGTTTGCATTGGATTGGATTGGATATGAACACCCTTAAGTACAAGTACATTAACTATGACACAATAACTAGCACAACTGCAATCAACTCGTATCCAGTTCCTCGAATTTGAGAAGTTGACCCCCTTTTTTTTAATTAATGAAACGATGTGTTTCATTATACTTATTAAATATTGTAGTTATAAAATATAAATAAACCCGTGCAACGCACATGTATTATATCTAATAATATATATAATAAGGTCCTTTATATTTATTTATAATCTTATATATCTTGGTTTCTTTATAATTTTATGTTTTTTATTACTTAAAATATTATATAATATTAAAAATATATTTAATTATCAATTGTTCCACCATGGTTGAACCATTGAACCGTGATCCGGTACGGCGGTGCCTTTACCGGCTCGATTTTAAAAAATTGAAAAAATTAAGGAAAAAAAGTAGAGTGCCCTATTATATCTTTTTCAAAATTACAACATTTAAATTAATCAAATTAGCAATAAATATTAATATTTTTGTGTGATTATAATATATATTAACATTAATTTTTTTGAGAAATATATTAATTAATAATATAAATATATATATATATATTAAATTATTTATATTGTATATAAATTACATTAATTATTTATATTATATATTTATTAACAATATTACTTTGTAATTTTTTTACATGCATTTGTTGAAATAATTTTTTTCAATTTTGCTTTTTAATTTTATTTTAATTTTAAATAATATCACTTATATCTATGTCTTAAGTCTTATGAGGAATTGAAATAGAAATGGCTATAGACACAAGTAATTGATAGGTAGGTAGACACACGCAGGGCAGGACTAGTCCGAATGAAGAGTAGATAATTAATTAAATGGACGAATAGATATACTCTCCTTATGTTAATGTAATTTTAAGGTGAGAATATTATGTTTATAAATACTGCAAAAATTCTATTAAAGAAATTAATACGTTAATTGATGTTTGCAACTTTTTTTGTTGTTTTAGCTTTTGACTACTCTCACAAATTTATGTTAGGCCCTCAACTGTAAATTACTTAAATTTTAATTTTTTTTATCAGGTAACATGACTTGCTATCCTAAGTTAAAATAGTGTCATAATTCACTGCTTCATTCCAAATTGACCCTATATTTTATATATTTTTTTCTAAATATAATTTTAAGACACTCAAACAACACACAAGTCTATACGATCTAGTCCAATCTATCTTTTCTATTAACGCACGATATAATCCTGACATCTCATCTACGTTCAGATCTCTTAAACCCTATGTAACCATGTATTCTTCCAAATCTCCCACGGCGTGCCTTCTCATCCTTGGGTTACTCCATTTCCCGGTGCGGCCTCGCCTTGTGAAGATCGAAACAAAAATTCTCCATGTCTTCATCATCGGCGGATCCAGCTGCATCAGCCTTGCCCAAGCTCACAGCGTCGTCGCTGAGGGTGGCTGCGTCTCCATCCTCACTCTCCCGCTGGACAAGATCGTGGATTCAAATAACACCATCCACCTCGCACTACGACGTCGTTCCATCATCGACATATCCAGCGGCGTCACTTTTGCCCTCGCTCACCGTGGTGCCACTGAGGGCACACATGTCTCCATCCTCGCCGCGCTCACCGGACAAGCTGAACGATGCCAAGAACACACTCAGCCTTCCACTACGTCGTCGTGGAACGGGCGCTTGACGAGGCGTACCCAATGGATGTGAATTTCACAAGGACATTGAACATGATGAGGGCTGCGTTGGCTGCAATGAGGACCCGAAATGACCCTTTACCCGCTTCTATTGCTTTTATTTCCTCACAGGACAGTCAGGTATCCTCTTTTTTCACTCTCTTCTCCATTGTTTGCGGCTTGAAGGTTCAGAGAAAGTTGAAACCCTTGGGGATGTTTTTGAAAAAAAATTGAGCCCTTAAGGGTTGTGGTTCTTACATATTCATTCAACACTAGGCACAAACAATGCAGTATTTACATTAATATTTTTCTTACTATGGTTAAGTATTCATGCTTTTCTGAATGAATTCTGCAATAATTTCCCCTGAGCAGCTGAAAAAGATGGTGGATGAGTTGTTCTTAGTTAATAACATAGGGAATTTAATTCCTTGGATTAATTTCATGGATATGCAGGGTTACATAAAGATGATGTAGGCTTTGAGCAAGAAATTTGATAGGTTTATGGAGCATGCGTTGGGGGAGCATATTGAGAGAAGGAAAGGGGTGAAGGATTATGTTGCCAAAGTCATGGTGGATGTGATTTTGCAGCTTGCAGAGGACCCTGCTCTTGAGGTTAAGCTTAAAAGCATGGAGTCAAAGCTTTTAGTCAGGTACATGTAGTTATTTTCTATTTTCAAGTTTTTACATTAATTTATTTGGCTAATGTTGTCAATTTGGGAGTTCATTTCAATGAACCCAAACATGAAAGGGCAGTTATTCCTCTGTTTGCTTATGGAAATCATGTGATAAGCAACCTAAAATAAATTACACATGAATATGTCTAACACAAACACATTTTCGTAGAAATGATGGCAAGTGGAAATTTACATGTGGGGAAGACGGAATACAAATGATTCTAAAGATCCATCGGTTGATACCTTCAAGTCTATTGCTTTGTGTGTATTAAAGAGCTTTAGAGTCCCCTCTGAGGGCTTGGTGCTTAAAATACTGCGTCGTGGAGTACCTCCAAATGGTTGTGAAGTTATTTTGTCACTTCCTAATGTTCAGAGTCTAATGGTTACTTTTTGAAATTTCTTATTGCCTATTTCAATATTTTAATCTCACGTGTTCTTCCTAGCAGGCAGTTAATTGGATCGATGATGGATTTGTTAAGAAGATTAGAGGAACTACGTTTTCAGCCAGAGTGTCTACTCAGTTTGAAAATAGCTTAATTAAACTTGCCCGTAGAATCATCAATCCACTACTTTCCGATGTGCGCATATTTTCGGATCATAGATCAGGTCCTCCAGCGGGAAAGTATGGTTCCTCCCTACATTGTACATATATTTGAATATTTAATTTGAATTTTGGAATTATATTTGGTATAAATAAGTAAAATCATATTACATGCAAACATACTTCTTTTTTTTGTTGTTTGTGTGCATAACTCTCCTGGATATGGACTTTCGATGGTTGCTTCATCTGTGTAGATATTGCTGCTTCTCAAACTACACTATGGGTAGAGGAAGTGGTATGATCAATCAATGGTGTGATTGAAATTGTGATTTTATTTTTTAACATTAATTGACGTTGAAAAAATTTCTTGAATATGCTAGGGATTGAGTCACTTGCTTGTGTTTGCTTGATTTTGTGTCTTATGAAGAGGACATAGTTTAATTCACCAAATTTTAATGTACTACATGTGTAGTTATAGTATGAGTCAAACAAACTTTCATTGACCTCTAAATATAAATATAACAAAATTTCATTGACCTCTAAATATAAATATTATTTGTTGGATGATTCTAGGGTGGACCAAAAAAAATTTGATCCACCTAGTCCAACTTACCTTTTATTAGTCATAAAAGATGAATAAATAATTTTATTTCTTATTAAATAGTCCTCATATGACTATTTGAGTTTAGTTTAAGGGAAAATATAGATTTATAATACAACTTATACTAATTTCGTTGAAAATATAAGAATTTAAAGTTGAAGGGGGAAACTTTTACATTATACGGTACTATCGATTTGAATTTTTGTTCTTTTCAACCAAAATTTCACAAAACTAAGTAGAAATCGATTTAATATAAATCATTAATAAAATGAGTATTGAATTTGATGATTAGAAATTTTAATTACTGTATTTTTACACTTTGGACCATGTGGATCATGGTCTACCGTAGACAGGCTCTTATTTGTTTTGTTCTTTTAATGTGGAAAGGCTAAGTATAGCGTGCAGATTCATCTGATACATGCAAAAAGCTTATATGGTGGTTTGCTAAAATCATATGATAGATATTTCACTTACACTTATTACAAAATGAGCAAAGGTTAAACCAAGTCATATTCACTTTTATCCTACCTAATTGAATATTGTATTTATGCAATGTTTTTTCCTTTGTCCAATAATTCTATTTTTTTTTTGCAAGAAAACAATATAATCAGCATAAGTATCTTTTCTCCGAGGAGAACTTGTGCGTGCTTTGGGAGTTATTGTAGCAACTTTATGTCTATAACAATTAATGGTTTCCACAGTTTATGACTTTTGCACATTTGCTCTATTAGTAGTTTTAAGATCATTCTCAGTTTTATAATGTTAGTGTATAATGAGTTAGTGTCCACTAATAAATATTAGTGTGGTCAATCCCTTTGTACTTTGGAATCATATTCTTAATTATTTGGTGTTGTGTTACATTGACCTATTATCACAATTTGTATTATCGTGAGACTGAAAGAATTATTGGAACACTTAGTATAGAAGTTTATTACTCATTAATGTGATTTTTGTGGTTGAGTGTTAGAATAGTAGTGGAATTGGTTTTTTTAATTATATTTTGCTTCCTATTTACTTGTGGAAACATTATGAACTTATTAAACAAATTTGACACTTAGTAATTTCAAGAAAGGGATTTTAAGAAAGAATGTGTATATTTTCATTCGAATATTGATACATGAAATTGAATTGGGGTTTCCGTGTGTGGGGAAAGAGAAAAGAGAAAAAAGAGAGAAATGTGAAATGTGATGGAGAGAGGTAAGAGAAAAAAAGTGTGTTGTATGAGTTGTTGTATGTTTATTGTTGTATGAATAATTGATCTGTGGAGAAACCAATATGAAGTGATGATCAGTACTCAACATTGTTTCAATAATGGGATAACAAGTAGATAGTATAACATTTGTTATTGGTTAATGAAATGCATAAGCTTTTAAGCTGATAGTAAAGATTCCATAGCTGATTGCATTTATTTGAAACTGACTTTATTGTCCATATAAGTTTGTGTTCTTTCAGTGCATTCATTCAATGTAAATCCTATGATTAATCCTATGATTAACGCATGTTGTCAACTTTGTTGTGGTATGTCTCTGTTATAGACTAATTAATCAATTATATATACAATTTATATTCTAAACTGAGTGCGACACTACCTTGCTGAAAGTGAAAACAACCTTCTCTACCCCTTCTTTCATATTAAACTAAACTAGTTGACGGGGAGAGACGGCAAAATGGGCTGGACCGACCGGGTCGTGCCGCAAAAGCCCGTAAAAACGTAGGGCTTAAGCACCTAATTTATAAGCCTGAATAACTCCCGAACTTTTTAGCCCGACCCAATAAAGTCCGCTACCCGCAAAAATGTTGGGTAGCTCGTAAAAACCCGCAAAAATATTGGACTGCCCGCAAAAAAACCCGCTAAAGGGTAGAGCTCGGGCAACTATTTTAGAAGCTCGAATAACTTTCGGGCTTTTTAGCCCAGCCCGATAAAGCCCACTACCCGCGTCAAGTCGGGCTGGGCTGGACCGGGTAGCTTGAATTGACAGTTATATGCACGGGGCATTTTTGTCGTATTAGACATATATACAATAATAATTTGACAAAAAAGACATATAATATTTTTTAATAAATAGAATTCATAATATATGAAAGTTATAAATTTCATATTAACATGAATGGTTTTTTTTTCTATTCATCTTTTATTCTCATCTCTGCCTCAATTTTTCATTTGCACAATATATCTCAACCAACTCAAGCTACTTCCATTTTTCCTTTATTCTACCCAACATGTAAACTTTTTTATATTATCGGTGTATATCCATTAAATCTTATTTTAAATTGTATTTATAAAAGAAGTTAAAACTATAGTAACTTTTAAAATTATTTTAATTTCTTCATTACATAATATTTTTCTAACAAATAATTATCTATACATTTTAAAAGTTTCAAAAGTACATTTTTAAAAAAGAAACTATTATTCTTTTTTGTAGTTTGTCAAAGAATTTTTTATATATTATTACATTTTTAATGGGATAACTAACTTCTTTTTAAGGTTTATGACTATTTGTCATATAATTGCTCCCCTTAACTTATTTATCTAACTGAAAATATGTGTCGCCATCATTTTCAATCATACTCTCTACCAACTCTCTTTTCAGTGACATCATATTCATTTTTTTACATATCCATGAAATTGACCAATTTTTGAAACTTTCCCTCTCATACCACTTCATACAGAAAGATTTTTTCTCCAAAGAGATTCACTTATGGTTAATATTTCCATTCTAATTTATTAAAGAGTGTTAAATTAAATTGTTACATCTGTTATCCCTAACACACTCTTATATCTTATAGTCTTTTATATCTTTTTATTTATTTGAAAAGATTTTATTTTATTTAATTTGTTATCTGATTTATAATAACAAATTCATACAATATAATATATAATTTGTTATCTCTAATGCTTATGAAATGGTCTCTTAGTGAGATTTTTTCTATTGCTTATGGAATTCCTCTAGCACATGATGTAAGAAAAATGAATGGCCTCTTAGGGTATTATTTCTAGTGCTTCAATAATGCCTCTCGTATAGGATAAAACTTTAAAATTCTTGAAATTGCTTTTAGACGTAGAGTTAATTATTTTATTTTAAGGTTTAAATTCAAATAGATCGAACTATAATATTTTTTCTAAACACCGATAATTTTCTTGCCAACTTATATACCTGCATTTTGCAGTAAAATTGAATAGAACTAAAATCTTATGGGTTATAGGCATTGCTCAACTCAGCTCATCAACCACTTAAAAACTTTGCTAGCTAGTTCTACCCATAACAAAATAAATTTTAATTTTCCTATCAAGTGAAATTTTGCAAAACAACTAAGTTATTGCAACACATACACAGATAAGTCACCAATTAAAGAAATTCTGTAATATTTTCAATATTTCATTTATCACTGTTAACAATAAAATAAAAAAACTTAGAAACCAAAATGAAGATGATCATAACCAATCACAATTGAATTTTTTTTCAAATATTTAGTTGGGACTCTAACCTTTACATAGCATGAACAACTAAGAAAAAGTGTACATTTTTAAAATTTCACAGTATATTTTTATTTATCTTATAAACCTTTTTTTAATATATTGAAACTATTATAATTATCTTTATATAATAATTTAATATAATTATTATAACAAAAGTTATAAATTTTTTAAATTACTTTATTATGTTCTAAAATTTTAATTTGTTAAGATGGACTTTAATATTTATATTTTATATAATAAAGATAACTATAATTAAATAATTATTATAATTATAATTAATATACTACAAAATTATTTTTTAGGTGTTTCAACATATATATTTCAAATTTCCCGTTATATTTTTATTTTTTAAAATTAAGTTTTACTCTTTTGAGAAATTATTTTATTATTACTAATATTTAATATAATAAAAGTTACTATAATTAAATAATTTTAATAATTACTATTAACATAACTATAAAATAATGTTTTTAAGTGTTTGAGAATGTTTTGAATTTCATATTATTAATTTTTTTTTAAATTATTAGATATGTTTTAAATTAATAAGGATAGCTATAATTCGCATTGATATAATTATAAAACGATTTTAAGTGTTTGAGAATATTTCACATTTTCCATTACATTTTTTATTTTGCGAAATGATTTTTTAAATTATTTTAACATGTTTTAAATTTTATATTATATTTTTATTTATGTTATACGTATTTTTTAATATTGATTGTTAAATTTGGCTTTACTATTGATATTTGATATAATGAAGGTAACTATAATTAAATAATTAATATAATTATCGTTATTATAATTATTAAATGATTTTAAGTGTTTGAGTATGTTTCAAATTTTATATTATTTTTTATTTTTTAAAAAATTAATTTTTAGCTTTTTAAAATTATTTTATTATGTTTTTATTTCCATATTAAGTTTTAGCTTATGTTATAAACCATTCCAATTTAATATTAAAATTGTTAAAATGGGATTTAAATAATATTATTTTTTAAATAAAAATAATTATAATTAAATAATTACTATCGACATAATTATAAAATTATTTTTTAATTATTTGAGAATGCTTTAAAATTCTGAAATTTTAAAATTATTAGATATGTTTTAAATCATTATTATTTATATTTATTATTATTTTTTGATAGTGATATTTAATTTAATATAATTACTATAGTTAATTAATTGTGATGAATAATATTAATGCTTTAAAATGTAAAAGAAACTTTCTATTTTTTGAAGTTTTACTTAAAGGAATTTACTATTTTGTCCTCACTTTAGATTTCATTAGTCACTTTCACTATTTTACTTTTATATATATAAAGATATTGTAGTTAGTAGTTACTATGATTAAGTATTACTCATGCACTGATTTTGTATGAGCAACAATCAAATGGTAACCACAATACAATTAGATTTTGGGATGTGGCATGCATGTGAGTGGTGGACCCCTCAACATAATTTACATATTTAGTATTTTTCCCTCACTTTGGGTCTGTATAAAGTTTGGATTTGGAATTTTTTCATTTGGTAGAAGATAATATATTCTTCCAAGCAGGACACTAATGCTTCAGAGTTTGATAACCTGCCATAGCATAAACAAACTATTGAAAATGCTTTAGAGATGTCTCCTGCATGATTAAATATATTGCTCAACCATTATCATCGATCCGTAGATTGGAGTTGAAAATTACAAATCATATGATATCAGAAGTCATGTAGTTTTGTTATTTTTGGTTTATCATACAAAGTAACAAGTACACAAAAATATTTGTATATTTGAGAATTCAAGTTGAGTGCATAACTACAAATTAAACAAAATAAATTTTAATATATATATATATATATATATATATATATATCTTTTCAACCGAATCGCGCGGGTATAAACCTAGTTATATATATTAAAATTGAGTCACAAGCTCACACGTTATCATGTCATTCGTACTATTGTCACATACCTTTATTTGTGCCATGTCAAGAATAGTATGATGTGTCATGTCTCTCCTTACAATTCATTCATTCTAGACCATTCAAAATCTCCAAATGCACGCACCAATACCTCTTCCCACATTAATAACAATTAATAATAAATTAATATTTTACAAAATAGTTACATAATGTGATATTCTAAAAGACACTTATCATATTACAACTTTTTTCCTTATTATATATTTTTTTCATATTATTGTTATTACTTCTCCACTATAGACAATAATTTAATTTAACATATTTATTCTTATTCACCCATCATTGCATAACTAAAAATTTAATATAAAAATCTTAGTTCACCTATATTTTAATATAAACCTACTTATATAAAAATTTCTATAACAAACTAACATTCTATTTTGGTACTCTTATAAACAAATTTTTATTTCACAATAACTCAAAAAATAAAATCATCTATTCTTTAAATTTCTATTATATTTATACTTTGATTAAGATAAAAAAATAGAAGATTATATTATAATTATATAATAATTAAATAAAAATCATTTCAAATATCATGAATTGAGTAGAAATAAAAAAAAGTTTAAATCGTGATTTATAAATTTAATAAACTATTATATATTTATATATAGATATATTCTATATATTAAAACTGAGACACGGATTCTAATATCGCCACCTCAAATTGTCACCTTGCACAAAATTTTCGTTGTCAAATTTCTCTCATTTCATTATTTTCTAATCCATTTACTATCATTAGTCATTTATTTAATCTAATTAAACGTTTTATATCCCAAAGCTCAAAAGTCACAACTCACTAATCTGGTTATGAAAAAACCATGGTTATGAAAATAGACCGAACCGGCTGGTCAGACCGGAAAACCGGTGAACCGGCCATGTGTCTGGTCCAATAGGACCACGGAACCGACCTTGCATAGAATCGGTCTCAGAACCGGAAAATCGGTAAAAACCCGATAAAAAAACCGGTTGAACCGGTCTTTGTTAAAAAAAAATCATTTTTTTATTTAATTTAAAATACTTTTAAGATAAATAAAAACATATGTTTGAGAATTACACATAGATATTTATTATTTTACCAATTATTTTTATTTTTTTTTTTATAAACGTTATAATAAGGTTATTTAAATAAATTTATAGCTTCATATATCTTAATTTCTTATAATTTTGTGTTATTCTTATTAATTAAAATATTATATATTATTTAAAAATATTTGTTTAGTTAATACCTGTTCGACCACGGTTCAACCATTGAACCGTGAACCAGTGCCTTCACCGGTTCAATTATCGGTTCGGTTTTTAAAACATTGGTAAAAACTTTATTGGTGAAATTGTGTAGACAATTAAAATGTAGAAACATTACACTTCCTGTTTTAAAACATGGTTTAAGGTCGGGTTTAATAGACAGTTATACACTCACAAGACAAGTAGACAGTCACAATTTTTAGAAGGGATGTGTTTATGAATGCAATTTATATGTAGATTTATATTAAATTATAACTGAATTAATAATTTTATATTAAATTAATAAGATTAAATATGTTAAAGTAAATTTAATATCTATAGTGCATAAGTAATAGCAATAATAGGAATACAAATGTGATAAAGGAAGAATTTCTAATATGATAATATCACATGTGTAACTATTTTGTAACATATTAATTTATTAATATGTGTTATTAATATGGGAGGTGATTGATGTGTGTATTTGGAAATAAAAACAAAGAGACTTGGGGAGTCACGTTATTTTTAGGGTCCATAGTTTCCATTAGTTTTATAAATCAAATTATAAAAAATATTAGTACCCAATAAAATAAGAAGTCAAATATAGCTTAACCTACCATTTACGATTTGGTATATATATGACCAAATGACTACTCTACAAAAACATACCAAAATAACATGAAAAAAAAAATTAATATTAGCTATTTGGCCATATTTTCTAATTATTTAAATCCATTTTTCAATTATATTACTTACGAGTCAGATCATTTCACAAGATTATGTTGGAAAAATAAATGGAAGGAAAATAAAGATAAACAATAATATTGAATATTTCATGTTGACATTTTTTAACTCAATTTTTCCATGCATTTTCTTTTTTAGATTGAGTTTTATCTCCCTTTTAATTGTGTCTTATGGAAGTAGTTTTTAATTTGGCTTTCTATTATTACACAACATAACAAACCTAAGAAACAAAGGAAACTTAATATTTGTATCTAATGTTGTGATCCTACAGTAAAGAAAATAAGCATGGAGTATTTTTTATAATTTATCAAAATTATACAGTGAATATTAATATTATATTATTTTCTCCTTTCTTTGTTTGATTTTGATAAAAAATAATTTTCCCTAAACAGTTTTAACTTCAACTATATAGTACTAAGATTAATTAAAATTAAACCCAACAAAATAAAAAAATGTAGAATTATGTCTATAAACTAACATTTGAGTAATATTTCCACTTAACACAATTGTTGACAAAGATTATTTGCATACTAAAAAGTTTTATGCGAGTTACTCTTTGCTTCTATATGATATATTAAAAAAAAATTAATTTTTAGAATAACTCATAGTACCAAAAAAACCTAATGAAGGTAAAGAAATAAAGGATTCATAAATTGTAAAAAACTGAAATAACACAAAAAAATAACAAAAAGTAAATTAACTTTGTAAAATTTAATGGCTATGAAATGAAATTCAATTCTACGGGTATATTCATAATTTCTCATTCAAAGTTAAAGGAGAAACGAATCCAACCAATTACAAGATAGGAGCAAAAGTAGTGTATATAAGGGGGAAAAGCATAATCACATGATGGTGGGCATCAAAATCCACAACATTCATCGAATGCTATCTACATAAATGTTCTTCTTCCATTGACTTCAACATCAAAAATTCAAATTTTTTTTAATTATATTATTTTTATACTTATAACACTCAATAATAAGTTTTAATCTAATAAAATAAAACAAGAAAATTTTCTTCAACCTTGCGCGAGTATAAATCTAGTAAGAGATTAAAATCAAGTGGCATGCTATGGCCTTACCACTTGTGTACTATTTAGCCCGACCTCGTATTTTTATCCTAATTGTCACCAAAATGTCATTATTTGTCATTTAATTTTATTTATCAATTATAACAAGGGAAAGTTGGAACATTTTTACCGGCTCATTACACTATTTATTGATCATATTTACTATACTTGCTTAAAATATTAGACATACAAACGGTATTTTAAAAACGGGATAAATTAGATATATATTTTAAATATTATATAAATTTTTTAATAACAAAATAACATAAAATTATAAGAAATTAAGATATGTAAAGTCATAAATTAGTATAAATAACCTTATTATAAGTCTTATAAGACCAAAAAAAATAATAGATATCTATGTGTAATCCTTAAACATGTGTCTTTATTTATTTTAAAATATTTAAGGTTAAACAAAAATTTTAAAAAAATAAAAAAATATTGAAAACTTTATAAAATGACCGGTTCGACCGATTTTCTGGTACCAATTTTCAACGGTTCTTGACCGGTTCTAAAGAACACCAGTTTTTAGGGTTCAATGGATCGATTACCATACCGGTTCTCGGTCGGACCGGTGAAACCGGCTAATCGAATCCGCTTTTCAAAACAATGCATACAAGCAAAATTCAAGTTCATGAAAAAGCCAAATTGAACATTTTAGGTTGAGTTGGATTCGTCGGGTTCGCGGGTTGGGTTGAACCCCCTTACACCCCTAGCCATGAGTATACCTTTGCGTTAAATAGTAGAGATTTGACCTCCCTCGTATCATTCAAGGACCATAACGAGGATTTAGACAAAATTTTCACGTACGAATAAGTCAGCTTACAAATGCAAAATGGTAGTAAAAATGGATACATTAATAAATGATTTATAAATATTTTTAAATTAAAAAATATAATATTAAATATATAAATAATAATAATATAATTTTATAACAAAAAATGAAAATTGGGTTTAGGGTTTAGGGTTTATTGCCACATAAATTTATTTTATTAAATAAAAATTTTCATTTTTTTGTTATAAAATTATATTATTATTATTTATATATTTAATATTATATTTTTTAATTTAAAAATATTTATAAATCATTTATTAATGTATCCATTTTTACTACCATTTTACATTTGTAAGCTGACTTATTCGTACGTGAAAATTTTGTCTAAATCCTCGTTATGGTCCTTGAATGATACGAGGGAGGTCAAATCTCTACTATTTAACGCAAAGGTATACTCATGGCTAGGGGTGTAAAGGGGTTCAACCCAACCCGCGAACCCGACGAATCCAACTCAACCCGATGATATTTAATGGTTTGGTTCAGGTATTTGGTTCGGTTCAGACATTTTCTTTTGAACCCGAACTTGTTCGGTTCGGGTCTCGGTTTTGCCTATGATGAACCCGATTGACCCGAACCAAATCAAACAAAAAAAAGGAACTCTAATCTTTTTTCATTTTCCTGTAAGGAAAGAACAAAAAAATAGGCGCAACGATAGCACAAGTAAAGGTGGTTCCCCAAATCTTATTTCATCTACTCCTCTCAATTTATTTTTCTCAATTTCTTTTTTTTTACATTTTATATTTTAATTTCATTTCATCTTTTACATTTTAAAAAGAAAAATGATCACGACTCAATCCAACCCAACTCGAACCTATTCGAGTTGGTCCGAGTCGGGTTACTCACCCAAAAATACAAAAATCGAACCAACCCAACATACCATCATTCTATAGGTTCGGACTTGATGTCACCTCAAACCCGATCTAACTCAACCCGATTACACCGATGCTTATTGCTCGAACTCAAAACAATGGCTAAATTACACCAATCTCTTACAAATTAATCCACGCGCTCCGTGGTGTGTGAGAGTGATATATTATATATCTATCATGCAGTACTTATCCAGTATATTTTTTTAATTATTAGGATTTTAGAAATTAGGAAACAAGGTAAATAATTCTGATTCTCTGTAAATAAGTAGTTTAACTAACCAATTTAAGTAAGATGATAGGATCTTGTGATTAATCCATAATCAGTTAGAGTAGAATACTTCGCAAAAGAATCTATCATAAATAGTTGATTAAACTCAGTAAGTGCTTTAGCAAGGAAATTTAGCCCAACCGGTGAGATGAGAGCCCTAAATACTTAAACACTTATATTGAGAGCTTCCACCGCTGATTGTCAATTGTTATTGCTTAAGTTTCTAACACTTTTTCTTGCTTGTAGAAGGTATGGAAGTGAGAGAGGCAAAATTTTGTGGTTCCAATAAATTGTTCAGAGCCAAAAAGCCAACCTTTTATTACTATCTCAAATTTTTGTTAGCCCATTTGAGCTTAATATATTTTTTGTTGCACCCTAGCCAAATTCATTATAAGTGATCAAAGATCACACCACCTGTCCCTTAACACTGGAATAGATAGGAATAGAGAGCAAGGTGCAAGCACTACAACAATGGGAAACATTTATCATCGATGAATGGTTGGTCACAAGGTACAAAGGAATCACAAAGAAAGGAAGCTCCCCCACCAAAAAGAAGTGTTATTGTTCTTCTAAATTTTTGTTGTACCCCAAAAAGGGATGAAAAAAAAATCTGCACCAAAGTGTAGAAATAAGTTGGGGGGAGAAAAATCTACAAAAAGTAGAGGCAAGCTGAAAAAGGGTGATCATTCAAGACTCATGAGAATCGAGAGAAGTCCCAAGGCACAACCACAAGATGCTCTCTATTCAAGTGTTCTTTGAAATATCCAGAAAAACCATGATTCTTGATAGCCAGCCTCATTACAACCTTTAAAAGACCTCTTGATCCATACTAACTATTTGCAGGTTAAGAAGTTGGAAACGAATATCAATTCTAGTTGTTCAACAGTTGGTGAGAATGATTGAGGGAAACACTTACCCGTGAGAATGAGAGATTTCCTTGGTTTATCACTTACTGTTTTAATTGCTATTATTGAAAAAGTTTGATTGTGTTTGTATTCTTACTTCTAACTGTGATTGGTGATGTCTCTTGATTCTGATTTTTGCTTAGGATTGGAAAGTGACTTCTACTTAGGAAGGAGTTGAGAGATAATTACCTTGTATAGTTTTTATATATTATAAATATATGCTTAGGATTGAATTGATATTTCGACTGCACAGAGGCTCTTGCTTGAGGACAAGCAAGAAGTTAAGTTGGGGGGAATTTGATAACTGAAAAATATAAGTAATTTTAGTATATAATTTTAGTAACTTATCAAGGGTAAAATAGTAAATTAGCCCCATTTATAACCGTTTTTACTAAATATTTAATAATTTGTATTTATTTATCCTAATTATGAATTTGATGCTATTTTAATGGATTTATTGCTGATTTTTGCAGGATATTGCAAGAATTTAATTTAAAGAATTAAATAGCATTAAAGAGGGGAGATTCATGCAAGATTGGAGATTGATTGAAGATCATTAAACAAGGATTACAAGAAGATATTATTTATAAAAGAGGAAACAGAGCCAATCAATCAAGGATGTTGCAGACAACCTTCCCGAATAAATAGGATCGCACAGATAAATACAAAGACATCAACAAATAAAGGGTAACAAGGAAGAGCAATCGAGGAAAAACCAGTCTCGGGGAGAAATCAACAAAGTAAAAGAGGAAACTAGGAGCAGCACGCGCAAGCTGCGCTTCACCACGTGCTATAGCGGCCGGTGGAGCGCAACTTTCTGGAAGCTGCGCTACAGCCCGCGCTATAGCGCAGCCTGTAGCGCAGAGGACGATCACGGCCCAAGTTACTTCTTTTAGTTGGATTTCTTCCCATATTTCCATTGTTCTTCCTTCTTGTATAAATAGACGCCTCTATGGTCAGTTCAGTTCAGTCAGAAAGTTAGCCAAGTAGGAAAATACTCATTGTTAGAATACTATGTATTCCAGCTAAATATTAGAGTAGGAGAGGAAGAGTGCTTCACAAGGATTGAAGATGCTGACAGCATCTTCAGCGGTAGGTATGGCTATCTCGTATAGCTAACTCTCCAGTGGGGTTTGGATGTAATCAATTCTATCCTTGAGTGTATATAAATGCTAATTTATTTGTGTCAATAAGGTCCCTATCTTTAATCGTGGTCGTCTTATTCTGTGTTATTCCTAATTCTCACGCTTGCGTCTGGAATTATAGGCTAGTTTATAATTCACGTTATTAACTAGGAGAGAGAATGGGGGAGCCTAGACATGGGAAACCTAAACCCTGATTGAAATAAGATTACTTGGTTACCCTGCAAGCCAAACAGAAATGTTTACTAATGAGCGAAGGGTAGTGTGAGTATCCTAACTGAAGGGGCATTTGATTAATAGGTCTTGGTAACCAATAGAAGAGGATTAATTGAGTGTCAGTCCTGGAAGCGAGAGGTTAGTATATCTAATGAGTGAGGGTAGTGACAGTACCTGAGTGAAGGTATATTATTCTGGTAGGCCACGCTTCTCAATTAATTCTTAACCAAACAGGAACAAAATAGAGCAATAAAGCCGAGGGTAAGTCTGTCGCCTAGGAGAACCCGCATGGATTATCTTTGAGTGTTTAAGACCGCCAGACCCGGGGTCTTAGCAATAGTGTTTGGCTACATAGTTTAGAGAGTATACCAACACAAATAAGTAGTTATTTATATGCACAATGGGTGTGATGAGATGAAGTCCAACCCCAGTCCAAGTAAAGTATCTCTAACTCTACCTTTCTATTATTGATTGATTACTTTATCTCTCTTGCTAACATTCTGTCTAACGATTTCACCTTATACAACCCTTGTTACTATCTTGGTAAACGTAATTTCATTCTATAAAGGTAACTGTTCCCCGTGGATACGATACTCTACTTACTATTATACTGCTGGACTTTGGTTCGCTTGCCAGAATCCATCAGCAGTTCAATCCAATTGGACTGTGGATTATGTATTACTCATTAAGTTAGTCATAATTTTATATGCATTATTAGGGAGTTGATAGACTGATCACCTGGATATTTCTTAATGATATGTATAGGATCATGGCTAGCGGTAGGAGGGGACGTCCTCTTGCCAACTCACTTCCTCCCCCACCGGATCAATCTCAAGATCCCGTGGCGGTAGCCCTTCATATGCTCACCCAAATCATGGGAGAGCAAACAACTTCTAATGCTGCAGTACTCCAGGCCTTACTAGGGCGGCCTACTGGTACTCCTCCATCGGGGATAGTAGTGGATCCTTTCCTTCAGGGATTAGCTGAGTTCAGGAAACACCATCCTCCAGCCTTCAATGGGGCTTATGATCCAGCAGCAGCAGACTCATGGCTCAATGCCATGAATAAAATCTTTGAAGTGATGGCTTGTACGGATGACCTGAAGGTGAGATTTGCTACCTACATGCTACAAGGAGAAGCGGACAACTGGTGGAAGAGTGTGAAGACTAGTTTGAGCCCTCAGGGAGTCTTACCCTCATGGGATGCATTTTAGCATGCATTCCTTGAGAAATATTTCCCAGAGCCGGCCAGGAAACAGAAAGAGCTAGAATTCCTTCAATTGAAGCAAGGCAACATGACCGTAGGCCAATTTGTGGCCAAGTTTGAGGAACTCTCCAAATATCACTCCCTGCTGCAAGCCAATCCTAATGAGGGTTGGAAATGCTCTCACTTGGAGGCGGGCCTCAAGCCCGAGATTAGAAAGATCGTTTCAGCCTTCCAGCTTAGGGAATTTTCAGCCTTGGTGACTAAGTGTTTGGTCGTTGAGCAGAGTTTAGTGGATGAGACACCCAGGTCGATAGCGAAGACTTGGGTTGAGGGTAAGAGGAAGAGAGATGATGCACCTACCAATAAGAATTTTCGACCTCAGTTCCAGGGAGGAAGGGGCAAGCAGGTCTCCCTTCCCTCCACTTCAGCTCACTCTACTTGCCCCAAGTGTGGCAAGAACCATCGGGGCGAATGCCTGGCAGGACAACGATTGTGCTTCTATTGTCGTGATCCAGGCCATATGATTGGGGACTGCCCAAAGAAGAAGAAGGACCAGCTCAAACCCCAAGCTACCGGGAGAGTCTTTACCCTCAACGGTGAGATGGCAGCTCAGGCTGATAATCTGATGCAAGGTACATGTAATTTAAATGATACTCCTTTGATTGTACTGTATGATTCTGGAGCAACTCACTCCTTCATTTCTTATGACTGTGTGGAAAGGATGAAACTGCATGTTACTCCCTTACCTTTTCATTTGAATGTACACACCCCTGCTAAGGAAGCCATTTCCACATCCTTGGTATGTCTTGCATGTCCCTTAGAAATCCAAGGTAGAATCTTTAAGGTTGATTTGATTTGTTTGTCATTGAAAAAGCTTGATGTCATTTTGGGTATGAACTGGTTATCCCGTAACCAGGTCATGCTTGATTGTTGCAATAAAGAAATCGTTTTCCCTACTCTTCTTCCTTCTCCGAAGGAGAGGCCATCATATTTGTTATCTTGTTCCACTCAAATTTCTGAATGCCTGACTGATGGTAGTTATTGTTTTATATTACTGCTTTCCTCAACTGTAGAGTCGAAACCCGACCTAGGCAGCATAGCCATTGTTAGGGAGTTCCAGGATGTTTTCCCCAGTGAGGTGATGATGGATTCTGGCAAGCGAACCAAAGTCCAACAGTATAATAGTAAGTAGAGTATCGTATCCACGGGGAACAGTTACCTTTATAGAATGAAATTACGTTTACCAAGATAGTAACAAGGGTTGTATAAGGTGAAATCATTAGACAGAATGTTAGCAAGAGAGATAAAGTAATCAATCAATAATAGAAAGGTAGAGTTAGAGATACTTTACTTGGACTGGGGTTGGACTTCATCTCATCACACCCATTGTGCATATAAATAACTACTTATTTGTGTTGGTATACTCTCTAAACTATGTAGCCAAACACTATTGCTAAGACCCCGGGTCTGGCGGTCTTAAACACTCAAAGATAATCCATGCGGGTTCTCCCAGGCAACAGACTTACCCTCGACTTTATTGCTCTATTTTGTTCCTGTTTGGTTAAGAATTAATTGAGAAGCGTGGCCTACCAGAATAATATACCTTCACTCAAGTACCGTCACTACCCTCACTCATTAGATATACTAACCTCTCGCTTCCAGGACTGACACTCAATTAATCCTCTTCTATTGGTTACCAAGACCTATTAATCAAATGCCCCTTCACTTAGGATACTCACACTACCCTTCGCTCATTAGTAAACATTCCTGTTTGGCTTGCAGGGTAACCAAGTAATCTTATTTCAATCAGAGTTTAGGTTTCCTATGTCTAGGCTCCCCCGTTCTCGCTCCTAGTTAATAACGTGAATTATAAACTAGCCTATAATTCTAGACGCAAGCGTGGGAATTAGGAATAACACAGAATAAGACGACCATGATTAAAGATAGGGACCTTATTGACACAAATAAATTAGCATTTATATACACTCGAGGATAGAATTGATTACATCCAAACCCCACTGGAGAGTTAGCTATACGAGATAGCCATACCTACCGCTGAAGATGCTGTCACCATTTTCAATCCTTGTGAAGCACTCTTCCTCTCCTACTCTAAGATTTAGATGGAATACATAGTATTCTAACAATGGGTATTTTCCTACTTGGCTAACTTTCTGACTGAACTGGACTGACCCTAGAGGCGTCTATTTATACAAGAAGGAAGAACAATGGAAATATGGGAAGAAATCCAACTAAAAGAAGTAACTTGGGCCGTGATCGTCCTCTGCGCTACAGGCTGCGCTATAGCGCGGGCTGTAGCGCAGCTTCCAGAGAGTTGCGCTCCACCGGCCGCTATAGCGCGGGGTGAAGCGCAGCTTGCGCGTGCTGCTCCTAGTTTCCTCTTTTACTTTGTTGATTTCTCCCTGAGACTGGTTTTTCCTCGATTGCTCTTCCTTGTTTCCCTTTATTTGTTGATGTCTTTGTATTTATCTGTGCGATCCTATTTATTCGGGAAGGTTGTCTACAACATCCTTGATTGATTGGCTCTGTTTCCTCTTTTATAAATAATATCTTCTTGTAATCCTTATTTAATGGTCTTCAATCAATCTCCAATCTTGCATGAATCTCCCCTCTTTAATGCTATTTAATTCTTTAAATTAAATTCTTGCAATATCCTGCAAAAATCAGCAATAAATCCATTAAAATAGAATCAAATTCATAATTAGGATAAATAAATACAAATTATTAAATATTTAGTAAAAAGGGTTATAAATGGGGCTAATTTACTATTTTACCCTTGATAAGTGACTAAAATTCTATACTAAAATTACTTATATTTTTCACTTATCAAATTCCCCCCAACTTAACTTCTTGCTTGTCCTCAAGCAAGAGCCTCTGTGCAGTCAAAATATCAATTCAATCCTAAGCATATATTTATAATATATAAAAACTATACAAGGTAATTATCCCTCAACTCCTTCCTAAGTAGAAGTCACTTTCCAATCCTAAGCAAAAATCAGAATCAAGAGACATCACCAATCACAGTTAGAAGTAAGAATACAAACACAATCAAACTTTTTCAATAATAGCAATTAAAACCGTAAGTGATAAACCAAGGAAATCTCTCATTCTCACGGGTAAGTGTTTCCCTCAATCATTCTCACCAACTGTTGAACAACTAGAATTGATAGTCGTTTCCAACTTCTTAACCTGCAAATAGTTAGTATGGATCAAGAGGTATTTTAAAGGTTGTAATGAGGCTGGGCTATCAAGAATCATGGTTTTTCTGGATATTTCAAAGAACACTTGAATAGAGAGCATCTTGTGGTTGTGCCTTGGGACTTCTCTCGATTCTCATGAGTCTTGAATGATCACCCTTTTTTAGCTTGCCTCTACTTTTTGTAGATTTTTCTCCCCCCAACTTATTTCTACACTTTGGTGCAGAATTATTTTTTTCATCCCTTTTTGGGGTACAACAAAAATTTAAAAGAATAATAACACTTCTTTTTGGTGGGGGAGCTTCCTTTCTTTGTGATTCCTTTGTACCTTGTGACCAACCATTCATCGATGATAAATGTTTCCCATTGTTGTAGTGCTTGCACCTTGCTCTCTATTCCAGTGTTAAGGGACAGGTGGTGTGATCTTTGATCACTTATAATGAATTTGGCTAGGGTGCAACAAAAAATATATTAAGCTCAAATGGGCTAACAAAAATTTGAGATATTAATAAAATGTTAGCTTTTTTGCTCTGAGCAATTTATTGGAACCACAAAATTTTGCCTCTCTCACTTCCATACCTTCTACAAGCAAGAAAAAATGTTAGAAACTCAAGCAATAACAGTTGACAATCAGCGGTGGAAGCTCTCAATATAAGTGTTTAAGTGTTTAGGGCTCTCATCTCACCGGTTGGGCTAAATTTCCTTGCTAAAGCACTTACTGAGTTTAATCAACTATTTATGATAGATTCTTTTGCGAAGTATTCTACTCTAACTGATTATGGATTAATCACAAGATCCTATCATCTTACTTAAATTAGTTAGTTAAACTACTTATTTATAGAGAATCATAATTATTTACCTTGATTCCTAATTCCTAAAATCCTAATAATTTAAAAAATATACTGGATAAGTACTGCATGATAGATATATAATAGTGTGCAAATATAGTACATATCGAAATAAAAATAAAATAAGAAAATAAAACAAGAAAATAAGAAAAAGAGAAAATAAGAAGAAAAGAAAAAGAAAGAAAAGCACCAAATAGGAAAGAAAATAAAATGGCTAGTCTGCGTGGTCCTGATCCATGTCAGCAGCTGCTGCATCATCCCCCCTGGGGAAATAGGCCTGTCCCAAGGCCACTGTAAGTACTCCTGAAAGACTGGGGGAGGCATGGGGTCCATATCGGTCTGATGATATGTGCTCTGTCGATGTATGGCAGACCGGTATAACGTAGTCAGCTGGCCCATCATAAGAATGTTTTGGGCCTCGATGCGATGTAGCTGGGCTGGATCGAGAGGTCTTGCTGCTGGTGGTGGTGGCTGATCATCTCCCTCTTCTCGTGCCATGCAGTATGCATCAATGTAGATCCTAGTCATAGGTTGCAAGATGTCAAGTCGACGCTGAACTGCTATGCCCCTAGACCTGCACAGAGAAGTAATGAGAGATGGAAATCCAAGACGAATCTTGGATGCTGGAGTCCTGTTGGCCACTGCTGAGGCGAAAGTGACCATCCGGCTAGTGATGACTCTGGATATATCTGCTGCAGCTCCAGAAAGTATGCAATGGAGAAGATGAGCTACGAACATGATGAGATCGGATACATGACCTGTAGGACGGATGTTGGCCAGCGTCAGTACTGTCCACATCCTCGTGATACTCCTCATGTCATGGCGATGAATCTTGCCGGCTTCTCCCTGAGCGTTGACCTCGAAGGAACGTCCAGGAAGGCATAGGAGCTCTGCTGCCTGTATATCTAAGGGGCGGTTGCCCTGCAACCCCACAGTCCTCCACCTCTCCTGAAACTCACAGTCTTCCAGTTCCTGATCAAAGGGCTCTCCAAGAAATGTGTTGATTGTTGCGCAATCAAACCTGATGACATGTCCCCTAACGTAGGATTCCCTCCTATCATCCACTCCGTGAGCGCCAATAGCGTTGGCATAGAACTCACGAACAATATCAGGATCAAAGCGATCGGCAAGTCGACTGAGCTGATCCCAGCCTCTGCGGTGAATCTCTGCAGCAAACTCCTCATGCTCGCCCTCCTCTAACTGTACTGGTCGCTCTAAAATGAAGTTGCAGTTGGCCAAATCCTTATAAGCTTCAAAGGCTTTGAGGTCCTTGAAGCGATGAGGGTCAAAAGCAGGTTCCCTCTGGGATGCCTTTCTCTTGGCACCCCCTGTGCCCTGAGATGTACTTGGGGCGCTTACATTTTTAGTTCGGGCCATCTGCAAAATAAATCAAAAATTAAGCATCATAATATTTATTTAAAAACTTAAGAACTTAAATGGCCAATTTAACTTCATAAATTTAAAATAAATAGCCAAACAAATGTGCTCAAAAATTCTGATTTTATTTATTACCCTATTCATGCTTATTTAATTAATTAAGACATGCTAAAATGATCAATTAAAGCAGTCCTAAAAATTCCAAATCTGGCAAAAGTGAGAACTGAGCTCATATTTCAAATCATGTTAATTAGTAACATGCAATAGGCACAATTATTTCCTAATTAAGGCATGCAAAAATATTTAATTTAATTTTTTTAGCAACATGCAATAATGAAATTAATTTGCATATATTACTCATAAAAATTACAACCAAATCAAACAGAATGGAAATATTAAGTCCTAACCACATGTAAACTATTTTTGAGATATTTTGTAACATTTATTTCTTTCCTAAAGGGTCCTAAACTTTAAAACTAGCTATCCTAAGGCTAAGCTTAAATAAAGCGAAAAATAAAATTCCAATCGGTTAGAAAGGAAGAAAATAGTAAAGACATACCTGATATGAAGTCGGAATTTGAAAAGGAGGCTGTATGAGTGAGAAACAGGCAAAGGAAAATAGAAACTCAGAAAGAATGGGAGGGAAGTTCGAATTTTGAACTCCCTCCACGCGTTTTACGTATTTATAACGTAACATGCGCTACATGCTGCGCTATAGCGCAACATGAAGCGCGCGTCACCACAGAAGGTGAAGCGTGTTGTTGCGCTTCACCACTGCGCTATAGCGCAGGGTGAAGCGCAAACTCCAGAGACTTTATTAGCAACAATAAAAGTTGCGCCTCACCCTGGGCTATAGCGCAGGGTGAAGTGCAAACTCCAATAGTCCCTGAATCTGTTGTTCCTACCTTTTTCCATGCAATTTGTAATTTACATCCTCAATTTTACAGTTTCCTCATCTTAACAGGTGATTATTAAAACTGAAAATTACTGAAAATAAAAATAAGATAAAATTAAAAGCAATAAAAACTTACAAACACTGGGTTGCATCCCAGGAAGCGCTTGTTTAACGTCTTAAAGCTCGACGCCTGTATTGCATTGTCTTTTATGGTGGCCTCAAGTGGAGGATGATGTTGGTCTCTGTACCAGTCCTACCTTTTAATTCCCATCCTCCTTGCCAGTTATTGATTGTGATCTCATTTTTATGGTCATCTTCAGTGTCAGATGTTGATTTCCTTTTCTTTTTAAATTTGAATTCCCAAATTGATTCTGGGTCTTTTACTTTCATTCTTGGCTTCCTCAGAAATTCGGAGCCTTTTGATTTTGTATTTTTTAGAGGAGAGAATTCTTTTCTTAGAGGTATGCCTCTATCAATATGAAACGCAATTGTTTCATCTTTTGCATTTATGGTGTACTCCCCTCGATCAACATCTATGACCATTTTAGCAGCCTTCATAAATGGTCTTCCCAGTATAAGGGGGACTTCAGTATCCTCCCCTGCTGTATCTGCAACAAAGAAATCAACTATGTATGCAAACTTATCTACTCTTACCTCGATGTTTTCCAAGATTCCATGAATGTTTTGAGCAGATCGGTCTACAAGCACAAGTTGCACCTTTGAAGGCTTGACCTTTACGTTACTTAAATTTTGAAAGTAGGAGAGTGGCATGAAGTTGATGCTTGCTCCTAAGTCTAACAAAGCAAAAGTTGAGGGTAAGTTGTTAACAGATAAGGGTATAGTGAACTTACTTGGGTCAAGCGGTTTACTGGTCACTAAGACCTTTTCTTTAGACTGGACTTCCTTTTCCTCATCTTGAAGAACTGGCTCATTGCTTGATGCTTGTTCTTCGAAGATGGTTGCTTCTTCATCAGGGCTTTCCTCCTCTGACATGTCACCTTCAGTAGTGATCATGTTGCATTGTGCCTTTAGATTTGTTTCTGTAACAGCGGAGAAGTTCTGTTTTCTATATTTCGCCATTTCAGATGCTAGTTGACCTACCCGGTTCTCGAGAGTCTTGATAGATGCCTCGGTGTTTGTTTTGAATCCTGAGAATCCTTGCACCAGATTGTCAATCTTCGACTCTAGAGAGTTCAGTTTGTCATGAGTTGATGGCTGCTGCTGATATGGAGGTTGTCTTCCACTATTCTGATTCCATCTAGAGTTGGTTTGGTTGTTTCTCCATCCTTGGTTGTACTGATTATTGTTATTGGAGAAGTTACCTGGCCTTCCCTGATTACCCATGAAGTTTACCTGCTCGGGCTGTGCTTCTTGAACTGTGTATTGACCATTAGGGTGGTCTCCTCCACAAAAGTCACAAGCCATTTGTTGGGTAGGAACAGGTGGTGAATAAACAACTTTCAATTATTGAGTCAGTGCCTTCAATGTTTCAGCCAATGCTTCTATTTTTCGTTTTATTATCTTATTCTCTGCTAGTAAAGCATCGTTCTGATTCAACTCCATCATCCCTTTAGGTGTAGGTGCAGACTGCCTTCCACTTGAAGCTTGTTGATCGTTGGTGGCCAATTTATTTATGATTTGAAGGGCTTGATCAACATCAGCGGTTAGGATCGTACCTCCTGCTACAGCATCTATGATAGATTTGGAATCTGAACGTAACCCCTTGCAGAACATGTTCAACTGGGCTATGTCTTCGAATCCATGATTTGGGCATTTGTGCAACAGGGATTTGAACCTTTCCCAAGCTTCGTACAGTGGTTCATCATCTCTCTGTCGAAAGGTAGAGATTTCTGCCTTGGCTTCAATAAGCTTCCCAGATGGAAAGAATCTTGTCAGAAATTTCTCCTCAACCACACCCCAGCTAGTCAGACTTTGGTTTGGATGTGATTGCAGCCACTCCTTCGCTTTTCCTATAAGAGAGAAAGGAAAAAGACTTAAGTAGACAGCCTTTAACCTATCGTCATTAAATCCCATAGTACCAATCAGTTCATAGAAATTAGATAAATGTAAATTTGGATTTTCGTGATCTAATCCTGCAAACTGGTTAGCACTAATTAGATTTAGATGAGATGTTTTCAACTCAAGAGTCCTAGCATTTTGTGGTACAACAATGCTTGAGTGGAATCGTGGCCCTTGGTGGGAAACGTAGTCTCCTAGTGTTCTCCGCACTGGTTATGCTTCTTCAGCCATATCTTTTTCTTCTTCCACAAACAACCTTCTTCTCCTCCTCCTTGAATTTCTCCCTCTGTTGCGGCGAGACGTCCTTTCGATTTCGGGGTCAAACTGTAATTGGTGAGGAGTTGTCTGACCTTGCAAGAGCATAAACAAAAACTTGGAGAAGGGTAAGTGTGGAAGATGTATATAATTTTTTTTTTGATAATATTACTAAATAAAGAAAAATAAATTCCTAATAAAAAGAAAAACAAACAATAAAATAAAATAAAATAAAATAAGCTTGATAAACGAACCCCGGGTTCTATAAAGATAGAACCGCTCCCCGGCAACGGCGCCAAAAATACTTGATGGATTCTGGCAAGCGAACCAAAGTCCAGCAGTATAATAGTAAGTAGAGAATCGTATCCACGGGGAACAGTTACCTTTATAGAATGAAATTGCGTTTACCAAGATAGTAACAAGGGTTGTATAAGGTGAAATCGTTAGACAGAATGTTAGCAAGAGAGATAAAGTAATCAATCAATAATAGAAAGGTAGAGTTAGAGATACTTTACTTGGACTGGGGTTGGACTTCATCTCATCACACCCATTGTGCATATAAATAACTACTTATTTGTGTTGGTATACTCTCTAAACTATGTAGCCAAACAATATTGCTAAGACCCCGGGTCTGGCGGTCTTAAACACTCAAAGATAATCCATACGGGTTCTCCCAGGCGATAGACTTACCCTCGGCTTTATTGCTCTATTTTGTTCCTGTTTGGTTAAGAATTAATTGAGAAGCGTGGCCTACCAGAATAATATACCTTCACTCAAGTACTGTCACTACCCTCACTCATTAGATATACTAACCTCTCGCTTCCAGGACTGACACTCAATTAATCCTCTTCTATTGGTTACCAAGACCTATTAATCAAATGCCCCTTCACTTATGATACTCACACTACCCTTCGCTCATTAGTAAACATTCCTGTTTGGCTTGCAGGGTAACCAAGTAATCTTATTTCAATCAGAGTTTAGGTTTCCTATGTCTAGGCTCCCCCATTCTCGCTCCTAGTTAATAACGTGAATTATAAACTAGCCTATAATTCTAGATGCAAGCGTGGGAATTAGGAATAGCACAGAATAAGACGACCACGATTAAAGATATGGACCTTATTGACACAAATAAATTATCATTGCTGAAGATGCTGTCACCATCTTCAATCCTTGTGAAGCACTCTTCCTCTCCTACTCTAAGATTTAGCTGGAATACATAGTATTCTAACAATGAGTATTTTCCTACTTGGCTAACTTTCTGACTGAACTGAACTGACCCTAGAGGCGTCTATTTATACAAGAAGGAAGAACAATGGAAATATGGGAAGAAATCCAACTAAAAGAAGTAACTTGGGCCGTGATCGTCCTCTGCGCTACAGGCTGCGCTATAGCGCAGGCTGTAGCGCAGCTTCCAGAGAGTTGCGCTCCACCGGCCGCTATAGTGCGGGGTGAAGCGCTGCTTGCGCGTGCTGCTCCTAGTTTCCTCTTTTACTTTGTTGATTTCTCCCCGAGACTGGTTTTTCCTCGATTGCTCTTCCTTGTTTCCCTTTATTTGTTGATGTCTTTGTATTTATCTGTGCGATCCTATTTATTCGGGAAGGTTGTCTGCAACATCCTTGATTGATTGGCTCTGTTTCCTCTTTTATAAATAATATCTTCTTGTAATCCTTGTTTAATGGTCTTCAATCAATCTCCAATCTTCCATGAATCTGCCCTCTTTAATGCTATTTAATTCTTTAAATTAAATTCTTGCAATATCCTGCAAAAATCAGCAATAAATCCATTAAAATAGCATCAAATTCATAATTAGGATAAATAAATACAAATTATTAAATATTTAGTAAAAAGGGTTATAAATGGGGCTAATTTACTATTTTACCCTTGATAAGTGACTAAAATTATATACTAAAATTACTTATATTTTTCACTTATCAGGTGACCACCTTATCTCCGGACCATGAGACTGAGTTTTCCATAGACCTTGTGTCGGGAATAGGACCTATTTCTAAGGCTCCCTATAGAATGTAACCCTTAGAGATGAGTGAACTTAAGAAACAGTTAGAGGAGCTAATAGGGAAACAATTCATTAGGCCTAGTGTATCTCCTTGGGGAGCCCCAGTGCTCCTCGTCAAGATGACCTGTTAGATCAGCTTAGAGGGGCAACAATATTTTCTAAGATAGACTTGAGGTCAGGTTATCATCAGATAAAGATTAGGAGTGAGTATATTCCCAAAACTGCTTTTAGGACTAGGTATGGGCATTATGAGTATTTGGTGATGCCATTTGGTTTGACCAATGCTCCAGCTGTATTCATGGACTACATGAATCGTATCTTCAGGCCCTATTTGGATAAGTTTGTGGTTGTATTCATCGATGATATTCTTATCTATTCTGAAACCTTAGAAGAACATGAACAACATCTTAGAGTGGTTTTGGAAGTGTTAAGAGAGAAGAAACTGTTTGCTAACCCGGAGAAATGTGAGTTCTGGTTGGATAAAGTTCACTTCCTAGGACATGTGATATCTAGTGAAGGTGTGTCAGTGGACCCCAGTAAGATAGAGGCAGTGATTGGTTGGGAGAGGCCCAAAACAGTCACTGAGGTTAGAAGTTTCTTAGGATTAGTTGGGTATTATCGCAGGTTCATTAGAGGTTTTTCCCAATTGGCTTTACCTCTCACCCGGCTTACTCGTAAGGGTCATGCTTTTGTTTGGGATGAGAAGTGTGAGAAGAGTTTCAAGGAACTCAAGGAGAGGTTGACCACCACCCCGATGTTGGTATTGCCGGATTTGTCCAAATCCTTTGAAGTGTACAAACGCTTCAGGAAAGGGTTTAGGTTGTGTTTTGATAGTGGCCTATGGTTCTAGACAGCTTAGACCCCATGAGGAAAATTACCCAACCCATGACTTAGAGTTGGTTGCAGTAGTGTTTGCTCTTAAGGTGTGGAGGCATTACCTATATGGTGTGCAGTTTGAGGTTTTTAGTGATCACAAGAGCTTAAAGTACCTATTTGACCAGAAGGAACTTAACATGAGACAGAGAAGGTGGATGGAATTTTTAAAGGACTATGATTTTGAGCTTAAGTACCACCCAGGCAAGGCCAATGTAGTGGCCGACGCCCTAGGTAGGAAATCCCTACATGCGTCATCCATGATGGTGCATGAGCTAGAATTGTTAGAGAAATTTAGGGACTTGAAACTTGAGGGGAACTATGAGGGAGATAGTATGAGACTCCACAGGCTAGAAGTAGTTAATGAGTTAAGGACAAGGATTAGAGAGGCCCAGATCTTAGACTTAGAACTCCAGTCCCGAAAGGGACAAATAGGATTTTCTGTGTCCGAAGATGGGATGATTCTCTTCCAAGGGAGAGTCTGTATCCCTAAGGGAGGTAGTCTTAGAGAAGAGATTTTAGAGGAAGGCCATAAGAGCAAGTTCACGGTACATCCGGGTATTACCAAGATGTACCAAGACTTGAGGACCATGTTTTGGTGGGATGGAATGTAGAAAGAGATATCTGAGTTTGTGTCTAGGTGTCTTGTATGCCAATAGGTTAAGATAGAACACCAAAAGCCCTCAGGTATGCTCAAACCATTAGAGATTTCCGAGTGGAAATGGGAAGCCATATCCATGGACTTTGTGATGGGACTTCCTAGAGTCCCAGCAGGCTTTGATGCCATTTGGGTGATTGTGGACCGGCTGACCATGTCAGCTCATTTCTTACCAATTAGAGCAACATACCCTTTGACCAAATTAGCAGACTTGTACATCAAGGAGATTGTGAAGCTCCATGGTATACCTTCCAGCATAGTGTCAGATAGAGATCCCAGATTCACCTATAGATCTACCTCTTATAGAGTTTGCCTATAACAACAGTTTTCACAGTAGTATAGGTATGGCACCCTATGAGGCATTTTATGGTAGGAAGTGTATTTCACCTTTATGTTGGTGTGAGGTGGGAGAGAAAAGTTTTTTAGGACCAGAATTAGTACAAATAACTACAGAAAAGATTAAGAGGATTAGGGAAAAGTTGGTAACTGCCCAGAGCCGCCAGAAGTGTTATGCTGATAGGAGGCGGAAGGACCTAGAGTTTGAGGAAGGTGACCATGTGTTTTTGAAAGTTACTCCCATCAATGGCATTGGAAGGTCCATTAAAGCCAAAAAGTTGAATCCCCATTTTATCGGTCCTTTTCAAATATTGCAAAGGATTGGTCTCCTTGCATACAGAATAGCCCTTCCACCCCATTTAGCCAACATCCATGATGTGTTCCATGTCTCTCAGCTCAGAAAATACCTTCATGATCCTTCCCACATCATAAGTTCAGAAGCGGTACAATTGAGGGAGGATTTGACCATTCCCACGAGACCTGCACAGATTATTGACCGTAGTGTCAAAACCTTGAGGAATAAGACGATTCCGTTAGTGAAGGTGTTTTGGAAGGGTCAGTAACCCGAGGAAGCAACTTGGGAAAAAGAGGAAGATCTTCGCTCTCAGTTTCTAGAGTTATTCGTTTGAGGTAAGAAACTTTATATCACCTTTGAGTTCTTCAGTTATCATCTTTAGCCAATTTTGAGGACAAAATTGTTTTAAGGGGGGTAGAATTATAACATCCTACTAATTAAGACTTTAATTCATAGGAATATCATAACGTAAAGTAGAATGAAGAAAAGAATAGGTACATGAAAGCTTAAGAGGCAAAAACTAAGGTTGTAACTTGATTTTGGTTTTAAGCCTAATGACCTTGGTGCACTAAATTGTAAATATCTAGAGTTGTAGATGTCCGATTGAGGTGATCCTACTCTCATTAGAAAGTTATTTCCGGGGCTTCAGTTTGATAGGTTATATGATAGGGTTCTAATGAAAATCGCACCTTCAAACAAACTCATTTTCGCTTAAGCGAATTTCAGAGTCATTTTGGGGTGCTCTCTGGACAAAAACGGCTTAAGCGAAAAAAAATGGCTTAAGCGAGTGGTCCGTTACTGTGATAAGTGAAAAATATAAGTAATTTTAGTATATAATTTTAGTCACTTATCAAGGGTAAAATAGTAAATTAGCCCCATTTATAACCCTTTTTATTAAATATTTAATAATTTGTATTTATTTATCCTAATTATGAATTTTATGCTATTTTAATGGATTTATTGCTGAATTTTGCAGGATATTGCAAGGATTTAATTTAAAGAATTAAATAGCATTAAAGAGGGGAGATTCATGCAAGATTGGAGATTGATTGAAGACCATTAAACAAGGACTTCAAGAAGATATTATTTATAAAAGAGGAAACAGAGCCAATCAATCAAGGATGTTGCAAATAACCTTCCCGAATAATTAGGATTACACAAATAAATGCAAAGACATCAGAGAATAAAGGGAAACAAGGGAGAGCAATCGAGGAAAAACCAGTCTCGGGGAGAAATCAACAAAGTAAAAGAGGAAATTAGGAGCAGCTCGCGCAAGCTGCGCTTCACCCCGCGCTATAGCGGCCGGTGAAGCGCAACTCTCTGGAAGCTGCGCTACAGCCCGCGCTATAGCGCAGCCTGTAGCGCAGAGGACTATCACGGCCCAAGTTACTTCTTTTAGTTGGATTTCTTCCCATATTTCCATTGTTCTTCCTTCTTGTATAAATAGACACCTCTAGGGCCAGTCTTAGCAGTCGGAAAGTTAGCCAGGTAGAAAATACTCATTGTTAGGATACCATGTATTCTAGCTAAATCTTACAGTAGGAGAGGAGTAGTGCTTGACGAGGATTGAAGATGATGACAGCATCTTCAGCGGTAGGTATGGCTATCTCGTATAGCTAACTCTCCAGTGGGGTTTGGATGTAATCAAGTCTATCCTTGAGTTTATATAAATGCTACATTATTATTTCAATGAGTCCCTATCTATATTAGTGGTAATCTTATTCTGTGTTTATTCCTAATTCCCACGCTTGCGTCTGGAGTTATAGGCTAGTTTATAATTAACGTTATTAACTAGGAATGACGATGGGGGAGCCTTGAACTAGGAAACCCAAAATCTGATTGAATAACGATTACTTGGTTATCCTGCAAGGGGTAGTGCAGTACCCTAAGTGAAGGGGCATTTGATTAATAGGTCTTGGTAACCAATAGTAAGATTTAATTTAGTGTCAGTCCTGGAAGCGAGAGTCTTATATATCTAATGAAGTGTAGGGTAGGTGAGAGTCCCGAAGGTGAGGGTATATATTTCTGGTAGGCCACGCTTCTCAATTATTTCTTAAACAAACAGGAACAACATAGAGCAATAAAGCCGAGGGTAAGTCTGTCGCTTGGGACAACCCGCATAGCTTATCTTTGAGTGTGAGAGGCGCTCGGACGAGGTCTTAAGCAATAGTGTTTGGCTACATATTTTATAGAGTATTACCTAAAATAATAAGTAGTTATTTATATACGCAATGGGTGTGATGCGATGAAGTCCAACCCCAGTCCAAGTAAAGTATCTCTAACTCTACCTTTCTCTTATTGATTGTTTATTTTATCTCTCTTGCTAATAGTCTGTCTAACGATTTCACCTTATACAACCCTTCTTACTATCTTGGTAAACGTAATTTCGTTCTATAAAGGTAATTGTTCCCCGTGGATACGATACTCTACTTACTATTATACTGCTGCACTTTGGTTCGCTTGCCAGAATCCATCATACTGCACCACATAAAACGCGTTTTTGACAATTTTCAGTCAGTTTTCTCCCGTTTCTTCACATTTTTCGGAGAGAGATAGAGTGGTTCTAGTGAGATAAAGTCCCAGCAAAGGCCAAGAACGATTTCTACTCATCAAGAACAAGTCTTGCATCAATCTTTCCCTATTAAGGCACCCCTTTCCCTCGTTCTTTCTCCGTTTTTCTGACTCACAGGTGGGTGGACTCTCACTTGTTTGTTCTGGATGATTGCCATTGCATGTTCCCTATTCTTTCTCCCCTTTACTTCTATGAATTAATGATATATGTATAGTATGATCATAAGATTTGCGAATATACCGATTATTGTATGTTTTGAATTGCCAAAACCTTAGGGTAGATGATTGGTTGATTCTGTGTGATGGTTCTTGATTATGTTGTTGTCTCTTGATTATGTTTGATGGTTCTTGATTATATTATTCTGTAATTCATGGTCCTTTGGCCATCACAGTCATAAAATTCTGAATTTAAGAGAAATCATAGAGCTTTCGGGCTATCACAGGCAAGGTAGTTAAAATCGAGATCTTACTAAAGATCGGCAAGGGGTTCAAAGATCGTAAAACGTGGGATCGTAACTCGGATCGTAAGATCCTACAAAAATCACTTAATATTTATATATATGCATATAAATTCATATATATGCATATATAATAGCATAAATAAGTAAAAATTTAAATCACTACAAACACTTTCCTAAACTTAAATTTAAAATACATATAATAGCATATATGTTATTTTCCTTTTTCCATGCATATACATAAAATAAAATAAAATAAAATAAAAATAAGAGAATAGTTATTAACATATTAAAAATTTAAAATAATTTCTTTTCATTTTATTTTCATTCTATCAATAACTGGGAAATTGGGCATCATGACACATGGTAGAGAATACTATATTTTTAAGTCATCAATAGCATAGAAAGTAGAAACATCCAGACACGCAAGAGAGAGATTTAATAAGCACACATTCTCCAGCATGAACAGAGACAGTCTTAGAGAACGAAAAACACAAGAGAACAGAGAACAAATTCACCCTAAAGTTCTAAACACAGGAGAAGAAAAATGAACCAGTGCAGTCACACAGGCACCAGCGGAGAAGACGCAACAGAGCTTCAATGTAAGCTAACAAAGCTGCAATGTGGGAAGACGCAGAGACAGAGATGCGCACTCACAGATCCGGCACCACCGCACCAGCAAGCAGAGAAGACGTAGGCAACAGAGGACGACACGCGCAGAGGTAGACGAAGCAGCTACAGAGAAGAAGACGTGCTTAGATGCGGCTGTTGCAATAGAGAAGAAGACGACACAGAGACAAAAGAAGACGCGCGCAGATGACGGCGAAGCAGCTGCAGAGAAGAAACGCCCCTAACGCAACAGAGAAGAAGAAGAAAAGGCTTTGTCGAAGACGAATTAGGGCACAAATCGTAAAATGGATTTTAAGTTTGGCAGGTTAGCTAACTCTGTGGGATCGATCGATCCCACCGTTTTTACGATCTTACAAGGCGATTCTACGATCCTCGCACGATTACGATCTTTCAGCTGCACGAGATCGCTCAACCTGAAAAAAATCGTAAAATCGCGATTTTACGTGTAAAATCGTCGATTTTAACTACATTGATCACAGAGTCATTGACCATCACAGGCCTTCGGGCAAATTATTTAATTACAACGGGGTAACCACATCAAACTCATGGCCAAGAGGGAGATGGGGTCCCCAATCACATTATTATATTTAAATGCTATTTAAGATTTAATCATAGGTAACCTTGGACGACGGTCCTTGGTTACATGGCCGAGCGCTCATCACAGTCACGTTACAGAGAAAAGACCCCGGGTGTCGGGTAACAACACCTCACAGCCATGCATTGCATAAGAATCATTGTCTCCAATATGTTCAATTATATTTAATTGTTTTCTTTATGTTTTCTTGAAATTAACATGAATGTTATGGTAGTTCTTGGTTGCTTTCCCCACACTGCACACACTGGTTACACTCACTGGGACGTAGTCTCATCCCACGATACGGGAACTATATTTCAGTTGTGCAGGATGAGTTTCAAGATCAGGACGAGTAGTAGATGATACATGAAGTACCACAGACTAGACTTTGTGTTCTGATTATACTTTGTTTTCTAATTATTGTTATTGATGCGGTTCAGGACTACCATAGTTTTCTGTTTTCGTTGTTTTCTAGGAATTTACTATGTTGACTCTGATGCATTGTATTGGAGCCTTAATGGCAGTTATGTTGGATTCTTTTATGTTTTATTTATGTAATGTGGAGCTTTGGTAATGGTTGGATTACCCAAGCGTTTATGTTTGTTTCCGATACGCGAAATTAACGAATTAATTTTATAAGTTCAGAAATAGTGCTCCCAACAGGCATTATTTCTGAATTTAGAAATTAGGACGTTACAATTCCAGTGTTCTATAATACATGGGCGTCCCTCTTGGAGTTTGGATTCGAAAACGCAATGGATTCTCTTTCCATTGTAGACTATGGAGTGACGCTTTTTACCTTCTCAATTGCCTACCTTGACGAGACTACATATATGCTTGTGGACCAACCAATGCTCATCGCTCGAATATATTTGCCTACATAAATTGTGGTTCTTGGTTGATTTTCCCAAATTAAACTGTGTTGCCCCATAAGTTTCCAAGATACTTGTATTCAAATTACTACCCCCTTTTTCGTCTCTATAGAGTCTATAAAATGTTCATAAGGTAATTCTCCTACACTATTAATATATATTTTTGGATTCAAATTGAAGTTTAAATGTTTAGATTTTATCTTAATAGTTGTTTGAGGTTTAAATTTATGGTTAGAGAAGAACAAAGACATTAAATATTTAGATTTTATCTTAATAGTTGTTGGAAGGGGTGAGTTTTATGTCGCAAGTGCCGGAAAAACCTTCAAATACAAGAGGAAAAGTGTCTTTTAGAGACAAGGTGTTGGGTTCCAAACCATGTCCATCACGAAGAGAACATAGAGATATTTTGGAAAGTAAGTTGGTAAGAGTGGAGTTGGAAGGGGAGACATACTCTTACACACATTGTTCATATAGATCCAAGAATCTTGGAGGAACTTTGTGCCGCATGGAGAGATGCATACATAGTTAAACCCCATTGGTAAAAGGATGAGCTATGCTACTATGAGGGATAGATTCCAATCCTTTTGGAAGCTGTCATGTTGTTTTGAACATGGGTATTATATGGTTAAGTTTGATAATGAAATTCATAAGGATGAGGTGGTGGGTGGTCCTTGTAAATTGTTCGATATGAGCCCAAAATTTGTTTCATCTAGTGCCAAATGTTGATTAGATTCCCAAGATTGAATGTAGCGTTTTATGATGATAATTTCCTCGTGGCACTAGCTTCAGTGGTGAGTAGGTCGATTAAAATAGATCAAAACACTTCCAAGGTTGAACAAAGTCGTTTTGCTAGAGTGTGTGTGAAGATACACCTTAGTAAACCGTTTGTGGGCAAGACAAAAGTAAGATCTCATGGGAACAAGATCGAGTATGAAGGCCTTCATATAATTTGTACGAAATGTGGCTGTTATGGCTACCTAAAGGGACTTTCTTATTACTCCCTCTAGAGTGACACAAAATGTGGGATATGTTCATGATAATTCCACTGTTCTATATTATGTGGGAGTCCCTCTTGGAGTTTGGATTCGAAGAAGTAATATATTTTATTTCCATTGTAGAATATGAAGTAAGTGTTTTGTGTGGCGTAAACATGTTTTTTTACTTTCTTTGTTGCCTACTTTATGAGACTACGCATATGCTTATGGACCAATGAATGCTCATTGCTCAGAGATTTTTGAAGGATAGACTATGCTACTGTGACAGATGGATTGTAGTCCGGTTAGAAGTTGTCTTGTGATTTTGAACTTCTGGATATTTAACATGAGCATTATTTTGAACGAAATATGGATGTTATATCTACCTACAGAGGGATCGCCTTTTTACTCCCTAAACCCTAAAAGGTGGTGGGTGGTGGTCCATGGATGTTGTTCGATATTAGCCCAGAATTTATTTCATTTAGTGCCAAAATTGCAGACACGTTGATGTTGATTAGATTCCCCATACTGAATATAGCATTTTATGATGATTTCCTCGTGGCACTAGCTTCAGTGGTGGGTAGGTAGATCAAAATAGATCAAAACTTCAAAGGTTGAACAAAGTCATTTTGCTAGAGTGTGTGTGTGGAAATATACCTTAGTAAACCGTTTATGGGAAAGGAGAAAGTAAGATCCCACGGGAACAACATCGAATACGAAAGCCTTCATATAATTTTTAGGAAATGTGGCTGTTGTGACTACCTACATAGGGACTTCCTTATTACTCCCTCTAGAGTGACACAAAATGTGATAGGTTCATGATAATTCTAGTGTTACGCATATGCTTATGGACCAATGAATGCTCATTGCCTAGAGATATTTGAAGGATAGGTTATGCTACTATGAGACATACCTCGATGAGGCAACACATATGATTGTCGACCAATCAAGACTCAGTTCTTGGAGATATTTGAAATTGTGGTTCTTGGTTAATTTGTTGTCGCTTTTCCCAAATTACACCCGAAAAGTTTCCAAGAAACTTGGTATTCAATGTACTGCGACTTTTTGTGTCCCTATAGTCCATAAAAGGTTCACAGGGTAATTCTCCTATAATATTAATATATATTTTGTATTCAAATTGAAGTTTAAATTTAAGGTTAGAGAAGAACAAAAACATTATTCACTTATGTTGCCAAGTAGCTCTGCTAGGGTTTGCATGGAAGGGGTGAGCTTTACGCCGCAAGTTTCGAACAAACAAAGTGGAGTTAAAAGGGGAAAGGTGCATATAGATCCAACAATCTTAGAGGTCCTATGTGCCACATGGAGAGATGTATACATAGTTAAGCTTCTTGGTAAAAGGATAGGTTATGTTACTATGAGGGATCGATTGCAGTCAATTTATAAGTTGTTTAGTGGTTTTGAATATTTGGATATTGATAATGGGTATTGTATGGTTAAGTTTAATGATGAAATTGATTGGGATAAGGTGGTGGGTGATGGTCCTTAGATGTTGTTCGACCACTACAATCTTTGTGAAGCTAAGAATTTGTTTCATCTAGTGCCAAAGTTGTGAACACGTTCCCAGTTTGACTGTAAAGTTTTATGATGATGATTACCTTTTGGTACTAGATTCTGTGACAGGTAGGCCAATCAAAGTAGATCAAAACACTTCCAATGTTAAACGAGGTCTCTTTGTTAAAGTGTGTATGGAGATATACCTTAGTAAACAATTTGTAGGCAAGATGAAAGTAAGATCTCACGGTACAACATCAAGTACGAAGGACTTCATATAATTTGCAAGAAATGTGGCTCTTACGTCCACCTAAGGAGGAACTACCTTTTTACTCCCACTAAAGTGACACAGGATGAGTTCATTATAATTCTAGTGTTCTATACTACGTGGGCGTCCCACTAGGTGTCTAGATTCAAAAAAGCAATGGATTATCTTTCCATTGTAGATTATGGAGTGAGTGTTTTGTGGCATAACCTTATTCGTTGCCAACACGGGAAGAGCCCGATTGTCTCAAAATATCTTTGTAAATCTTATCCCCTCCATTGATAAAAAAGGATACTCTTCTTCAATCCAAGGGCACCACTGATCCAACCGGAGCCATTTCAGAAAACAATGTAGTAGCTTCACTTCCACTTTCGGTTTCTTGAATCTACGGAATTTGATTCTAACCTAGCCACCATCATCATCAACCATCCTCATTGCCTAGAGATCACGCCATAAAAACACCATCTGTACTTGTCTCATCCCGATCTAGCCACCCAAAACCACCCACTATTTAACTAGTGCATGTATTTTTTTGGTTGTGAATTGGCCAATGATGTTCTTGACGCCATTTTTATATTTTTTTTTGCTAAGCAAAAGAGATTAATTAAAGGGAGTACAAGGGGTACTCCAACCCATAGTACAAACAGAAAGAAAAAAAACAAAGCAGTAAGAGCTGGGAAAGAATTACAAAATAATTACACCACACCAAAGACAATAATGAACCCCACTGTCAAAAACCCATTGACCAGGAAGTATGGTCAGCCAAGAAAGTAATCATAATAACGAAGGCAGCCAAAACCAGAACAATGAGAATCAACAAATAGTCACCCAAGATTAAACAATGGCCATTTTTATTTTATCATGCATTTTTATATATAATTGGTGTGTGAATTTCATATTTGCTTTATCTAAAAATAAAAAATACAATATTTGTTTAATATAAATTGAAATAATGAGATTGAATTTCATGCAAAACAAAAATTCAAAAAAATGTTGTTCTTGTAAGTAGGCCTGTTCATGGTACGGTTCAGGAGGAGAACTGTACTGAACCGGAAAACAGTTCAGAAGAACCGAACCAGTTATTTTCAATATCGAACCAAACTGAACTTGTTCTTCAGTTCGGTGAACCGGTTCTTAATAAAAGAACCGAACTGGTTTTGTTTTTTAAGAACCAAACTTGTTTTACTTTTTAAGAACCGAAATGGTTTTCCCTGTTTTCTAAACTGGTTTCAACCACTATTTTCCTAGTGAAATAAACTGGTTTTCCTAGTTACCGAACTGGTTTTTCAAACACTAATTGAGCAAATTAAGCAAAAACTAATTGCAACAATTACGGTAAATGATGATGACTAGTGTCACTGTCAGTGTTTATCATTCATTTGCAAGGAAGCAGTACCTTAATAACTAATAAGCACATAACTAGCAGAATTACAACAAATATAACCAAGAATAAAATGCACAGGGTCAACCCATGATTTGTTATCTGTAATATTTAGATTTAATTGCAATCAACAAATTGAATGTTCTGAGAGTATTTGAGAGAGAATTGACTGGAATGTGCCATTCAAATTTTCTTTTTACAACGATCACTAGATCAACTTTCATGCCCCATAACTTTCTAAGTAATTGAAATGTTGTACTTGTTAGATATAAACCCAGTAAAATTGGTTGAGAATCAGCCTCGTGTAACTACAAAGTACATATCTACTGGGAAATATATAGCCATTGGCCAGAAATTTATGGCTCCTAACACTCGTAAAACTTGGTAGTAGTAAGGAAACAAAATTGCAAGTCCAGTGGTTGAAATCACATAGGTTATTCTACAACAGAACCTAAAAAGATTTAGCTGAAAACCAGGCAATAGAGGCAGTTTCACTTTGTAGAAGACTAGAAATTACTGATATGAGTTCTAACATATTAGTAATCTTGTGAATACTATTCCTAAAGATTTTGCTTGTGAACTGACCTGAAATCAACCCCATTATCAACCCCAACAAAATTTTTTATATACCTCCATGATTTACTAAAAACCAACAACATCAAATTGTTTATATTTCACTTGGACCACTGTTTGGCGAGCAAACTCACCCTACCCCCGCCCCATTTTTTGGTAGGCTAGGTTGAGTTGGTCAGCTTTCTTCTTCAATTTGATCATTACCAAAGCAGTAACGAGTTGGTACAACATCAATATCAACTCTTTCAAGGGAGGGGAGGCTAGGTAGGGAGAATTGCAGAATATGGAAGTTAAGAATATGAAAAAAAATTGATTCTTGATAGGAAGGGCAAAGTGGGTTGGGCCTGGCGGGCAGACCTGCTTAACCCGCTAAAAGTGGTAGGGTGGGTTACGTCTTTACTACCCACCAACCCGCCCCATCTGGGTTTAGGGTTTAGGGTATAGTTGTTATAAAGTGAAAATAATGGGCCACTAGCACTAAATCCCACTATTACCATTATAAATACATAGGTTGTTCTAAAACAGAACCTGAAAAGATTTAGCTGAAAACCAGGAAACGGAGACAAATTCACTTTGTAGAAAACTAGAAAGTACTGATATGTGAGTTCTAACATATCAGTAATCTTGTGAATACTACTCCTAAAGATTTTGCTTGTGAAGTGACCTGAAATCAACCCCAACAAAATTACTTATATATCTCCATTATTTACTAAAAACCAACCACATCAAACATATAACCATTAACCAAACAGCAGAAGCACAAAACTCATGTAAAAATGACATAATATTAAAAATAATTGTAAAATCAGAGCCCTTCAATCCAAAACACAAATAACCCTTCACCCACTCACCCCTTGAAGTGACGCACACACAAGCAAAAACCAGAGCAACGCTTCAGTTGGGAGATGAAGCATAATCAATCAAGAAATCACTCCTTGTCCTTTGTTCCTTGAAAACTGATCTCTCAAAGCTACATTGTGAAGACAAAAGCCATAAACTAGTGTCGGATGAAATAGAATCATTCGAGACAATTAATTTTAGTAAGATAAGCAATAATCACCGTGAATGAGTTCGAGACTATTCGAACGTGAACGAGTTTGGGACGATTCGAAAGAAGTATAACTTGCGAAAGAAGTTCGACACAATACGGTATGGTTCACGTGCTTCATTATGAAGGCCCGCTTTTGTTCATATATTTTTATAATAAATCGATATTTTTCAATACAATATGGTATGGTTCTTCATTCAATACGGTTCTTTTAAAAAATTTCGACACCCCTACTTGTAAATATTATATATACTTAATAAATCTAAAGCTCATCTTATTATAATCAAGATCTCATTATTTTAAATTGGTGTGATGATAATTGTTGTCGATCTCATTATTTTAATTTACATTGCACATATATTGTATTTGTTTGTTTCATTCCATATCTCATTTCTTTTCATGCATTTTTATCCACCATTTTGTATGTATCTCATTTTTGAATATTTGTTAACTCATGTGTAAATTATTTAGTTTTCTTTTGTAATTAAAAATAATTTTTTAATGTAAAATGTTTGTGTGGGTTAACTACATCATTGTAAATATGTGTGTAATTTAAATTTAATTTTAAAAACATATTATATTTCTCCAAATGAGTGCTTACAATGACAATATGGGTTGGGCCTAGCGGGCAGCTTGCTTAACTCTCTAAAAGTGGTGGGGTGGTTAGTTTCTTCCAGACCACTAACCCGCCCCTCCAAACTTGGTGGGCCAACGGGCGTGTTAGGGAGACCTATTATGACTATTTCATGAAAAATGGGGAAACATATTATGTAAAGCCAAAAAAATCTAAATGATTTTTTGTATTTTATTACAATTTAAATGTACCATGTATTTTTTTTTATTATTATTATTTTGGCGGCCTCGCTCGTCGTAAAATGAGGTGGGTTATTTATCTTGGCTTACTACTTGGCGGGCAAACTCACCCTACCCCGCCCCATTTTTTGGTAGGCTAGGTCGAGTTGGTCAACTTTCTTCTTCAATTTGATCATTACCAAAGCAATAACGAGTTGGTACAACATCAATATGAGAGTCAAGAATAAGAAAAATTTGATTCTTGATAGGAATGACAGAGTGGGTTGGGCCTGGCGGGCCAGCCTGCTTAACCCGTTACAAGTGGCATGGTGAGTTAGGTCTTTACATACCACCAACCCGCCTCGTCTAGGTTTAGGGTTTAGAGAATAATTGCTATAAAGTGAAAATAATGGGCCACTAACACTAAATACCACAATTACATCCTCAGGTAAAGTCTAATTGCCTTTTTTAAATTGGATTTTAGGGTTTATAGTTTAGGGTTTAAGGTTTAAGGTCTAGGGTTTAAAGTCTAAGGTATATGACCTATGGTTTAGGGAAAATTGTTCAGGGGCCGAGGGAAAATTATAGGCAACTAGGCAAAGAACCACAATAAATTCACATGAGATTTATGTAAGAAAATTTCTTTTGCACATGAGTAGAGAAATTATATTTTATACTTACATATATAGTTGGAAGAGATAATTTTTTTTTTGAGAAATGCTATATCCTCCTAAAAAAATCCTCCTACAAATCCTCCTAATACTATATAAAGTAAGTATTAAACAAAAAGCAAATGCATTTAAAATCTCAAAAGAAGAGAAAACACTTTATACTTACTTTATATAGTATTAGGAGGATTTGTAGGAGAATGAAGTAGGAGGATATAGAATTATTCTTTTTTTTTTTTGCTAAGCAAAGATGAATTAAATAAAAGGGAGTAAAAGGGGTACTCCAACTCATATACAAAAGCAATAAACTTAATAGCAAAATCAACACTAGAACAAGGTCCCTATTTTAAAAGAACACCAAAATGGAGCCAAAATACAAGGCTCAAAGCTTTCCGAAAAATCCATGCAACAACCACGACACTAACATCTCATTCACAGTACTAGATGTCTCATAGCAGGTTTAACAAATCCTCAACATCTACATCCAAAAAACGAAGTCCTCAGCTGCTCAAAAACAAGAATTATTTCTAGAAAAATTAAGGCACACAACAGGGGAGCCAACCCATGATGAAAAAGATACCGGAAGGAGAGATCCTTAGCTTTAAGCCATTTCCAAGAACGAATTTGAATCAACTCCAATAAGTCAGAATGAAATAACACCTTATCTGAAAAAATAGCCTCATTCCTAGCAATCCAAATAGTCCAAAGAACAGTTATCCACACAGTTGCCCACCTTGACCGGCTTTCACTAGCGCAAAAAGGCAAACTCACAAACTGAGCTAAGTAAAGGTGGCCAGAGTTCTGGAGCACAGAGTTTAGACCAAACCAATTTAAACATAGCATCCAAATACAATAGGCAAAGTGGCATTCAAAAAATAGACGGGACATCGTCTCCAATTCGTGACCACACCAAATACAAATAGTTGGAAGAGATAATGTCTCACACATGCATACATATAGATTTTTTTTTGTCAAACATACATATATATATATTTGGAAAAAATAATTAGGGGGATGGCCCCCTTGCCCGAAAGTGGCTCCGCCATTGCTGGCCAACATGCTTAACTCGCTAAACGTGGCGAGGTGGGTTAAGTCCTTCCAACCCACCAACCCGCCAGGCCTAGGTTTAGGGTTTAGGGTAAGTTAACATGTAATGATATTATAAATATTAATATGATATTATAATATAGTATCTGACATTTCTTTCTCTTTTTTTTATAAATTTTAAATTTTTAAATATTAATGGATACTCGTAATACCCGCTAACTGCATGGGTACCCGGTCCATCCGGTTGACATCCCTATAAGTGAGCTCGAAAAATTCACATTAGTTGAAGAGGATTTGAGGTATTATTCATAGAAAACCTTTAGTTTATCATAAATCTCCTATGCCAATTTTATACCATCTTCGTCACCATATAATTTCCCATAATAATATTCAATAAATTACAATTTATATCTAGGATCTAGGACGACTGCAAATGATAGAATGACAATGTAGGATTCCCAATATTTTTCAAAATTCCTCTTAATTCCTCTAACTATATGCAACACATTTGGTCTTCTTACTCAATCACATCATGAAAAAAAAAGGTAGTTTCCTTAATCATAAATTGAATCCTCTATAAACCATAAAAATAGAGGTTGATTGTTAGATAAGTGTGGCTTGAGAAAAGGGTGGTGGTATCGTTATGTTACTTTAATTATTTAGGATTGAGTTTTACATGTAAATGCACAAGATTTTGTTAATACTTGAGACTGAATTACAAATAAAAAAGGAACAAATGCACTCCCATATCAATTGTTAAGGCAAATATTTGTCACTAAAATTGAAAATAGGTAATAAAAGGTAAAAAGAAATTAAGGATAGTAAGAGTAATGTATTAAAATATAAGGTATAGTGATGGAAGAAAATTAAGTAAGCTACAAGCTACAAGCTCCTAAAATAAGCTACTTTGGGATAACTTAACAAACATTTTTGTGTTGGTCAAACTAGGTTATTGGTCTTTCCAAACACACTCTTAATAACGGTAAAATGTGAATCTTTTTTAATCTATGCCACAAGTCGGTCTTTCATGGGAGATATGGTACTCGAGTTGGGAATATTGACATCATGGTTGGGTTTAACTAGGTATATGAGCTTGGGCCTATGGATTATCCGTTTAACTGGGGGATGAACCGAGTTAAGACCAGGTTAAATACTTATCCATATAAACACGGTCTGTTTGGCCCGATTCATCTAACTCGAGTTATCTAGGTTGAGCTTTACAAGTTATCGGATCATCCCATATATGAAATTATATTAATATCTAAATATAGATTATATAGGATAAATTTTACATCACTTAAGAGTAAAATTTTTACATAAACCATTGAACACGTGGATTAGCGGGCAAAAGATTGATTTTGTGGTCCCGGGTTCAAATAATGGGTATTATTTAACTATATTAAATATTCAGAAAAATAGTATTGTTATCCATAATAGTCATACTCAACTTAAGTAAGATTACCTTCTATAAAATGGGTCTCTTTATGGTACACAAAGTTAATTTTGTGTATCGGTACACAAGAAGTTTAACTGCCACGTGTAGGTTGTAATCCCAACCGAGAACTTGCGCCCCTCATTTGTCTTACTTGAAACCTTTTTTTAGAGAAGCCCCTCTCCATATCATGGCATTAGAGGACTATATCCACACGATGGAGCCCCTGTTTTTGCTCACAGAGCTGCAAGGCGGAGGAAGTAATATATTTCATTTGCTCTTCATATTTGTCAACAACTAAAGGGTCACTACTCTGTTTTCAGCTTCGAATGTTGGCATCTACCATTGCTCCATTTGTTCTTCATATTTCATTTACTCAGTTGTTAACTTCTTTTCTAAGCCAAGCCAATACTCGGGAGCAACCTCAAAATCCTAACAGGTTTTGTGCCAGTGTTCAACACCATCAACATTCTCACCATTGATGCTAGATTCTGGGAAGACTTGAACGAGCAAGAAAGTTGCAGCAGGAAGGAAGCCTTATAGCAGTAGCTCGCGGTGGAGGACAATGGGGTTGCATTGAAAACCAAAGGACCCAACTACATCACGACAGAACGATCTAAGCCCTTCCAACGACAATTTGAATAGCCATGCTTTTTATTTGTAAAAATGAACATTCAAAACACTTTTAGTGGATGAATAAACAAACTATACTACTGACACGTCATCACTCATCAACAATGCAGTTTCAGTTGTCCGATTTGAAAATCACTAAATCAATGTCTCAAATAACTTGTGTACCGGTGCAAGTTTTTTCCAGTTGTGTACCATAAACTTTTCCCTATAAAATTATATAGAAAATACAGGCCAATAGAAACATGAAGAGGTATCTTTTATTAGACATAAATAAATAAGATTTAATAAGTGTGCAGTGTCAGTATAAAAAAAGCTTTACATTGATCTTCAATGATGAGTTGTTACATATTTTAATGAATATGACATCTCCTATATTATTAAATTTAATAAACAATATGGTAACATATTATTGAAGGACTGTAAATTTGTTTTTCATATTAACAATGTATAGCAATTATATTTGAAACATTTTATACACACACCACATGAATATTCAAATTACCAATTTTTTTTTAATCTCATGAGAATAAAAAAATTACATATATATATATATATAAATTATAAAAATGAATATTTATATTATATAGTGATAAAAACACTATAATAAATAAACTATATTCTAATATGATGTATCTTAATAAAAGCATTACCCGTGCATAACACGAGCTCAACAACTAGTTACTTCAACATACTAGTTGTGTGATAATTTGACATAACGAATTCTTAGAAACCTGATCTCTTTTTAAGTACAATGAATGCATCAGTGATTTATTAAGGCCTAATTTGGATACAACTTGTGCAGAAGAACTTCTAGAGGAAAAAATAGAATGAATCAAAGAGATAAGATGAATTTAACTTCTCCATAAGTTGAAATTAGTTACTTATGCAGAAGTTAAATGAGAGAACTTCTAGAGAAGGTGAACTACAAAGACTAATTTTTACTTATGGAGAAGTTAAATTCATTTTGAACTCTTTGATTTATATTCTCTTTTTTTCCTCTAAAAGTTCTTTTCTAGAAGTAGTTGTATCTAATATGGGGCTTTTAATAAACTTTTAGAAATAGAATCATTTCTAACATAAAAGATGGTTTGAAAAAACATGTTAAATGAATTTGTTTATTTTCAGAGGCTTAATTATAATGTTGAAAATTCTACAAATTTAAATTGTCAAATTCATTTATATAAATGATTTTTTTAAATTCAAGTGTTGGAAATCTAAAGTCAAATAAACAAGGGTCGTTTGGTTTACAATTGAGTAGAATTGATTCTAGAAATGAATAGTTGAGATGAATGGTTCACACTTTACGAAGTACGTTGGACGGAAGTGATTTAAAATCAATTCTGCAGAATTGATTCTGGGTGGTTTAGAATTTAAACCAAACAGGTATTAAGTGTGCAGATTGACCGAGCTAGACAGACTTAACCCGAAAATATATTGGGCCACAGTGCCTTAGGCCCAAATTGATGTGGCCGTTTTATCTCTCACCAGTCAACACTATCAATCGACCCAAAAAAAAAAAACACTAAAAAAACCCTACTCATCAAATTAGGTTTCGTTGACAAAAAAATAAAATAAAGTTAGGTTTCCGATTTGACCAAAATAAAAAAAAGGTTTCCGATTGTGATCGCCTCCATCTGCTTCTGTCCCTTCTCTGCTCTTCTGTGCCTATCTTCAATACGATTTCATGGTGCGTTTCTCTGAAAACATCAATAGCTCTTCCTTTGTTAGTTTATGCTAATTTTTCTGTCACTGTATTCATGGTACTTGCAGGCTCCATAGAAGGACAAGGCTCCTCCACCTTCCTCCAAGCCCGCCAAGTCTGGCGGCGGCAAGCAGAAGAAGAAGGTTCGTTTTTCTCTTTAAAGTTGTAATCGTTTGAGGGTACCTCTTCTTTTACCCCCTTTTCCTTTGTTAGAGGAGCTTTTGTTTCGGTGGTATTCTGATGCATGCTTTGTATTTTCTAGTTGTTTAAATTAAATTGGGAATGTTAAGAGCTGTGTTGTGAATAGGGAGTCGGTTACAACTGTTACTTAATCGATCGTTTGAACTTTGTCCTGGTTTGTCTTTGTCAATTATCACTGATTATTACAGTCAAGAAATATTATCAAAGGTGACAATATGCTTCTAGATATGTAAGACCCTACCTTTCTATTTGGCTAAACATAAAACTTATATGATTGAACCAAATATAAGTCAGAAGTTATATCAGGAGAAGAACTACAAGTGTAACTAATTTCAGTAACCAAGTCTTTCACAATGCCATGATGTGTTGTTTGTATGTTCTGTTGACATATGACTACCATTTTGATCCAATAAATCAGATGGGACAAAGGATACTAAACATAAAGTAAAAAAAAGCACATTTCAGCTTCATTACCTTCAGATCTTATTAGTTTGAGTTTAGCACAATAATTAGGCAATTGTTGATTCCTGTCACAGATGTCATGCATAATTACTCCTTACCATTGGTCACAAGATCTGGTTTAATTTTTCATTATTTCTGCTGCTTGTAACTATAGGGGAGCTGCTGCAACTTTTATTGCTAAGAATCACTGCTATATTGAGTATTGGCCAATGCTTAATTAATTTTCACTTTGTCGCTTATTCTAAAATTGTTTTTAATGTTGCTGGGATTTGTGAATTGTGATTGTGACCCTTTGTGGGCTTTGAAGTACTTTGAATGTATTGTTGCCATTGTGACCCTTTATGTTAATTTCATCGTTGCTGCTATATTGCTTAATGTTGATTTGTTGTATGTATCTTATTGTTGCTGCCATATTGCTGCTACATTGTGATTGTGATATTATAGAAGTGAAATTGCTATCAATGGCTTTTAAATAGGCTTTTAAATTGCTGCCAATGGCTTTTAAATTGCTGCCATATTGCTGATTTGAATATTATAGATAGGCTTTTAAATAGGCTCGTAGGCCTGCTAGCCTATTAGCTAAGAATATAAATAGGCTTTAAGCCTTTTTACCGGTCTTCATCACATGTAGGCTTTAAATAGGCTCGTAGGCTTAACAGGCCTTTAAACGAACCAGGCCTAGGTACTAATTAAAGGCTATCACAGGTAAAAGGCCAGGCTCAGACTTTAAAATTTAGAAACAGGTCTGGCCTGTTTATGCAAAGCTCGGCCTAGCCTACCTAATTCCCACCCCGGTATAATATATTTTTTAAATATAAATAAATATTTATATATGAATGTTTAATTTATCTAAATTTTGATATACATAATCATTATATTAATTAATAATATCATGTTAAATTTACACTCTAAAGAAATAGATATTGTCATATGGGCGGGGTAATTTTGTCATTAGCAATCCACCCTATTTTATTTAATTTTTTTATTAAACTAAACCCTATTCCCTATTTCTCTATGTTCTAGCGATTAAATGCCCTTACTTTCCCTGCGCCCTGCAACGCCGTAACGTAACCCTTACTTCCCCACCGGCGGCGCCGTTCATCTCAGTTAAACGGAAACCATGGTAAGCTTAGCTCTTCTCTCTTGTTATCTGTCTCATCAATGTTGCTTTTTTGCTACCTTTCTGAGCACAATGCTAGTGTGAAGCATATATGTTGTTCAATATCGATTATTGTCTTGTATATGGAACTGGGTATTGATTTTTGTCCAATTTCGTCTCAAACCCTACAAAAAAGATCCAAACTTGTGCTCGTTCATGTTGTTGCATTTTGTTTGGAACTCACCGTACCCTACCCTCCTGAATGAAACAGAGGAGGAAGAAGAAACATGGGTTTAGGAGGCCTGTGGTCATCAAGAAGCCAAAGCAACCACAGGAGCAGCCCAGCGTGGATCCTATTACGGGAAAGAAGATCCCCAAAAGTTTTGTGTTTTTCACGAGGGAAGTTGCCTGGCCCTCTCAAACAGCTTCAGATGGACCTCAGAAAGTTGATGCTGCCATATACTGCTCTCAGCCTCAGGGTGAATATCCCTTTATTCTTATGTTATTCATGTTTGGGAGTGCTATGTATCTAGTTTACTCAACTTCGAAGAGAATGAATATTGTTTTAGTGGGAAGTAATTTCATATATGTATTTGCTTGCATCAAATCTAACTCATGGTAGACACAGTTTTTTTTTTTTTTAAAGTTTTATAATGAGTGGTTGTGGCTCTAATTGTGACTACTTACAGTATTTTAGACATTTTCCTGTGGCTATATTCCCCTATATCCATCCGGAATAAGATCATTTAATGTGTTTGGAGAATGCTGGGAGTGCTGTATTAATTTGTAGAGATTTTAAGATTAACTTCATGGACTTTATTAAGATAAAGGAGGGAGGCTATTGGCAATGTGCTGCTTAATCTGGATTGATTGATTGTCAACTTAACAGTGTTTCCTGCTTTATTTATTTGAAAAAAGTTCTAGACAAATTATTGGATGGGCATACCCTAGTGTTTTAAGCTTAAAAATGATTTATTACTCTTGTGTCTCCTATTTGCAGGAAAAGAAGCGGAATAATCTGAGAGACTTTTTGAATGTTGCTGGACCTATGGGTGTCACACATTTCCTCATCCTGTCAAAAACTGCAACTGCACCTTACTTGAGGGTTGCCACAACCCCACAAGGACCTACTCTTACGTTTAAGATACATGAATACTCGTTGGCAGCGGATATTGTCCGATCTCAATTGCATCCTCGATGCCCGAAAGATCTATTTAAAAATTCTGCTTTGGTAAAGCATTACTTCATACTCACTTGCAACTGAGGCATCACAGCTTCTTAAAATATAGATAATGAAGTGGAATGTCAAAAGTACTTATAATGCCATTTGTTCTTCAAATTCCCCTCACCCAGTTTTTATCACAAGATTAAAGTTTGCTGATGCCTAGTGGGATGCAAGAAATGATTCGTTATGTTTTTTCTCTTTTATCCTTATCGAGTTGAAGATAGATGAGATAGTCAAGACCTCTTGCTTGGTGTGCTACTAAATATTATTAAACAAGCAGGAATTTGTCTGATCTTTTTGTGATGTCCATTCTCATGTTATTATCAATTGAAACTTTGGAATTAATTTATGTGATAGTCTACTGTGTATTAACTACTAATAATTAACTTATATGCTTTTGTTATTCATCCAAGATTGATGTTTTCATGTTTCCTTGGCAGATTGTGCTTTCTGGATTTGTGAGTAGAGATTTACATTTACAGCTTACAACTAACATGTTTCAGAATATTTTTCCAACAATTGATGTTAAAACTGTGAGTATTACTGACACATATATGCATCAATGACTTAATTGACATCCAAGTCCTTAATCTCTTAATGTCACAACATGCTTCAGGTTAAACTATCCTCTTGCCAAAGGATCGTGTTGCTTAATTACAACAAGGAAACTAAGCTCATTGATTTTCGCCATTATTCCATAAGATTACAGCCTGTAGGTGTTTCACGCAGAATTAGAAAACTTGTGCAGAGCCATCAGGTGCCTGATCTAAAGAATCTTCAAGACGTGAGTGATTTTGTCACAAAGTAAGATACTTGCTTATGCACATAAGCTTTCATGTTTTCTTTTTGAATATTAACTGGGAGAGAGCTAATTTAATCCATTTCTATCATTTGCATTGCACCCATCATATCCTTCATATAGTTAAGTGTGATATTTCACAGTATTGACTATTGAGGGGTGTAAAAATGAACAGAATCCTATCTGAATTTCTCTTAGTTCCTTTTTTTTTTTTGTGTAACTCTTGGTTTCTTGAGTGTATTAATATTTTATATTAACTGGGAGGTTAACATGTTAGGTTGCTGTAGAAAGGAAGACACATTTGCTTATGATTTTACAATGTGATCAACATTCTCTTCCTTCAGGTGCTAAATGCTGCAAGCTTGCAATTATGTAGCAGTATTGCATAAATCATACGCGACAACCAGAAGCTCTTTTTATATATGTATTTCTTTTCTCTACTGCTCAGCAGAGAACACTGGATTAACCTTTAAACAGTTGTCTGTATCAATTTGCCAAATGGTTTTCAAATGTTTTTCTCTGGTGAAATATATTGTGATTTCACTGATTTGCTGTATTGTACCTATTTTTTCTATTTCTATGTCAGAAGCGGTTAAGATCTGATAAAGAACAAAGTAGTTCAGCAGTAAGCTAAAATTTGTGTTTTCTCCACAAAAGAATTAATCATAGCTAATGCTTCTTTGCTTTTCTTTTTTCCCCTTATTTTTTCACTTGTGATCTGTAAAGGCTGGCTATGAATCACTTGTGATCTTGATAAAGAACAAAGTAGTTTAGAAATGAACTAAAATTTGTGTTATCTACACAAAATAATTAATCATAGCTAATGCTCCCCCCCCACCTTATTTTTTCACCTGTGATCTGTAAGGGCTGGCTATGGATCAGAAAGTGAAGCAGATGAAGAAGCAGCAACAGTGACCTTGTCGAGTAATCTTGGTAGAGTTAACCGTGCTTCTACAAAAAGTGCTGTCAAACTTCAAGAGATTGGTCCCAGGATGACTCTTCAACTAGTTAAGGTTGAGAAGGGACTGTGTTCGGGTGAAGTCCTCTTCAGTGAATATGGTACATCATCCTACACTTTTCGCTCAAGTATGGTTACTTCTTTTTATTGAGAAACCTATGAAATATTATGCCACAATTGTTTTTTGCTTGTCTAAATTCATTGAAGGCATGGATGTGAATGGAGATTCATTTGAGCTGATTCTGATTCTTGACCGGGATTTTTTATCAGTAAAAGAAAAAATAGATGGTTAGAGGACCAATGGCTATTAATTATTTTCATGTGCAATACAGTGAATTTTCCTTCCACCAGGAAAAAATTTTCGTGTCAAGCATGATCAGTTTGAGTTATGCCTTAAATATATTTCATACCTTGAATCTTAAACAACCAACCGACATGTATTCTTTCATTAGACATATTTTCTTGGTGCTGATAGAGAACATTGCCGATAAGGTTGTCATTCTTGTTGGCTTTCTAGCGGCAGACATTGACAATCCTTTCTGATCTCAATTGCATATATCCTTGTAGAACTCCATGCTTCCTCTACAACTCTCATAAGTTCATTCTTTTTCTTTCCTCTCCCCTTCTCCTTGAAGCATTCCTTAGTGCTTCATCATTTTAAATTCTCCAATTGTGTGCATCTTTTCTGAATGAAATACATGTTCTTTGCTCATATTTCTAACTGAACTAACGTTTCTAAATTCTAATGCTCTTCCTTTTCCCTGTTAGGAAAAGCTGGTGACAAAGGAAAAAGTGATGATGAGATGCAGGACAATGAGGATGGAGAAGATTCAGAAGGTGGTGAAAATGAAGATGAAGGAGGAGAACATCCAGAAGATGATGAAGATGATGAAGAACTTGATTAGGAACATAGTGGTAATCAATCAGACGGTGTAGTATTCTAAAAGTTGTGTAATAGCTCCATAACACTAAAGAACTGAAAGATGCCCACTGGAAAATTTTCGTTGAGCATTCTGGTGGCTGTAGCATGCAATTTGTTTGTTTTTGTTAGCTTATACTAATTTAGAGTAATCAAATTATATAAATCACTATATAACTTTTTTTTCTTTTTTAGCAGTAACTTAACTATATTTATGCCATAAATAGGTTGGTTTTTATTGGTAGGATCACTATCGGCCGTACACAAAATCTTAACCACAGGTCCAGAGACCACTGCGTTATATTGAGTAATACCAAAAATGATTTTGGAAAATACTCTTAAATATTATTCAACATGTTAAATACTCGGAGAGATAATTCTGTCGTCCATACTTACCCGACTTTAACAATATTACATTTGGTGAAGGATACATGTGATATTGTATCAAAATAATGTTTTTTTATAGAAATTAAAGCTGCTTTATTGCTTCTTATTTTGTTGTCTCTTAAGAATTAAGATTACTATAAAAAGAATTATTAGGAGGACATTTTTTATGCAGAAGAAACATTGTATATTGGTGTCTTCAAATATATTTTTTTTTGCCAACAATATGACTAATATTTTTATTAGATGTAATAATTAATAAAGTCATGATTATTATGAATCATAAATTTTATTTTTCAATTTTACTTTATATCAATATTTATTAGTATTAGTAGTAATGAGTTTAAGGTTTTTCAGTAATTTAGTTTCAAAACGAGGGCAAAGAGTGAAAGAAAGGATTGTTTTCCCGGAAAAACGGTGATTGAGATTTAAATATGAAAGAACAATACGAAAATTATGATCAGACCCTTAATTTCTTTGTCTCATATAATCCCCGCCAAGATTATTATTCCTTCATTGCTCTGTTCTCCAACGACATTTGCCATCTCAAAAGCTTCAAATTCTGATTCCTTTTTGAGGCCATTTCACAATCTGAATTTGCGTAATTGATTACAATTTTTCAGATGGAAATAATGTCTAGTTGGCAAGAACATAATCGGTATCATCAGATTCAGATACCCATTAGAGAGCATGGCTCAACGATGTTGTCTTCTACATCACCATCTCCTCTTACACATTCTTGCATCCAACACCCTATATCAAAATTGGACACGCTACCTGGCATCGCAATCAAGTACGGTGTTGAGGTATGTTTTTCTTCTAATTAGTGTGGGTTTGGTTTCACGTTAAAACTGGTCACACTCAAGTTTGGATTCTCCAATGCAATTATTTTTAACGTTGGAAAAGTAAATTTACACGTTCCAACACTAAACCAAACATGACCTTATTTGATAATGAAACTGTGCATATGAACCAATCTTTGTATCGCTTTTACTTAATGTGGCAGAAGCAGGTTAAAACTCTCTCCCGTACTGAAAATGCCCCGCCCCAGAGACTCATACATATGTGTGGGTCTATATCTTTTCAATTGGACATTTTCGGGTACCGGAGAGTATGGACTCAAGCACCCTCTTTCTAATATAGTAATATATTTTGGATGCAATTAACTTCTTCGGGAAGAAGTAAAATGAATATAAATTGATATAGGGGGAATTTTGATGAATCAAATTCAAATGCATGGAAAATTCTTATCTATGCCATACTTTGGTGATTTGAAATGGTTTTGAAACTTTTGTTGTATGTATTTAAGGTACTCTATGTATGGCCAAGGTGTATTCTTTTCTTTGAGAGTTGACTCAGGTGTTTACTTCTTTATCTTAGTATCATTGATGAATGATGATTACCTTCTTCCTATACCACTTCATATATATAGGTGAAAAAACAAAACAAAACAAAAGAAAATAGAATTACATAATGAAGTTATAATTTCCCCATCGCTTTCTGGTTTGGAAAGTTTATAGGTTGCGGACATCAAGAAGAAAAATGGCCTTGTTACAGACCGACAGATGTTTGGTCTCAAGACTCTTCACATTCCACTACCTGCAAGGCACCCTCCCTCCAATGATTCCGGCACTACAGGGTATGTTTATTGGTTTGTTTTACCCTTAATGGGGAGGGGAGTTTGTTAGTTTCATCAGGTTAAAACGTGCATTTTGAAAATTATAAAAAATGTTTTTTTTTTAGTTTTAAGAAATGGAAAAAATTTGGTTGAAATTTTTTAAAAATAAAAAACTGAAAACTTGCGGTCACCCTAAACGACACCTTAATCATTGAATTAAAAGTTATTATGGAATAGATAAGTTAATAAAATTTTATGTAAATAAAAAATAATTAATACTTAAATACACCACTCTGTTTTAATGTATAATTTACTTTTAAAATATAAGTAGAAGTCTATTGTTAGATAACATATTTATAAATATCTAAATCATTTGAAATTTAATACACATTTGAAATTTTACACATTATCATGATAATATCATATCATATTATTTAATGATTGGATTAACCAATTTTACATTTGAAATTTCTAATAGAAAATATTGAGTGAATGGTAAGTAGGAGAGAAATTGTAAATGATTATTTCATGTTAAACATAAGAGATAAATGTTGAATTTCCTTCTAAATATTTATCATTTGAAATTTCTCCTATTTATCATAAAAATATCTTCTATTTATCATTTAAAATGCACTTATTTATTATTTTAACACGTGATTTCTAAAAATTTCAAATTATTTTGCACAAACAAAGTTAACGTGATTTTTTACCACATTAGCATTTAAATCACTGATGAGCATGAATGGTGTGCCTTCTTCAGACATGATGATGACAGTCCACTTGACAGCAGTGAATCATTTCAATCATTGAGAATGCAGAAGCTATCCCCAGCCATGAGCCGTTTACAAGGAGGTTACTGTGGAACTAAACTCACAATGAAGAAATCTATATCTGAAATCTTTGACATTGCAGAGTATGGAGAAGAAGCTTCTTATTCTTCACATATATCAGATCGACCCTTGTGTTTGAGTCATCACCGGAAATCTAAAAGTCTGGCTAACAGAATTTTGGATGATATAATGGAAGAAGTGAGGAACGGTGCCTCTGATAAACAGAAGAATGAAACACCAGAGTTAGTATTGAACAGTGCCTCTAATAGCAGTAATGGTGGGTTTCCATCAAGAACAGGGAAGGGCTTAGCTCAGAGGCAGAAAGCTAGTAGCCGAATGACAATGGCAAGTGATTTTGAATCAAGTGGTTTAAGGAAATCATCAAGCTTGTCATGTTTACAACAAAAAGATAAAAGCAGTTGCTCATCCATTTCAAGGAAGAGTTTGAAACCTGATTTAAATGCCTCTTCAACTGCAAAACCAATAGTTGCTGCTGCTCCAAGAAATAAAGCTGCACTTCATTAGTATATAGAGTACACTTGCCAAAACAATTTTGATCCCCTCTGTTAGCCTCTCCAATCATTAGCTGCCAGATCAAGTGGACTTCATTCAAACATTGTTAGAAAGAAATGAAAGATGAAAAATTGTAGTTAAGCTAATTAATCAATTAGTTTTATCAAATATGACTTATATCTCATCTCTAATCAAGTTTGTACTATATAATTTTCCTAACAATATAATATATAAATTCTCCCAACAACACACACATACATACATACATATAGAATATATCTTTTTTGTCAAACATACACACAAACACACACACACACCCCCCTTTGCCCTAAAGTGGCTCCGCCACTGCGGGCCAACATGCTTAACCCGTTAAAAGTGACGGGGTGAGTTAGGTTCTTAGAACCCACCAACCCGCCACACTTAGGTTTAGGGTTTAGTGTATATTAACATGTAATGATATTATATAATATTATAATATATTATCTGATTTTTTTTATATAAATTTTAAATTTTTAAATATTAATGGATACTCGTAATACCCACTACCTGCATGGGTACCTGCTCCGCCCCGTTGACGTCCTTATATGTGAGCTCGAGAATTCACATTAGTTGAAGAGGATTTAAGGTATTATTCATAAAAAACTTTTAGTTTATCATAAATCTCCTATGCCAATTTTATACCATCTTCATCACCATACAATTTCACATAACAATATTCAACAAATTGCAATTTATATCTAGGATCTAGGATGACTGCAAATGATAGAATGGCACTGTAGGAGTCCCAATATTTTTCAAAATTCCTCTAGCTATATGCAATAGATTTGGTCTTCTTACTCAATCACATCATGGGAAAAAAGGCAGTTTCCTTAACCATAAGTTGAATCCTCTATAAACCCTACAAATAGAGGTTGATCGTTAGATAAGTGTGGCTTTAGAAAAGGGTGGTGGTATCGTTATGTTACTTTAATTATTTAGGATTGAGTTTTACATGTAAATGCACAAGATTTTGTTAATACTTGAGACTGAATTACAAATAAAAAAGGAATAAATGCACTCCCATATGAATTGTTAAGGCAAATATTTAATAATTTACTTTGATGCGAGATATGGCAGCGAAGAAGTAGCCCTCTTGTTAGTTTATTAAGGCACTATAGGCAATGTAATGAAACAAGCCACGTAATCTCTTTCATGCTAGTATTAGCAAAGATTTGAAATGCTAATCATTACATGCGATTATTTGTTTTCTTTAAATTAAGAAGTGATTTATAAAAATTGATGCTTCTTTTTATAATTTATTAAATTGTTTGTTATAATGTATAAGAGCTACTAAACTTGTATAATGGAGAAGTAATACTGTGAATTTGGATGATGATATTGCTTCTGAAACTCCTAAGATGTCTGAGAGTATTGATACAACTAAGAAAGAAATGTCTAATGTGTGGAAATTCTTTACAAAAATTGTAAAAACAAATTAAGATGGTGTTGAAAAGGTTTCATGCAATCATTATGGTAATCAATATGCAGTTGGTAAGAATCCTAGAACTAAAATAATTTGCATGTAAATGCACAATGGCCTCCATATAATTTGCATGAAATGTGGTTGCTCTGGCCACCCATTGAATGAATGCCTTTTTAGTCCCATGGAGGATGGGGCAATAGTTCAAAAATAGACGTCAGAAACAATTGCATCAAAGACCATTTGGGTGCAGGCTTCGCCACTGGAAAATCCGCTAAACTTAGAAAACTATGAGAAAGCCGGGATGGCATGAAATCACGAAATTCTCATTAATGAACTGCATTGTGAGTGATTAATTGTCCAAAGTAAAAGACGTAACCAAGCCAGAAAGTTAGGGGAAAACAAAAAAGATCTTATGTCAATTAATTCCACCAAGGATATCATGGTGGAGAACTTTAAAGCACCACGAAATGGGCATTCAACCTATTTTGTTTTCAATGGGTCCAACACCTCTAAAGAGCCCAAATCAACCTTGAAGAAAAAGGAGAGAGGACGAGTTAGTAACATTTAACAAGTGCTCTTAATTTAAAACTCATTTGCAATGTAACAAAATCACGTGTTCAAATTAAAGACCGTCAAGGCCCAACCGTCACGACGCTTGAACGTACGAGAAAGGTATCAGCGGTCTAACCCACCCCGAATCAAGTGGAGGTGACAATTGGTTCAGATGCAAATGTCGTTATCGGCCTCATGTCATATATCCAATTTTGAAAGATGGAAAGAGATATTTTCAACCATGAATGTGCAAGTCTTATCTGGGAACCAGTCAAGGTTAATAAGGGAAATGTATTAAAATATAAGAGATAATGATGGAAGAAAATTAAATAAGCTACAAGCTACAAATTATAAGCTAGAAGCTCCTAAAATAAGTCACTTTGAGGTAACTTATCAAACATTTTTGTATTGGTCAAACTAGTTTGTAAGCTAGTCAAATAAGCTAGTAGCTAGCTTATTAGCCTTACCAAACACACTCTTAATAACGGTAGAATGTGAATGACAAATGTATCTTTCATGGGAGATATGATACTCGAGTTGGGAATATTGACATCATAGTCTGTTTAACTAGGTATATTATGTATCATAATAAAAGCATTACTCGTGCATAACACGAGCTGAACAACTAGTTACTTTAACATACTAGTTGTGTGATAATTTGACATAACGAATTCTTAGAAACCTTATCTCTTTTTAAGTACAATGAAAGCATCATTGATTTATTAAGGCCCAATTTGGATACAATTTGTGTAGAAAAACTTTTAGAGAAAAAATTAGAATGAATAAGATGAATTTTACTTCTCCATGAGTTGAAATTAGTTACTTATGGAGAAGTTAAATGGGAGAGCTTTTGGAGAAGGTGGGCTACAAAGACTAATTTTCACTCATGGAGAAGTTAAATTCATTTTAAACTCTCTGATTTATATTCTCTTTTTTTCCTCTAGAAGTTGTTTTCCAATAGTTGTATCCAATCTGGGCCTTTTAACAAACTTTTAGAAATAGAATCCATTTCTAACATAAAAGATGGTTTGAAAAAAATATGTTAAATGAATTTTCAGAGACTTAATTATAATATTGAAAAATCTACAAATTTAAATTTTCAAATTCAATTATATAAATGAGTTTTTTAAATTCAAGTGTTGGAAATCTAAAGTTTGCTAGGGTTTGTATGGAAGGGGTAAGTTATACGTTTGTCAAAGTTTCGAACACGGTGTGGGTTAAATTTCCCAGTTTGAATGTCACGTTTTATGATGATTTCCTCTTGCACTTGCTTTAGTGGTGGGTAGTTGGTAAATGTAAAATAACATAAATGACATAATTACATAAATTTTATTATATAAATTATATTTGTGTTTTCTAGACAAAAATATATTATTATGTAATTATAATTTTAAATATTTTAAAAATAATTAAATTCTTATTAAACTTTCTAGTCATAAAATATTTAATTAGAAATTAAAATAAATAGTGAAATTGATAAAATAAATAGTATCATATAAAAAATTCATAAAATAGTGAAAAGAAAACAATAAAATAATAGGTAAAAAAATTTGAAAGGTTTTTGTCACTAAAATTGAAAATAGGTAATAATAGGTAAAAAGAAATTAAGGATAATAAGAGAAATGTATTAAAATATGAGGGATAGTGAAGGAAGAAAATTAAATAAGCTACAAGCTCCTAAAATAAGCTACTTTGGGACAACTTACCAAACATTTTTGTGTTGGTCAAACTATCTTATTGGCCTTGCCAAACACACTCTTAATAACGGTAAAATGTGAATCTTTTTTAATCAATGTCACAAGTGTGTCTTTCATGGGAGATATGGTACTCGAGTTGAGAATATTGACATCATGGTTGGTTTAACTAGGTATATGAACTTGGGCCTATGGATTATCCGTTTAACTAGGGATGAATCGAGTTAAGACCTGGTTAACTAGGGGATGAACATGGGCCTTTTGGCTCGATCCATCTAACTCAAGTTATATGGGTTGAGGTTTACAAGTTACTGGATCATCCCATATATGATATTATATTAATATCTAAATATAAATTATATAGGATAAATTTTTCATCTCTTAAAGAGTAAAAATTTTACATGAACCATTGAACACGTGAATTAGCTGGCAAAATATTGATTTTGTGGTCCCGAGTTCAAATAATGAATATTATTTAACTATATTAAATATTCGGAAGAAGAGTATTGTTATCCATAACAGTCATACTCAACTTAAGTAAGATTACCTTCTATAAAATATAAAGAAAAATATAGGCCAATAGAAACAGGAAGAGGTAGCTTTTTATTAGACAGAAATAAATAAGATTTAATAAGTATGCACTGTAAGTATAAAAAAAAGTTTTACATTGATATTCAATGATGAGTTGTCACATGATTTAATGAATATGACATCTCATATTATTAAATTTAATAAAGAATATGGTGACATATTATTGAAGGACTGTAAATTTGTTTTTCATATTAACAATGTATAGCAATTATATTTGAAACATTTTATACACACACCACATGAATATTCAAATTACCAAAATAAAATTTTTAACCTCATGAGAATAAAAAAATTACATAAAAATATATTTATATCTAAATTATAAAAATGAATATTTATATTATATAGTGATAAAAACACTATAATGAATAAAACTATATTCTAATATGATGTATCTTAATAAAAGCATTACCCGTGCATAACACAGTCTCAACAACTAGTTACTTCATCATACTAGTTGTGTGATAATTTGACATAACGAATTCTTAGAAACCTTATCTCTTTTTAAGTAGAATGAAAACATTAGTGATTTGTTAAGGCCCAATTTGGATACAACTTGTGCAGAAGAACTTCTAGAGGAAAAAACTAGAATGAATCAAAGAGATAAAGATAAATTTAACTTCTTCATAAGTTGAAATTAGTTATTTATGGAGAAGTTCAATGAGAGAATTTCTAGAGAAGGTGGACTATAAAGACTAATTTTTACTTATGGTGAGGTTAAATTCATTTTGAACTCTTTAATTTATATTATCTTTTTTTTTTCTCTAGAAGTTCTTTTCCAGATGTATCTAATCTAGGACTTTTAACAAACTTTTAGAAATAGAATCATTTCTAACATAAAAGATGATTTGAAAAAACATGTTAAATGAATTTGTTTATTTTCAGAGACTTAATTATAATATTGAAAATTCTATAAATTTAAATCGTCAAATTCACTTATATAAATGAATTTTTTAAATTCCAAGTGTTGGAAATCTAAAGTCAAACAAACAAGAATGCAGATTGACCGAGCTAGACAAACTTAACCCGAAAATATATTGGGCCAGAGTGCCTCAGGCCCAAATTGATGTGGCCGTTTTATCTCTCAACACTGTCAAAAACCCTACTCATCAAATTAGGTTTCTGATTGTGATCGCCTCCATCTGCTTCTGTCCCTTCTCTGCTCTTCTGCGCCTATCTTCAATCCGATTTCATGGTGCGTTTCTCTGCAAACATCAATAGTTCTTCCTTTGTTAGTTTTTGCTAATTTTTCTGTCCCTGTTTTCATGGTACTTGCAGGCTCCAAAGAAGGACAAGGCTCCTCCACCTTCCTCCAAGCCCGCCAAGTCTGGCGGTGGCAAGCAGAAGAAGAAGGTTAGTTTTTCTCTTTAAAGTTGTAATCTTTTCCTAAGTAATTGTCATTGAACCAATCGGGCAGCGCTCGATATGGGATATGGATGGGTTATGCGATATTAATGTCAATTTTGTGTGTTTAACAGAAGTGGAGCAAGGGAAAGCAGAAGGAGAAGGTGAATAACATGGTGCTGTTTGATCAGGGCACTTATGACAAGCTCCTCTCTGAGGCACCCAAATACAAGCTCATTACTCCTTCCATCCTCTCTGATCGTTTGAGGGTACCTCTTCTTTTACCCCTTTTCCTTTGTTAAAGAAGCGTTTGTTTTGGTGGTATTTTGATGCACGCTTTGTATTTTCTATTTGTTTAATTAAATTGGGAATGTTAAGAGCCGTGTTGTGAATAAGGAGTCAGTTACAACTGTTACTTTATTGGTAGTCTTGTATGAGATCTGCATCTGCATTCCTAGACTGATTGGATTATCTATAGGATATGAGTGGAACAATGTTCTAGGATTCAAATCCAACTTCAACTGTAAAGTGTTTAAAACTTCATTTATTTTGCGTATCATCTGAGTCGTTAAATCTAGGATTCATCATGTGCTGCATTTCCTGTTTGTGTGTCTGCCTGATGTGCTGCCTTATGCTACATTTGCTGTAGAAAACCTGACTCATTATGAATATGATAGTTTGTTAGCTTTAATACTGAGTTTATTCCTCAATGGATTGAGGCATATATATGCTCGGGTGACATTGCACGCATTATAGATGTAGGAATAGTTTCGATGATTTTCTCTGAGATTGCTTAAAACTTGTTGCTTTGGTCAATGGACACCAAATAAACAATGCCAATTGAGAAGGGTGAAGAAAATTGAGAGAAAAAAACAATGAGCTCAAAATTTTACAATTTGTGCCTTATTTTACCTTTGCTTATGTTTGTGATTGTGATTGTGAATTTACACATCTTAATTTTACTTTGCTTCTAATGTTTATGCCCCCTTATACTTAAGTTCTCTATTTTTTATATGCATTATACTTGGCAAGTATATCCTTGTTTTCTCAATTTGCAATGGAGACATGTTCATGTTTGCTGTGTGATTGTCTATCTTTGTAATTTGTAGTTCTGTAGAACTCTAAACAATGGCAGTTACAACCATGTCTATCTTTGACTGTTATCATGTGCTCGCTTGCACATATACACAGATACTAGAGAATCATATGAAGTGATGATTCATAATTAGCAATATTATTGGTTTTTTATTATGGATGATTTCCAATTCATGAGCACTATATGGAGGATAAGATTCTCATCATTTTGGGTGCTCCTTACAGATTAATGGATCACTTGCAAGGAAGGCTATAAGAGAATTGATGGCTAGGGGTTCAATCAGGATGGTATCTGCCCACTCAAGCCAGCAGATTTACACCAGAGCTACAAACACCTAGATGTAATACTGGTCATAATTTATGTGGTTTTGATGGGACCGGTGAAGTAATTTTCTTTATCGTTGGAGACGCACCTTGTTCTAGATTGCATTAGTTTGACTGTTGCGATTCATAGTTTATTTCCTTTTTGTATCGTGGTAATATTTTTGACATTTGTCTTAAATATATTTTATCGTTTTTAGTATTTTGTTGGCAAGTTATTCTGACTATAGTAATCCGTGTTGAAAATTGATGCACGTTTGTCAGATTGAATGCGAATCCAGACAAGTATTAGTGAATGCTTGGTTTCATTTCATATTTGAGAAGCTCAAACTTCAGTTTAAGTGTGTTTGGTTTCGCGTGGAGTGGAAAACTCAAGTTTGATTTATCTAAGGATGTGTTTGTGAGTTTGAAGGTAAGGAAAGGAAGGGAAATGAAAGGATTTGGAGAGGAAGGGAGGAGGAGGGGGGTTTGTAATGTAACTACACTCACAAACATAATTTTCTATAAACCTTTATCTTCCCTCCAATTCTCTTCATTCTCTAACTCGCATACTCTTAACACAATTATTTAGCGTTGGAAATGTGATTTTACCATATTTTAATCATATTTTAATGTTAAACGAAATATGTTCTAGCACCTAAATTCACGTTAAAACATTCATGGTTACCTTTTTTTAGTAAGTTTGAGTAAATGTGATATATTGTAATTTTGCATTAAATTGAAAAGTTTATATTGAATTTTGCTATAAACTCAGCTTTAAAATTTAAGTTTCTAAATATAAATTACGTCACTTTAGATTTATATTTAAAAAGTATTAATTTTATAAAATTAAGTTGATTCAAATTCAAGTATGTAAATTTTAATTTGAACACACATTTAATTGGATTCCTAATTTTGATTTTCTGAAAATTGTTTTCATTTTCAAATTTTGAGAATTGAGAAAACATATTTGTTTTGACTTCCTGTTTTTAAATAATGAAAACATTGAAAATACGTTTGGTTTAACCATTTTCAATAAAAAATGATGATTGCTCAGGTACTGTGATAAAAATATTGGGTATTTGTACCTTGAATACGTGTTTCAATATTTATGTGCCACGTGTATTCCACTATGTTTTAATTATTTGCATTTATTACCCTGTGTCGCCTATCCGTAATTTTAATTATTTGCGTTTATTACCCACACTCACAAGGCCGAAAATCACTGTTTTGAGTTTCATCAGAGAATCTCTTCACATAGATTCTAATGGTCAGGAGCCATAAAAAATCAAATTTTATAATTTTTTACTATCATTTGCTATTTTTAGTTATTTTCCCCTTATTTTACCTATTTAATTCACAATAATTTCAAAACCATTTAAAAAATCATGAAAATTCACCACGCGGGTCCTCTCATGTCACCATTACTGCATGCAAAATTTCAAATAAAAATTTAAACGACAAGTATGCATGCATGAGGCCTCCCTAAAACTTAGTACATTGGTTTAGAGTTAATGTCCCACACTCACAAGGCCGAAAATTACAGTTTTGAGTTTCGTCACAAAATCTCTCCACATGGATTCTAATGGTCAGGAGCCATAAAATATGTTTGCGCAAATTATATGCATAAGAAAAGACGATGCGTCTTTTTTTGTTCATATAAAAGACGCATGCGTCTTTTATATGATAAAAAAAGCCACATGCGTCTTTTTTATATGATAAAAAAAGCCACATGCATCTTTTGTTGTGCATATAATTTGCGCAAGCGTCTTTTTATTTGGTTTAAATGCAATGAGTATAATCAATAAATCGTTCTTGCATGCATTATATTCCTAATGATGATTTTTATCCAGTTTAAATGCAATGAGTAGAGGCGCCCAAGATGAAAATTTTCAAGTTATACAGTTTATTAGATATAACACTATAAGCATATGAATAACCTCTTGATAGAATAGCTTTGCTACTCAAAAGTTTGGATAATTAACCTCTTGATAAATGACATGAAAAGGTTATCAATCGGTATTAGATAATGAGATAATGTATTTTAGAGACATAGACTCAAAGTAGAGTTTGTTCTATAATGACCTCACTCAAACAACATTACAACAGAAAAAATGCAAGGATCACTATTGTTTATCTTCATCTATAACTTCATCTATGGAAACTTTCCCACATTTGATTTGCAATAGTCTCTCGAACTTGTGCCATTTCAACGGCTTGATTAGCATCAACATTAACACCCTGTTGGTCTACCCTTAAGCCTGACTCATCCTTAACCAAATCCTCTGTAGCATATTGGTCAAAGAGTCTATCTGTGGCATGTTGCATTCTAATAAAATTATGTATTGTGCAACAAGCAATGGGAAGTAATCTCTGTCTTCGGACAAGATAATTTGGCATCAATTTCAAAATTGGGAACCTTGCTTTTAATACTCCAAAACATCTTTCAATAATGTTCCTTAATGAAGACTGTTTGTAGTTAAACAATTCTTGTTTTCCACGTGGTCTTCCACCTCCATCGCGAAAATCACGTAAATGATATCTCTGCCTTTGAAATGGGGCAAGATAGCCAGACATATTAGGAAATCCAGAGTCAACAAGATAAAATTGATCTGTAAAATAGACAGTGCACACTGAATAACTCAAAAGTATGAAACAACTAAAAAGCATATTATAGTGAAGCGAAAAAAAAAAAGAACATACCTCCATGAGGCTTTGGAACATTATTTTCAGGACTTAAAGCATCTAAAAACACCCTTGAATCATTTGTTGTGCCTTCCCAGGCAGAATAAACAAATGTGAATAACATATCAAAATCACATACTGCTAAAACATTTTGTGTTACCAAGACTTTTCTTTCGCGAAAAGCTGTTTGTTTAGAAGCAGGAGCCCAAGCAAATACATGTGTACCATCAATCGCACCAATGCAATTCTACATTTACAAAATGAATAGTATTTTAGTATGAAACTAAGGAAAAGTTTTCTAAATATTCTAAATACCTATATAGAAATTTACCTTAAAATAAGGAAAGAATTTTTGGTTGCCCATGATATAAGGATGTGTAGTCTGATTTGCTTGTCGAATAATGCCCGTGCCCAACTTGCACACTGCTCTTAGAAAAATTCTAAACCATTTTACTTACAGTGTGTAAGGAATGTTGAAACTGTACTGCAACAACTCGATGACATAGGTTATGGCACACTATGATAAAAAACATTGCAACGACTTCCTCTAAGCTGACTTTTTTACCATCTCTTAAATTTCCAACATCCTTTAAACTTTCACAAAAATTCAAAAACACCTCCTTTTTCATTCTAAAATTCTCATAACATCTTGGTTCAAGACCAACCAAAAATTCTAGAGTATACATCTTTCCAGTGAACATAGAAGTTCTCCATGGTGTCCTGCTAATAAAATTCTTCTCATATTCCATGATCAATAAAATCATAATTAAATCACCAAAATCATCCAAATCAAAATTAGAGCTACGCTCACTTGATGAACTATATGTGGATTCAATCAAAGACATATTAACCTGTTCAAATAAATGACAATGTTAACTACTTCCCATACATATCATATGCAAATAATTTAAATAAGGTCAAAGCAATGCACAACTAAATAAATCTCGTGAATCATAGAACAAAAAACCCAAAAAACAGAGGGAAATCTCTTGAAGTTAGGTTATGATCCATTTCAGGCACGAAGGGACCACACGAGCTTAACGATCTCACGATCCAATTCGTGAATCCCACCAGATCTCACCAAAAATGATTCCGCAAACTCTAAGGACCAACATCTCATTTGAATCTTAGTGAAATTTGTGTGCAGAGGAAAGTGAATAGAACAAGAAGAGCATGATAAAAAGAAAAAGAAATGCTATAGATGAATCGATGAAGCAGGAAGAAGAAATAGATTCGAGACATACCTAGGGCACAAGCTGAAGAGTGAAGGAGCAATAGGAGCGAAAGGGTTGCAACGCTATGAGAAAAGAGGTCGAGAAAATGAAAAGAAATAGTCTCGTTCAAATTTCATTATAATTACGACCGTGCCACTGCATTTTCATCATTTCCATTCTGCGTTTTCCAAATTCATGCGGAAACAGTGAAAACGATATTTTTTCGTTTTCAAATTCTGCCTCTATTTTGGAAACGTTTTCAGCAAAAACAATTTTCAAAATTACAACCAAACATATTTTCTTGATCATTTCCTGTTTTCAATGAAAATGAAAATAGGAAACAGGTAAACCAAACAGGTACTAAGGCTTTGTTTTGTGTTCTGCTTTCAATTTTGGATGATACATTTGTAATGATAAATATAGAAATGTTTAATTGTTTTAACTTTGTGATAAAGAAAAAGAAATTAAAGAAATAAGAAATGAAAAGTATTTATTGAAAACTACAATTTTAAGTTATGAATATAGTTAGGGGAAGGATCAAATTACACTAGTGTAAGTTACACCAAACATTACACCTTTGATAACTACAAATTGAATGTGTTTTTTAGTAATCCAACCATTGAATTATGTTTATTCATCATCAAGATTATTTGTGTCAAATTTCGTAAAATTTTGACACTAATAACTTGATAATCAAATGATAGATTTTTTCATATATTTCAAGTGTATATATATCGTTAATCTTGAGACATCTCAATCACATATCAAATGATTTTGGATTAAAGTAAAATTTTATATGTATGATCTATATGATAGTAACTTTCAATCCAACGGTAAATTACTTAATACAATGATCCATTAAAAAAATATTCAGCGGTGTAATACTTGGTATAACTTACACTAGTGCAATTTGATCATTCCTCATATAATTAATGTTGTATTCTTTTAATGAATATTGTTCCTTGATTTTGAATTAAAATTTTTAAGGCAACTCAATAGTAAGACCTTAGAAAGATTTTTTTTTTGTTTTTATTAATAATTATAGAAATTGCATTTTAAATGCTTGTATTGGATTGTGTTATTGTGTAACGGTTAATATTATGAGTGTAATCATTACCATTCAATAAAAATATTTTATATATTGATTTGACACTCGTCAATTGGATCTTATTTTTTTTTTTGTCATTTTGAAAATATTTGTATGAGAAATTATTGGCTCACTATTTGATTCAATTTGTTGAAACGGGAAATAAAGGAAAAGTTAAAATTGATCGTGAATATGCACACTGAGTGAGGCGTCTAGGCGGAATGAAAAATGAAAAATGCTATATCAGTAGCCATCTTCTCATAAATTATTTGTCACTGGTCTGGGTTTGAAACAATACAATCTTCAAGCTTTCTTTCACCTTGATAAAAGATAGTTTTTCACATAACAATAGCATGTGTCAGCTAAAAACTTAAAGGGATGCAAGAAGCAAGATGTTAGACTGAAAGGCTTGAAATCATAAAAACCCATATCTATCGTATATTATAATATATAAAAGTGACGACAGTTCAACTTTATTCTCATATTTTGTTTTGCCAACTAAGCACTTTTATTGACTTGTCATTATATGGATAATCTCTTAATGTCTTATGATTTGACTTTTGAATAATTGAGATGAATGGATACAAGAAGTTACAAACTTTATTTCAAGTGCATTTATGGACATCGATGACTTCTTCACAATATTTTTTTATTAATTATAAGATAAATAAATCATAAATAAATTTTATTTCAAATACATGTTAAGTTTTATTCAATTTATTAAATTTATTATAACAAAAGTAATGTACTATATAATAATTATTATATTGATATATCTAATAATATCATATTTTATTTATTCGCTTGAGCAACACATGAGCCTTAATATTCAAAATGATTTCATTATGATGTAATGATTTTTATTTTTATGTGTGTGTGTCACAATATATATATATATATATATATATATATATATATTTTAATATGAAAAATGCTAGGAGCACATTCTTTTGAACACTCTCTCTAACACGCTCCATGTGATTGGTTAAAATTCACATGGGTTCCACCACTTGGGAGTGGGACCCACAAATTTGGTGGGACCCATGTGAATTTTAACCAATCACATGGAGTCTGTTTGAGAGAGTGTTCAAAAGAGTGTGTTGCTAGCACTCCTCAATATGAAAAATGTATCTATTTGTAAAAAAAAATTAAAAAACTTGCTCAATGCACATGTGTTTAAATTTAATATATTAAATTTGAGTAATGAGCTATAGGTCATTTCCACTTGTACATTTTTTACCACACAGAGATTTTATCTTAGTTGACATTATACATTAATTTCATGTCATTTTAACTTTTTAATACTCTAATTTTCATAATCCAATTAATCACACACTCATATTCATTTTATTATATTATTGAAATAATTTTAATATTTTGAAAGCATTAGATCAATGGGCTCATCATTCCCTTTTTTATCATGAAAAATATTTTAATATCTAAAAACATTATTTATCCTTTTTAATTATATTATATCAAACTCATATTTTCTATTAAATCAATTTAATATAAAAAAATAAATTATTTTATATTTATATTTAATATATTTATTATTTTAATTTTAATTAAAAAAAGTTCAAACTCATTTCTTCACCTCCACCGAGCGTGTTTAACATCTAGTTTTGTACTTAATCTCAAGGAAAAGTGTACATGAATTGCTTCTTCCGTCAAAAAATTTGTATATGCGAAGTCTTTGTGCAAAAAACAATTATAGGTAGACATGTCATAGTTTATGCAAAGTCTTCTATTATTTTTTCTTTTTGTATTTTTCTCTTTTTATACTTTTCTCTCTCACCATATAATCTAAAATTTAATTAATTTTTTTACATTGACATCTAATTATATACTGCTAAATCATTTAATAAGTATTACACCTCATATATTATTAAACTCATTAAATGATGCAGACAAATAGTAACATATTATTGGATGTCAATGCAAAAAAAATATTTACACTAGGTATTGGATATCAATATATAATTATTAAATTCATGAATCTATCATGTTAGTAAATATCATAATAAGTTTAACTATATTAATATTTTGAAAAGGCAAAGTACAATTAAGAAACTAAAGGAAAGGTGGGAAGGGGATTCGCCCGTAAGCTACGAGAAATTATTAGATGGTCCCGACCTCCACTTTATTAATGGTCGCGACCTATTAAAAATAAATTCAAGTAAAATTGATCGGAAATAAAAATAAATTTAAGTTCGGACCATGAATTTTACTTATATATCATATGTTAATAGGTCGGGACCATCAACCACGGTAGTCCAGCACCATCTAATAAATTTTCCCAAGCTGCCCACCACCTGCAGAACGTGGAATTTGCTCAAGTCAAGGGGGTCTTCTTGCTACATTTCTTTCCACAGCAGCTCGTGGAAGCGATTGAGTTGATTGGCACGCTAGCTGGAGAACCCTATGGACTCACCGTGAAGGTAATCAGGGACATATTGGACTGGGCTAAACAAGCCATGGGCTTTATTTTAGACGGGTCACGGCCCGTTAAATAGATTTTATACCTCGGCAGTTATATCTTTTCATTTGTGCAGAGGGTTTTGTTTTGTGGTTTGGAGCAACAGCAATGGCGCCGAAGCAGAGCACAAGGAAGGTTAGCAGAAACCCTGAATTGATGAGGGGAATCAGAAAGTACTCGAGGTCCCAGATGTACCACAAGAGGGGCATCTGGGCTATCAAGGCAAAAAACGGCGGCGTTTTACCTCGCCACGATCCCAAACCTAAACCTCAAGCTCCTGCTCAGAAACCACCCAAATTTTACCCTGCTGATGATGTCAAGAAGCCCCTCATCAACAAGCACAAGCCAAAACCCACTAAGCTCAGGTTCCTTTTCATTATTATTACGAATCCCTCTTTCACTTATATAATGCTTACTTGGTTTATTTCTTTCCTATAAACGTTGTCATGCTTTCCTTTTTTTTTTTGTGTGTGGAGAGATTTGTACATATGATTTTATATTGGATCTGTTTCTGTCTTCAGGGCTAGCATTACTCCCGGAACAGTGCTGATTCTTCTTGCTGGTAGATTTAAGGGAAAGAGGGTAGTTTTTTTGAAGCAGCTTCCTTCTGGTTTGCTTCTTGTAACTGGTAAGCTTTGTCATTAATTGCTGTTAAGAGGTGTTGTTTTTGTATGTGTGCGATGCATAGTTTGTTATGATCATTGATTGAATTTATGATTTTTCTTGTAATGAAGTAATTAATTTCTTTTGTTTAAACTCATACCCAATGTTGTCTCTTATTACTAGCCCGTTTTGTTCTGTGTTTTAACCCTCCAATGTGTTTCGTAAATGTATATTACTTAACTGTAAATCAAACAAACACTATCATTTTCCTTTTCGTGTGTTTGGTACTTGTATGTGTGTTGTTGTATTACCCCAATGCTAGTGTGTTCTAGAATCTACTTTAACTGATTTTTGGTACCTGTTGATCTCTAATTGAATAGCATGTAACTCTTGCTTTTTTGAAAAGTGCCCTACTATACACTCATCTCTGCTGTGTCTTATGTTTCTTACTTATTTCTGCTGTGTCTTATGTCTCTTTCTTGCCAATTCAGGTCCTTTTAAGATTAATGGAGTTCCTTTGAAACGCGTGAACCAGTCCTATGTGATTGGCACCTCAACCAAAGTGGATGTCTCTGCTGTTAATGTGGATAAATTTGATGACAAGTACTTTGCAAAGGAAGCCCAGGAAAAGAAGAAGAAGGGAGAAGGAGAGTTCTTTGAGGCTGAGAAGGAGGTGGGTTGTCAAATTTCTTATTTTGTTGATGTTTTCCCTGTCATTCTCAATTGGCTCTGTGTGCTGATCTCAGCCTTCAATTTTTTTCTTATTGCAGGAGAAAAATGTGTTGCCCCAGGAGAAGAAAGATGACCAGAAAACTGTCGACTCTGCATTGGTAAAGGCCATTGAGAGTGTTCCAGACTTGAAGGCTTATCTGGGTGCCAGGTTTTCTCTTAAGGCAGGCATGAAGCCCCACGAGCTAGTCTTCTAGAGGAAAGAGGGTCTTTCTCTTGTTTTTCATATTATGTTTTTTTATTTTTTTTAGTATTGAACTTGGTCCAAATAGGTGCATTTTGATAATTTTCTTGACAAACGGACACATGAAGAGCGTGTGATATTTATAGGAAAAGGATTGTGCCGGGGATGTTTCTTCCTGCAATTTTGCTATTGTGTATGTTTTATTGACTTTATGAATTTTTGTTGTTTTGCGAGGCTTTTATTTTTGGCATTCCGAATGAAGAATATTGGAAACGAAAATAGGAATATAGGATGGAAGGATATCCCGTTTGGAGCTTGCAAAATGATTAATATGTTCAGGCTAAGCTTGATGAACAATGCAATAATAAAGAACTGTGTTAATGCTAAAATAGAGATGAAACTTGTGGAGTTCTATGTAGGTCATCTGTATGCCAATTGTTGGTATGGTTATACCAAAGCCTGGATACAGTGTAAGATAGATCATACTATAATTTCTTTTTTTTTGGGTCAACATACTATAATTGCTATGTGATATTCATATAGATATTAGATATACTGGGTCGGACGCCATAGCTTGTTTGGTAGAATAGTAGCTCGTTTATAATTAAGAATGGCTCCACTTACTTTGGACAAAAGATCCCAATTTCACCCACGGGGTTGGTTCAAGTGGTACATACTTGATTTCCCTTAAGCAAGGTCTCGGGTTCGAGTTTTGTGGATGGAAAAAATCTCTGCTGGGAGAGCTAGCCCCACCATGATGTGGATGTTCCTGGCTCGAACAGCCTCCAGTGGAGGATACCTGTGGTTAAACAAAAAAAAGGATCCCAATTTCATGCCAGCTCCAGTAGTAATTCTGAAACCTGTTTCAGCTGAGGAATACCCGCAAAGATGGCAGATTCCTTTGTTGAAAATTGGGAATGAGCTGGGAGGATTGTGCTAGGGAAGCAGTTCACAGACAGCGCCAGGGTGTTCTTAGTTCCTAGTAACCCAATCAAGATGATATTCTACGCCAACTCTGACACTAGCAGAGAAATATATTCTTCTTGTCTCCCTCAGGCCTCAACCACTTGACTATATATAATATAGGAGTAGCAGGATGCCTAAGGAAGAACTATATACAATGTGACTACAAACATGAAAACCTCTCTGCACAATAGCATGTTCTCTGCATCTTACCATTTTACATCAAAATATGAGGAGCATTTTCACAGATTGAAATTGAAGGTTTCTGAAGCCTCCTCTTCATCATCATCAATAAGGCAAAAGCTAAATGGCTTGTAGAACTTGCATGATTGCACTGACAATATGCTTCAAATGCCAACCACACAGTAAGCTTTGGCAAGAGAATCCTGCAAAAGCTGGGTTGATGAATTATTAGAAGAAGGCTATCTGTGGATCCTGGATATATGGAGTATCACCAAAAATGTCCTGCTACAATAAACAAAAGGCATGTATGTACTTCAATCAGCTGTTAGTAGCAGCAATCAAAATTGAGGGTGGATAATAGTTGTTATCAAGGAAAAATGTACAACATTTCAAGGTAATTATTGAGTAGCTCCATCTAGCTCCCTAAAACAAAATCTGCATAGATCAGCAACTTCAAAGAACCTCAAGTTGTCACTCTGTTTCAACTGGAGTCCATTATCTATTATCTCTGGCTCAAGAGTACAGTAAATGGTCAATTTAAGGTATCCTAAAAGAGTACACAGTGACTCTGACTTATCAAGCACAAATGCAGTTAATGAGGTGGATAGAGCATTGCAGTCTCTCCACGAATTCGGATCGTGTGCTATTGAAAATGGGTGCTGTTGGTGCTGTCTAAAAATCTGGGTCGTCCGATTCTTAATCGGACGGCTCAGATGCCGAGATGCTTTTTTAATTCCGATTTAACATCTCAGCATCTGAGCCGTCCGATTAAGATTGGACGACCCAGATTTTTGGACAACACCAACAACACCCATTTTCAACAGCACAGATCCAAATCCGTCCCTCCACTCATATGACAATTTTGAAATTATGCATTCAGTTTCAAAAACAGGAATTGACCATCTTCTAAAGCAATTGATTAAAACCATACTTTACTTTCTCACTTCTCAGTATCTGTAACCATTAAATTCATTTGACCCCACTTAACTGTGACGTGATATAGGAGTGTCATACACTTGTACATGAATGTAACAAACAAGTGTTTGGTACTAAATATATATTAACTGATTCAAATTTCGGCTCTTATATCTACCCTTTGCACCTCTCTCCCTCTTGGTCCTAATTATCTCTATATTTGTCGTACTGTATCTCACTTTCTTTTGCGTTGTTTCAAGTCCAGCTACAAAATAAGTAACAGAAAAAAGAGGAGTTAAGAGAGAAGAATTTTGGTGCATCATTGTCTCTGCCACCAAAGTTACAGCATAAGGTTTAGTTTGTTAAACAATCTTAAGTATCTTTTCTTACATAAATATATATGTTAGAGCAACTCCAATGGAGTTGCTTACTTAGGGTTGTTTGATTTACAGTTGAGTAAAATTGATTCTAGAAATGAATGATTGAGATGGATGATGCACGTTTTACGAAGCACATTGGACATAAGTGATTTAAAATCAATTCCGCAGAATTGATTCTGGATACTCCAAAATTTAAAACAAACGAGCAATTAACCTTTTCCAATAAGCACTCTCTTTATGAAGTTGCAGGGTTGGAGATCAATACTAGTTAAGCAAGTGTTGCTTGGATTCTTAAGTATTAACTGATTTCGTGGGCCATAGTGCAGCTTTTAAAAAGAAAAAGTGGGGCCATTTTAAAATTATGATAATGAGAACAATTGTGGGGTTCATATAGTAAAATTTTTAGAGTGGTATTATTGAAAAAAAGAGTTATTTAAATTGTAAAAGGTAAAAACAGATAGTATGAAATGGTGGGACTCAATGAATTATAAGAGATGCTCTTATAGTCTAATTCCAATTTTGGTGTGTATCTAGGCATATTATATTCTACCGGCTTTATCCAGTCCTATATGGACCATTGAATCCACAGTGGTTTGGATCAATATCATGGCTGATTATAATTGCCATTGGTTGTTGGCTTGGTGGTTAAACGATTGCCCTCAATTATCAGTGATGGGCTCAAATTTCACAAGTTGAATGATGTGATGGTTGTCTTCCTATTATGAGGACAAGCAAATCAATATTCATGCAGTTTCCTTATGATATCTTTCTATATTATACAGACAGCAAAGCAAGGTCTATAATACACTAACACCGTCACAACTACAAATTATTCTAAAATTATATTATAGCTCATCACCTTCCACTCCATAATGTTTAAACCTTCAACTCAATCAGAGTATGGGGCCTATGTTATTGATAAAAGCCATCACTTTCATTTTACACAACTTACATGAAAAGGTATACTAATGAGGCCAAAAAACAATGAAATAGTCAAGTCAATCACCGCAAATGTGTTAGCAGAAAGTGATAGAATGATTGTATATTAGTTAGTATGAACTCAAACTCATTACCAAAACATGGATGGATGCTTGGAAGGATGGAGGTGGACCTTTCATTTTAAGAGTTCAACTTGTCTGCATGTGCATACATTTGCATGGATGACATAATTCCTCACAAAGGACAAAAATATAATTGTATCATTGGCAGTTGAAAAATTAATGTCAATGTCCCTCGTGCAACGTATAATTAAGATACAATGTCCCCAAAAGAAGTGTGGGCCAAAATCCAAGTGAGATTATAGAATGGTGAGGAAAGAAAGAACTAATAAAAAAAAGGAGTATGAGTTGTAAAGATTAGGCTGAGGGGACATTACACTAACATATCTCTGATTATATTTAGATCAATCTAGATTGGTTAGAAATTAATTATATTTTCTAAGATAAGAATAATCCTTGTGTCTCCTATCCCCATATATATTGTGCAATAGCCAAGGAAGGATAGCAAATTGACTATTCAATTGCACATATTCAACATCAATTCCCTCCTCTTCTCTTGTTGAGGAAAAATGGCATCCTCTTCATTGAATTTGAACCCCAAATTCCATAACCATGCTCGTTCTAATAGTTTGCCTTCTAAGCCACACCCTGTCATGCTACAATGCAATGAACACTTAGCAAGATTAGGGGCTTATGATGCCAGCTCTTCTTCTTCATTGCTAAGGCAAAAACTAAGTAGCCTTCAGGATTTGCATGATTGCATTGAGAAATTGGTGCAACTTCCCTTAACTCAAGAAGCACTTGTCCAAGAAAGCCAAGAGAAATGGGTGGATGATCTCTTGGATGGATCTCTAAGGCTCCTTGATGCATGTACTGCTACCAAAGATGCCTTACTGCACACAAAGGAGTGCACCCGGGAACTACAATCCATTTTAAGAAGAAAAAGAAGAGGAGGAGGTGAAGTGGAGCTCATAGTAGAAGTTAAAAAGTTCTTGACCTCAAGGAAGGTGGTAAGAAAGGCTATATTCAAAGCCTTGGAGAATTTGAAAGGTAATGCAAATAAAAGCAACCTTTCTATCACTAACAAAGACTATCAAACCCTGGCCTTGGTTAGTTTGTTAAAAGATGCTGAAGTGGTTACTTTTTCCATATTTGAGTCTTTGCTGAATTTTTTTTCTGGATCAACACAATCAAAACGAAGCAGCTGGGCTTTGGTTTCAAAGCTAATGCAAAACAAAAGGGTAGGGTACACACAAGGAGCAGATGAGAATGAGTTTGCAAAAGTGGATGCTGCATTGCAGTTCTTTGCATTTAACATGGCAAACAAGTCAAATGACATCAATGATTTGCAAAACAAGTTAGAGAAATTGGGGACCTGTATACAAGACCTTGAAGAAGGACTTGAGTCACTGTTTAGGCGTTTAATTAAAATCAGAGTTGCCCTTCTCAACATCCTTAATCACTAGTTGAAGAATCTAGAGGCATCAAGTTTTGTAATGGCATAGATATTGTCATCTTGGACAAAATTGTAGATAATGTACTTGCTTATTGGTGATATGATAAATATATCACTTAATATCATGTTCATATATTACATATTTTCTCTCTCATTGTTTATGACATGTCATGGATTTGTTATTATAAATATTTCATCATTTTACTATGCTGATATTCTGATAAAGATAGAGTCAAAAAGGTTGCTTCAAATTTCCTTTTAGGCTTTGTACTGAATAAAACAAAATTGGATGACTGTCATATTTTCAAAATTTTCTGCTTTTATATAATCTTAGATTTTGGGTGGAGGCCCAATGCCAATAACAACGGATCTAGGATAGACTCTGATACCATATTAGATTTTGGACCTGGTCCTAACTCAACCCCAAAAGCTAGCTTGTAAGATGAGGACTGTCCAAGGCTTATATATTATTAAATATCCTTATTACTAGTCAATATGGGACTTTCCAACATATAACTTTATTGTTTCATCATTAATACTTAATGGTTATATTTGCATAGATTGTTTACTTTTTAGATGGGGTGAATTTTTATCTTGACCTCTTCTCATGGTATTGCATAACCTCCCTTACAATTTCCCCCTTTATGGACACTGTGTACTGTAATTCAAATGCACTCTTCATCTGCTGTGTTGCTTCATTTCTACCAACAAAGAAAGGTTGAAAACTAGTTTATAAATATTGTAATTATTTTTTCTTAAACCAATTAAGAAAAAGGAAAATGAGCTTCACGTGGATATGATTCATAGACTAATGAGATGGGGTAAGCAATTAGACAAGAACAGATACAAAATGACTACTTATTTCTCTTTAATACAGTAAGGTATCATATATTAATACATGCAATTACACAAACATCAATAAATTAATTGATATGACCTGGGAACATTGCACAAACAATGCCATTCAGATATGACCAATCTTTGATGTCTGAAGATGAAGAGATACCCCCACCTTCCCTCCCCCATTCTCAAGCCATATGTCCTGATTAATGGTATTTATAAATAAAACTGCTTCTCCTCCATCAGACACAAGATCCGCTTCCAATGCTCACTCCAATCACCTGCCCTCATGGAATTCACAATTTAAGTTTTTTTAATTTGGACCTGAAAAGATGAAGGAGACATAGCAAAGGTATCCCATCTATGGCAGATTTCATATTCATGTGATTCCCAAGTTAAAAATTGAGGGATGAGTTGGGAAGGCTGGTTTGTGGGAAGCATTGAGCAAACAATGCGGTTGTAGCACTAGGATGGTAAGACAAGAATTAAGATGATATAGTTGCAAGCTCACTTAATGACATTTGGAAATAAAAAATATTCTTCTTGTCTCCTCCATTCATTTACTAATTGCTATATATTGAGCTGATATCAACTACTAGGAACCAAAGTTCAGAACAAGTTGTATTCTTATCTCCTAGCTATTTTATTTTCTGAGAAGAGAAGATGGCAGCAGCAGAAACAAACACAAAAACTTCTCTTCATAACCGCAGCAACAGCTTACCCTCAGCACCACACCCCGTTGTATCACAAGTTGAGTTGCATTTGAACAGATTGAAGAATTCTGGAGCCACTGCTTCTTTGTCATCAACCTCTATTAGTCACAAACTCAATGGCTTGCATGATTTCCAATACAGCACTGATAAGTTGCTCCAATTGACAACCACCCAACAAGCATTGGCACAAGAATGCAGTGACAAGAAGGTTGATGAGGTATTAGATGGATCTCTTAGGCTCTTGGATATTTGCAGCACAGTTAAAGATTGTATGCTGCAATCAAAGGATATCTTGCATGAACTTCAGTCAGTTATTCGCAGGAAGAGAGATGCAGCAAATGGAATCACAATTGAGGGTGGAAAATACTTGGCCTATAGGAAGAAGATGAAGAAGACAATTGGAAAGGCCTTGGAAAACTTGAAGGCAATAAACAATGAGTTCAAAGTTCCTTCCTCAAACAAAGACAAGGAGACTAATTCCATGCTTAGCATCATAAAAGAAGCAGAAGCTGTCACTGTGAGCTCCTTAGAATCTTTGTTGTTGTTTATCATTGGCCCAAAGGGACAGTTAAAGCAAAGCAGATGGTCAATGATCTCCAAGCTCATACAGCCTAAGAGAATATATTGTGATTCTAAAGAATCAGAAACAAATGAATTCGAAAAGGTTGATGCAGTGTTGCAGTTTCTCATCAGTTCAAAGCCTTCATGTAATGAGAATTTTCAAAAAGATATGCAAAACTTAGAGTTGTGCATTGAAGATATAGAAATAGGAGTTGAACGCCTCTCAAGACAACTAATTAGAACCAGAGTTTCCCTTCTCAACATTTTAAACCACTAGTCAATCAAACTATGTTGTACATTGATGTGATGAGATTAAAGAAAAGTGTATATACTTTTTGATCATGTTTCATCTTTCTAACCCTTCACATTCTCAGTTCTCCATTTTTTCTCTATGAAAGATAGTAATTAGAACAAGAGTTTTTGTTCTTAACATTCCAAATGTTCACTGTGGATCCCAAATTTAATTTTTTCCCCCACGGGTGTCTCAAATTGTACATAAATGTGATTAAATGGTTTTTATCTGAATCAATTATAGCTACTTGAACATCTGTCTCTCGTTTCCCTTTTACCATGTTCCCTCCACATCTAATCTTCTAGTTTTCATTTCGTTTTTTCTTATTTTTTGGCGTCTCTCTCTCTCTCTCTTTTTTTTCAGAATATAATAATAATTAGAGAACTCTGCATATAAATTATTATGGCCACACGGATTGAATCCATAGCCTAGCTGTAAGGATAACAATAGTGCTGTTCTGGTTGATGATTGAACACAAATCAAATTGAATTCGTGTACATGTGCTAAATTAAACATTTATCATAGTTTATGTGCAAAATACAGTGAACAACGTGGTTGTTGTTCTCCTGCTTGTAATGTGCGCAAGTCAAGTCAGCATCTTATAATGATAATGATTCTTTCTTACTTTCCTTTGTTTTGCAACGACTGCAGATCAGTTGCAATTATGCACACTAATTTAATTGTTTTACAATAAAAACAATGTATTCGACTTCACACACAAAAACAATTCAATTATAACTAAGGGTAAAATAACATTTTAGTCCCTATAAAATATCTGAGTTTTGATTTTCGTCCCTGGAAAATTTTTCTTTTTTAGTTCATCCTTATAAAATATTTATGCTATTTTTTTAGTCCCCGATGTTGATTCTATTGTCAATTGTGGATGTGTCAAACTCCCATAATAGTCAATAATACTTCAGAAGTACCCTAACACATTATATAAGAGTGTTAACTTCCTTAAACTCATTTAGAGAGTCAAATTTCATGGTCAATTTAAAATGAAATTCTTTGTACATTTCCTCCTTCATATATATCAAAAATAGTCTTTGGATGTGTTTAAGGAGGCTAATATTGTTGTATAATGTGCCTGGTACAATACATATGTACTAATTGTGATAGGTGTTCAACACATTCGTAATTAATAGCGGAATCAAACAGCATGGACTAAAAAAATAGCTTAAATATTTTATAAGGATCAAATAAAAAAGAAAAATTTTCCAAGGACGAAAATCAAAACTCGGGTATTTTATAGGGTCTATAACTAAAATGATTCTCATTATGATCATTTGCCCACTTGTGCTGTTGATGAGTAACATTTAGACATTTCTAAGGTTTTGTGTACTTAACCCTTACTGATACCTTTTTACAACTTTATTTGATTCCTTTCCCAAACCCACAATATATATCCAACTAAGAGCATGTTTGGGTGTAATTTCTCCAGAAGTACTTTTAGGTGAAAAAAATAACATGAATCAAAGAGGTCAAATGGATTTACCTTCTCCATAAGTTAAAATTAGTCTTTGTAGACCACCTCCTCCAAAAGCTCTCCCACTTAGCTTATCTAAAAGTAACTAATTTTAACTTATGGAGAAGTTGAATATAATCGACCTCTTTGATTTATGCTATTTTTTTCACCTAGAAGTATTTCTGTAAAAGTTTTACCCAAACATGCCCTAATCTTAATAGAAATTATACATACTTAACATGTAGCAATTGAACAATTTTTTTCTTAGCAAACAAAATAGAACCAGACTGCTGGCGTCTCGTGGCTGTATTGTATCGCTTAATAAATAGTGTGCAAATATAGTACATATCGAAATAAAAATAAAATAAGAAAATAATAAAAAGAAAAGAAAAAGAGAAAAGAAAAAGAAAAAGAAAAAGAAAGAAAAGCACCAAATAGGAAAGAAAATAAAATGGCTAGTCTGCGTGGTCCTGATCCATGTCAGCAGCTGCTGCATCATCCCCCTGGGGAAATAGGCCTGTCCCCAGGCCACTGCAAATACTCCTGAAAGGCTGGGGGATGAGTAGGGTCCACTCCATGCTGGAAATACATACTCTGGAAATGTAGATCAGCACGGTAGAGGGTAGACATATGGGCTATCATATGTGTGCGTTGTGTATCGAAATGCCTGGCCCAGGCAGCAATATCTCTAACCGGAGGTGGTGGTGGTGGCTGGTGTACCGGTGCAGGCTGCGGCTACTCATTAACTGCTAAGTAGTTCTCCTCAATATAAGCTCTGTCCATAGGAGGTAAAATGCGAACCGTAGGGTTCACAACAACCCCCCTGGCCCTGCATAAAGATGTGATAAGAGAAGGGTACCCAAGCCTGATCTTGGAGTTGGGGGTCCTGCGGTAGATGGCAGTAGCGTATTCCCCAATCTTCTGAGTGATGATCCTGGAGGCATTGATCATCTGCTTGGAGAGGATAGTATAGATGAGGTGGGCCATGGGCATAACAATGTCTGAAACATGCCCTGTGGGGTGGATGTTGGCTAAAATCAACACTGTCCACATATGTGTAATTCTCCTCATATCTCTCATGTAAATCCTAGCAGCATGCCTGTACCTGTTCCTCTCGAAGGAATGTCCTGGTAGGCAGAGGAGCTCAGCAGTCTGTAGGTCCAATGGCTCATTACTGTTTTCCCCGACGGTGAACATCCTGTCCTGATACTGGCAGTCAACCAGATCCCTGTGCTCCTCAATTGGGCGTCCTAATATTGCGTTGATCGCATTGTAATCAAAGCTGATCACCTGTCCTCTGACATATGACTCCCGCCTAATGTTGATGTCGCCCTCAGTAATGGCGTTGGCATAGAATTCCCTGACAATGTCGGGGTCAAAGAAATCATTTGGCCTGCTGAGGCGGTCCCAGCGCCTCCTGTGTATCTCAGCTGTAAACTCCTCATACTCTCCCTCACCAAGGATCACAGGTCATTCCTTGATGAAGTTGCACTCAGCGATGTCCACGAAGGCCTCGAAGGTCTTCTGATCCTTCCAACGGAAGGGGTCAAAGACGAAGGTCCTTTTAGGAGCCTTCCCCTTTGCAGCATCAGAGCCCTTCCTAGAAGAGCTGGAACCCTCAACAAATTTAGTGCGAGGCATCTGCAAAAGAAATAAAAAATTTAAGCATCATACTAATTTATTTAAAACTTAAGAAATTAAATAGCCAATTTAATTTCATAAATTTAAAGTAAATAGCCAAACAAATGTGCTCAAAAATTTTGATTTTATTTATTACTCATCTATGCTTATTAAATTAATTAAGACATGCTAAAGTGATCAATTAAAGCAGTCCTAAAAATTCAAAATCTAGCAAAAGTGAGAACTGAGCTCATATTTCAAATCATGTTAATTAGTAACATGCAAGGGGCACAATTATTTTCTAATTAAGGCATGCAAAATATTTAATTTAATTTTTTTAGCAACATGCAATAATGAAATTAATTTGCATATATTACTGAGCTCTATATAAATTACCACCAAATCAAACAGAATGGAAATATTAACCAAATGCAAACTATTTTTGAGATATTTTGTATCATTTATTTCTTTCCTAAAGGGTCCTAAACTTTAAAACTAGCTATCCTAAGGCTAAGCTTAAATAAATCGAAAAATAAAATTCCAATCAGTTAGAAAGGAAGAAAATAGTAAAGACATACCTGATATGAAGTCGGAATTTGAAAAAGGAGGTTGTATGAGTGAGAAACAGGCAAAGGAAAGTAGAAACTCGGAGAGAATGGGAGGAAAGTTCGAATTTTGAACTCCCTCAACGCGTTTTACGTATTTATAACGTAACCTGCGCTACATGCTGCGCTATAGCGCAACATGAAGCGCGCGTCACCACAGAAGGTGAAGCGTGCTGTTGCGCTTCACCACTGTGCTATAGCGCAGGGTGAAGCGCAAACTCCAGAGATTTTATTAGCAACAGTAAAAGTTGCGCCTCACCCTGGGCTATAACGCAGGGTGAAGCGCAGACTCCATTAGTCCCTGAATCTGTTGTTCCTACCTATTTCCATGCAATTTATAATTTACATCCTCAATTTTACAGTTTCCTCATCTTAACAGGTGATTATTAAAACTAAAAATTACTGAAAATAAAAATAAGATAAAATTAAAAGCAATAAAAACTTACAAACACTGGGTTGCCTCCCAGGAAGCGCTTGTTTAACGTCTTAAAGCTCGACGCCTGTATTGCATTGTCTTTTATGGTGGCCTCAAGTGGAGGATGATGTTGGTCTCTGTACCAGTCCTACCTTTTAATTCCCATCCTCCTTGCCAGTTGTTGATTATGATCTCATTGTTATGGTCATCTTTAGTGTCAGATGTTGATTTCCTTTTCTTTTTAAATTTGAATTCCCAGATTGATTCTGGGTCTTTTACTTTCATTCTTGGCTTCCTCAGAAATTCGGAGCCTTTTGATTTTGTAGAATTTAGAGGAGAGAATTCTTTTCTTAGAGGTATGCCTCTATCAATATGAAACACAATTGTTTCATCTTTTGCATTTATTGTGTACTCCCCTCGATCAACATCTATGACCATTTTAGCAGCTTTCATAAATGGTCTTCCCAGTATAAGGGGGACTTCAGTATCCTCCCCTGTTGTATCTGCAACAAAGAAATCAAGTATGTATGCAAACTTATCTACTCTTACCTCGATGTTTTCCAAGATTCCATGAATGTTTTGAGCAGATCAGTCTGCAAGCATGAGTTGCACCTTTGAAGGCTTGACCTTTACGTTACTCAACTTTTGAAAGTAGGAGAGTGGCATGAAGTTGATGCTTGCTCCTAAGTCTAACAAAGCAAAAGTTGAGGGTAAGTTGTCAACAGATAAGGGTATAGTGAACTTACCTGGGTCAAGCGGTTTACTGGTCACTAAGGCCTTTTCTTTAGACTGGACTTCCTTTTCCTCATCTTGAAGAACTGGCTCATTGCTTGATGCTTGTTCTTCGAAGATGGTTGCTTCTTCATCATGGCTTTCCTCCTCTGACATGTCACCTTCAGTAGTGATCACGTTGCATTGTGCCTTTGGATTTGTTTCTGTAACAGCGGAGAAGTTCTGTTTTCTATATTCCGCCATTTCAGATGCTAGTTGACCTACCTGGTTCTCGAGAGTCTTGATAGATGCCTCGGTGTTTGTTTTGAATCCTGAGAATCCTTGCACCAGATTGTCAATCTTTGACTCTAGAGAGTTCAGTTTGTCATGAGTTGATGGCTGCTGCTGATATGGAGGCTGTCTTCCACTATTATGATTCCATCCAGAGTTCTCCATCCTTGGTTGTACTGATTATTATTATTGGAGAAGTTACCTGGCCTTCCCTGATTACCCATGAAGTTTACCTGCTCGGGCTGTGCTTCTTGAACTGCGCATTGACCATTAGGGTGGTCTCCTCCACAAAAGTCACAAGCCATTTGTTGGGTAGGAACAGGTTGTGAATAAACAACTTTCAATTGTTGAGGGAGTGCCTTCAATGTTTCAGCTAATGCTTCTATTTGTCGTTTTATTAGCTTATTCTCTGCTAGTAAAGCATCGTTCTGATTCAACTCCAGCATCCCTTTAGGTGTAGGTGCAGACTGCCTTCCACTTGAAGCTTGTTGATCGTTGGTAGCCAAGTTATTTATGATTTGAAGGGCTTGATCAACATCAGCGGTTAGGATCGTACCTCCTGCTGCAGCATCTATGATAGATTTGGAATCTGAACGTAACCCCTTGCAGAACATGTTCAACTGGGCTATGTCTTCGAATCCATGATTTGGGCATTTGCGCAACAGGGATTTGAACCTTTCCCAAGCTTCGTACAATGGTTCATCATCTCTCTGTCGAAAGGTAGAGATTTCTGCCTTGGCTTCAATAAGCTTCCCAGATGGAAAAAATCTTGTCAGAAATTTCTCCTCAACCACACCCCAGCTAGTCAGACTTTGGTGTGGGTGTGATTGCAGCCACTCCTTCGCTTTTCCTATAAGAGAGAAAGGAAAAAGATGTAAGTAGACAGCCTCTAACCTATCATCATTAAATCCCATAGTACCAATCAGTTCATAGAAATTAGATAAATGTAAATTTGGATTTTCGTGATCTAATCCTGCAAACTGGTTAGCACTAATTAGATTTAGATGAGATGTTTTCAACTCAAAAGTCCTAGCATTTTATGGTACAACAATGCTTGAGTGGAATCGTGGCCCTAGGTGGGAGACGTAGTCTCCTAGTGTTCTCCGCACTGGTTGTGCTTCTTCAGCCAAATCTTTTTCTTCTTCCACAAACAACCTTCTTCTCCTCCTCCTTGAATTTCTCCCTCTGTTGCGGCGAGACGTCCTTTCGATTTCGGGGTCGAACTGCAATTGGTTAGGAGTTGTCTGACCTCGCAAGAGCATAAACAAAAACTTGGAGAAGGGTAAGTGTGGAAGATGTATATAATTTTTTTTTTTGATAATATTACTAAATAAAGAAAAATAAATTCCTAATAAAAAGAAAAACAAACAATAAAATAAAATAAAATAAGCTTGATAAACGAACCTCAGGTTCTATAAAGATAGAACCGTTCCCCGGCAACGGCGCCAAAAATACTTGATGGATTCTGGCAAGCGAACCAAAGTCCAACAGTATAATAGTAAGTAGAGTATCGTATCCACGGGGAACTGTTACCTTTATAGAATGAAATTACGTTTACCAAGATAGTAACAAGGGTTGTATAAGGTGAAATCGTTAGACAGAATGTTAGCAAGAGAGATAAAGTAATCAATCAATAATAGAAAGGTAGAGTTAGAGATACTTTACTTGGACTAGGGTTGGACTTCATCTCATCACACCCATTGTGCATATAAATAACTACTTATTTGTGTTGGTATACTATCTAAACTATGTAGCCAAACACTATTGCTAAGACCCCGGGTCTGGCGGTCTTAAACACTCAAAGATAATCCATGCGGGTTCTCCCAGGCGACAGACTTACCCTCGGCTTTATTGCTCTATTTTGTTCCTGTTTGGTTAAGAATTAATTGAGAAGCGTGGCCTACCAGAATAATATACCTTCACTCAAGTACTGTCACTACCCTCACTCATTAGATATACTAACCTCTCGCTTCCAGGACTGACACTCAATTAATCCTCTTCTATTGGTTACCAAGACCTATTAATCAAATGCCCCTTCACTTAGGATACTCACACTACCCTTCGCTCATTAGTAAACATTTCTGTTTGGCTTGCAGGGTAACCAAGTAATCTTATTTCAATCAGGGTTTAGGTTTCCTATGTCTAGGCTCCCCCATTCTCGCTCCTAGTTAATAACGTGAATTATAAACTAGCCTATAATTCCAGACGCAAGCGTGAGAATTAGGAATAACACAGAATAAGACGACCACGATTAAAGATAGGGACCTTATTGACACAAATAAATTAGCATTTATATACACTCAAGGATAGAATTGATTACATCCAACCCCACTGGAGAGTTAGCTATACGAGATAGCCATACCTACTGCTGAAGATGTTGTCACCATCTTCAATCCTTGTGAAGCACTCTTCCTCTCCTACTCTAAGATTTAGCTGGAATACATAGTATTCTAACAATGAGTATTTTCCTACTTGGCTAACTTTCTGACTGAACTGAACTGACCCTAGAGGCGTCTATTTATACAAGAAGGAAGAACAATGGAAATATGGGAAGAAATCCAACTAAAAGAAGTAACTTGGGCCGTGATCGTCCTCTGCGCTACAGGCTGCGCTATAGCGCGGGCTGTAGCGCAGCTTCCAGAGAGTTGCGCTCCACCGGCCGCTATAGCGCGTGGTGAAGCGCAGCTTGCGCGTGCTGCTCCTAGTTTCCTCTTTTACTTTGTTGATTTCTCACCGAGACTGGTTTTTCCTCGATTGCTCTTCCTTGTTTCCCTTTATTTGTTGATGTCTTTGTATTTATCTGTGCGATCCTATTTATTCGGGAAGGTTGTCTGCAACATCCTTGATTGATTGGCTCTGTTTCCTCTTTTATAAATAATATCTTCTTGTAATCCTTGTTTAATGGTCTTCAATCAATCTCCAATCTTGCATGAATCTCCCTTCTTTAATGCTATTTAATTCTTTAAATTAAATTCTTGCAATATCCTGCAAAAATCAGCAATAAATCCATTAAAATAGCATCAAACATAATTAGGATAAATAAATACAAATTATTAAATATTTAGTAAAAACGGTTATAAATGGGGCTAATTTACTATTTTACCCTTGATAAGTGACTAAAATTATATACTAAAATTACTTATATTTTTCACTTATCAACTGCTCTGATACCAAAATGTAACGTCCTAATTTCTAAATTCAAAAATAATGCCTGTTGGGAGCACTATTTCCGAACTTATAAATTAATTCGTTAATTTCGCGTATCGGAAACAAACATAAACGCTTGGGTAATCCAACCATTACCAAAGCTCCACATTACATAAATAAAACATAAAAGAATCCAACATAACTACCATTAAGGCTCCAATACAATGCATCAGAGTCAACATAGTAAATTCCTAGAAAACAACGAAAACAAAAAACTATGGTAGTCCTGAACCGCATCAATAACAATAATGAGAAAACAAAGTATAAGCAGAACACAAAGTCTAGTCTGTGGTACTTCATGTATCATCTACTACTCGTCCTGATCCTGAAACTCATCCTGCACAACTGAAATATAGTTCCCGTATCGTGGGATGAGACTACGTCCCAGTGAGTGTAACCAGTGTGTGCAGTGTGGGGAAAGCAACCAAGAACTACCATAACATTCATGTTAATTTCAAGAAAACATAAAGAAAACAATTAAATATAATTGAACATATTGGAGACAATGATTCTTATGCAATGCATGGCTGTGAGGTGTTGTTACCCGACACCCGGGGTCTTTTCTCTGTAACGTGACTGTGATGAGCGCTCGGCCATGTAACCAAGGACCGTCGTCCAAGGTTACCTATGATTAAATCTTAAATAGCATTTAAATATAATAATGTGATTGGGGACCCCATCTCCCTCTTGGCCATGAGTTTGATGTGGTTACCCCGTTGTAATTAAATAATTTGCCCGAAGGCCTGTGATGGTCAATGACCTTGTGATAGCCCGAAAGCTCTATGATTTCTCTTAAATTCAGAATTTTATGACCGTGATGGCCAAAGGACCATGAATTACAGAATAATATAATCAAGAACCATCAAACATAATCAAGAAACAACAACATAATCAAGAACCATCATACAGAATCAACCAATCATCTACCCTAAGGTTTTGGCAATTCAAAACATACAATAATCGGTATATTCACAAATCTTATGATCATACTATACATATATCATTAATTCATAGAAGGAAAGGGGAGAAAGAATAGGGAACATGCAATGGCAATCATCCAGAACAAACAAGTGAAAGTCCACCCACCTGTGAGTCGGAAAAAAGGAGAAAGAACGAGGGAAAGGGGTGCCTTGATAGGCAAAGATTGATGCAAGACTTGTTCTTGATGAGTAGAAATCGTTCTTGGCCTTTGCTGGGACTTTCTCTCACTAGAACCACTCTATCTCTCTCTGAAAAATGTGAAGAAACGGGAGAAAACTGACTGAAAACCATCAAAAACGCGTTTTATGTGGTGCAGTAACGGACCACTCGCTTATGCTGTTTTTTTTCGCTTAAGCCGTTTTTGTCCAGAGAGCACCCCAAAATGACTCTGAAATTCTCTTAAGCGAAAATGAGTTTGTTTGATGGTGCGATTTTCATCAGAACCCTATCATATAACCTATCAAACGGAAGCCCCGGAAATAAGCTTTCTAATGAGAGTAGGATTACCTCAATCGGACATCTAAAACTCTAGATATTTGCAATTTAGTGCACCAAGGTCATTAGGCTTAAAACCAAAATCAAGTTACAACCTTAGTTTTTGCCTCTTAAGCTTTCATGTACCTATTCTTTTCTTCATTCTACTTTACGTTATGATATTCCTATGAATTAAAGTCTTAATTAGCATGATGTTACAATATCATGAACCCATTTCGTATTTTGTGTCATGGAAGTAAAAAGGCAGTCCCTTAGGTGGCCATAGCAACCGGGTTTGGTGCAAATTATATAGATGTCTTCGTACTCGATGTTATACCAAAGGTTTTATTATTTTTCATTTAGAAAAAATTATAAAAAGAGAAAAACTAACCACGTGTATTGCTTTCTAGTGGGAAGGATTCTAAATGTACATTTGGTTAATGAAGCCTAATTGTTACTTTTACCTTAACATACGTTTTAAAGAGTTACAACTATAAAACAAACATGCTTAATTTTAAATTTTCCACTATCCTTTTATAATACATACCATATTACTTGAAGTTAAGACACATAATATGTAAAGTCAATTTTTCCTTTTCTAATTTTTTAAAATAAAAAAAAGAAAAAAATTGTCATATTTAAAGCAGTTCATATGAGAATGAGAATGAGCCAAGGACAAATCTACATTGGTTGCCCCCACAAATTTTTTTTAATTTATTCTTAATATTACATATATTAGGGTACTTAATCGTTGGGCTCGGCTTATTTTTTATTTATAAGTTGCTTTAAAGTTAAAGCTAAAAGTAAGATCTTTTAAAAATAAGTAATTTTTTTTTTGTAAAATTTATAACTTAAAAGCTATTCTTTAAGTTAAAACTATTTATTAAAATATAAAAAAATATTTCATTTTGTTTAAAAATAATATAAAGAGTTTTTTAATACAAAATTCTATATATTTGTAATTAATGAGTTATGAGTTATTTTAAAATACTATCAATAAAATTAAATATTTAATTTTTTATTATCATTTTTTTATATTGGTTATTTTTTCTTATTTAGAGAAGATTAGATAATATTCAAAATTATAGATAAAATTTTATTAGAAATGTTAGTCTATAAAAAGTAAAAAAATCAAAAAGGAAAACATACGGACATTACAAAGAATAGGAAAGAAGGGAGAAAATATCATTAGATAACATAATATAAGATTAAAAAAGATTTTGTTTGATTTGAATATATTTTTTAGAATTACATGATAAGAAAAACTAAAAATTTTATTTGCAATTATCTGAATTAAATTAAAGATTTAACGAAAAGGCAGTTGAACTTCTTATACCCGGTTCAACTTTAGATCCCAAAGACACTTTAAAATCATTTGATATTGAACAAATTTGTCAACTTGTTGAGAAATTTTATGCAGATGAAGGAATGAAGAGTTTTATTTAAATAAAGTTTACTATTCTTAACTGAAATTATTTAATAGTTTTATCATAATTTTTAATGGGGTTAAATATGTTTTACTCCCTTAAAATATAACAAAATTTGGTTTTGGTCCCTCATTAATTTTTTATTGGTTTTGGTTCTCCATTTTTCAAAATCACATGATTTTAGTCCTCGTCGTTAGTTATATTCTGTTAAGTGATAACATAGTACTAATTTTTGTGGATTTTTCTATATATGTATTTTCTTTCAAAATTTCCTGAAAATTTCAAAATTCTAAGCAAATATTGTTTAGATTCTAAAATTTGCGGGAAATTACTATATATGTAAAGAGATTTTATAGTAGCATTTTTTGGTAAAAAAAATTGTAGTTTTTTTTTTTAAAATTTACTACACATTAATTTTCTAGAGAAAAAATCACAAGAAATTCTTGTAACTTTTTACTCGAGAAAAATTGTAGTAAAACTGCGAAAGTGACTTAACAGAGTACTGTTAATGAGGAGAACTAAAAACATGTGATTTTTAAAAATGGAAGACCAAACCAATGAAAATATAATTGAGGGGCCAAAATTAAATTTCATCATATTTTAAGGGATGAAAAACATATTTAACATTTTTTAATATTTTATTCCGCCCCAAAGAAAAATTTCTGGGTACACCGCTGATCATAGAGAAAAGAAACATGCAAGGTAATGCATTCGGTGTTCACAAAATGGAAGAGCAAGAGGAATGATGAAAAATAAGTAGGCTAAAGACGAAGATGGAAGGGAACTCACCTGCAGAAGAAGAATACCAACGAAGACGTTGTAAATGGTGCGACTACGACAAGGTTGTGGATGAAAGGGGCGGCGACGAGGTTTTGGACGGTGTGGTGAATCCCCACGACATTGGAATGACAAAGGACGAGTCTCACTTCACCACTTTGAGATTGGGAGGAAGACTCAAGACCGAAGAACTTAATGAAAAAATAAGTAAAAAATATATGATAAAACTGTAAAAACCAATTTTGATGGTCGAAGGGTGAAACATTGAGAAAAGCTCGGCACTATTACATGAAAAAGCTACTGAAAGTGGCTTTTGAAAAAGCTTCTTTTATTCATTTACTAAAAACCAGTGTCAACCACGGGTTCTAAATAAATTAATTTGATGACAATAATTGAAATATTGATATTTTTTATATTAATTAACAATTATCATTGTTCCATGATCAATTTACCGTGGACTACATAAGATTCATATGTTGTCAAAAACTTCTATATATATAATGTTATCCGTCATGGATGTCCGATCTAGACTGTCTTTGACTCTTACCCTAGATATTGCCACATATAGTTGACCATGTTTGAATACAGGTCGTGGCAAATATAAACCCACACGAGACAACACTTGACCCTGATTCTTATTAATGGTCATTGCAAAGCAGACACAAGTAAGGAACTGACGTCGCTGAAATTTTAATGAAGACATGTTATCAGTTGGAATCAGGTTCATGCAAGGAATATATACGTTGTCCCCTTGCCCATTAGCGTCAACAGTGAATGCTCCAATGACATTGACGACAAGTTTAGTAACTATTAACCGCACACCATTGCATGGTCCAACAAATAGTGAGATAAATGATATATTAACAAATTACAGTAAATTTAATGTAAATCAATGAATCAACACAATTATCATATTTCTTAATTTGTGTTTTTACGTAATAAAAAAACTTAAGTGGATTATGAAAAAAATTGATCTAATATAATAATAATAATAATAAAAGAAAACTAATGTGTGGGAAAGAAAAATGGTAGTAGCAATATTGCCCTCGTGTACTGTGGGAACAATTTTAATATAAAGTAAATAAAATTAATAAATTCAATAAATAAGAGGGATAATAAGTTAAAACATTAATAAATAAAATTCAGAGATAAATGATAAATTGAAAAAATCACATTAAACTTAATATAAATCAACAAATTTATAATATTTTTTAATGTATGCTTTTTATGTAATGAAAAATCAGGAATGGATGAAGACAAAAATTATTTTAGTATAATAATAGTAGAACAATAAAATTAATGTGTGAGAAAAAAAAAAGAAAATGGTAGGAGCTCAACTGCCTCCCGTAGAGGATATCCTCGATTTATAAAAAAAATACTTTTATAATGAAACATATTAATAGAAACGAATAATGAGAGAAAATGTTTTAATATAATAATAAAAAAAGAAAATGAAAGTGTGATAACGGTAAGAGTAAGACTACCTCCCGTGGAGGATACCTGCTATTAAAAAAAATCAATTTACTAAAGTGAGAATAGTGTAACTAAAAAAATGGAAGTTTGAACACACGAAACATGTATTGTGGAAACAATTATAATATAGATCAAATATAATAAATAAATCAAAAAAATAAGATAGATAATAATTTAAAACATCAGTAAATAAAATAGATAAATAAATGATATATTAGAAAAATCACGTTAAATTTAAATCAATATACTTATTATATTTCTTAATATATGTTTTTATGTAATGAAAAAACAGGAATGGATGACGAAAAAAACTGTTTTATAAATAATTTTTATTAATGTATAAATATAGGTTATTTTATTGGTAATGTATGGATATAGGTTATGCATAAATGTAATTTTTTTCCAATAATAACAAAAATATTTTTAATTAAATAAATAGTTTAAAAAATTATTTCTATAATAAATAAGCAACAAACTTGAATGTGTGAAAAAAAAGGAATGGATAATGAGAGAAAATATTTTTATAGAAACGAATAATGGGAGAAAATACTTTTATATAATAAAGCTAAAAAAAGAAAATGAATGTATGATAAAAAAAAGAAAAAAAGAAAACGACAGGAAATGACCACCTCATGTGGAAGATACATTTCCTTCATAAAAAAATGATTTTACTGAAACTGATAATTCATGACAAGTGTTATGGGAGAACAATTTTAGGATAGAGAATAAATAGATAAATAGAATAGATAATAGAGATAATAAATAAATGAAAACATTAATGAATAAAATAGAGAGATAAATTATGTAATGAAACAAAAAAGTATGAATGAATAATGAGATAAATTGTTTTAATATAATAATGAAAAAAGAAAATTAAAGTGTGATAAAAGGGGAGGAAAGAAAACGGTTGTTAAGAGCACAATTGCCCCCGTGGAGGATACTCGTGATTTATAAAAACAACAATTTTGTAATTAAACATATTAAAATGAACAAATAATGAGAGGAAATATTTTAATATAAGAATGATAAAAAAGAAAACGAATGTGTGATAAGAAAACAGAAAAAGAAAGAAAACGATAAAAGGAGGACGGTGTTCCGTGGAGCATATACATGTGATTCATAAAAAATCACTTTATTAAAATGATAATGAAAAAACTAAAAGAATGTAAGTGAGAAAACATGACATATGAGAAACAATTTTAATATAGATTGAATAGATAAGAGAAATAATAGATTAAATTATTAATGAATAAAATAATGAGACAAATAATATATTGAAAAAGTGAGAAAAATTATCATCTTAAATAACAAAAGAATTTAAAAAAGTAAGTTAAAAAAATTATTGGAGAGAATATGTGCTTTTAAAAAAAGAACTGCTTGTACCCGTGTAAAGAAAAAAGAAAAATTGGATGAATAGTAAAAAGTTGTTGAGCGTGGTATCATTTTATTAAAATGACAATGAAAAACTAAAAGAATGTAAGTGAAAAAACATGACACATGAGAAACAATTTTAATATAGATTGAATAGATAAAAGAGATAATAGATTAAATTATTAATGAATAAAATAATAAGACAAATAATATATTGAAAAAGTGAGAAAAATTATCATCTTAAATAACAAAATAATTTAAAAAAGTAAGTTAAAAAAATTATTGGAGAGAATTTTTGTTTTAAAAAAAAGGAACTCGCTTGTACCCGTGTAAAGAAAAAAGAAAAATCAGATGAATAGTAAAAAGTTGTTGAGCGTGGTAATAACGTTAAGAAATTATAGATAAGTTGTTTTTTATTTGCAAGAGATTTTAAGAAATTTTGTTTGGGTCATTTTCTCTCTAACGGAGAAGAAAAAACCTAAAAGAGATATTCTATTTGTACAACGGGATTTTGTACAACGTACACGTGTCACGTTCCCAAATCAAATGCGCAAATGCTATATAAAAAAACCAAAACGTGAATTAGTCACGTCAAAGTAAAAAAGTTGCCTCTCCCAGTACACATAAAGCTGGTCTTGATGTGAAAAAAAATTAAAAGAATAGAAAAAGAAAAATCGAAACAAAAAAGAGATGGGAGGTGAGAGATGCTCCAGTACCCGCGTTTCTTTACTTTCTTCTCCCACCATTATCTTGTGTTCCTTCTTCCACAAGTTTGAAAGAAGCAAAATGTGAGTAGGGAAGCAAAATGTGAGAGCAAACATGTTCATAAGGAGTCGGTCCTAAACTTCCATGCTTGTCTGATTTTCCTGGGTCCCTAACATTTCTCTTACAGGTGTGTTGCTATCATTTATGTATCTTTTGTGACTCTGGTTTATTCCCCTGTTTTTGCAAGTTCTGACCTTTTCTTTCTTTGTTATTAGGAAAGAAGATTTTACATGTTGGGAAGTAGAAGGTTCCTAAGTTTCGAGGGGGAAAGAAATTGCTAGGAAGGTATTCTCTTACAGGTGGGTTCCCATCATTTATCTCACATTTGTCGTTGTGGTTGATTCCCCCGTTTTTCCAAGTTCTGATCTTTTAATGGTGTAGAGCAAAGGTGAAGAAGTTCTAAATCTTAGTCATAATTTAGTTACAAACTGCTAGTGAACTAGTTATGAACTGAATGTGAATAAGTTATAAACTTAATTTAAGTTAGATATGAAATGAATGATTTGCATTGACTTCATCAATATTGAAGTGGGTGAAATTCATAATTTGTGTTTTAGTATTGTAGTTTTGCTCATGATATGTTTGTTAGATAAAATGGGTGATATTTTTTCCCCTCATAGTTTGTGTAATTTATTTTGTATACCTGAGCTAATTAAAGTGGTTTTCCTAAATAGGTCGATGGGTGAGAGTGATGAAATAACATCAGAAAATAATAGCCTTGCATGTATACAAAGTGAAGAACCTTATACCCCACATGATGGCGATACTTCATTAACAATATGTGATATAGTTTTTGAACCACAAGAGGGAATGTCATTCAAATCTGTGGAGGAATTCAAAGACTTTTACAAAAATATGCCTTTCAACAAGGGTTTGGTTTTGTGATAAGAACCTCAAGAAAGAACTCTTCTGGCTGTGTTCGTAACCTTGTATTAGCATGTGCTCGCCAAGGACACAACAAATCAACCGTGAAGAACTCTTTCAAAAGTGTGTCATCAATCAAAGTTGATTGTGGAGCACATGTTAGTGCTTGCTTGAAGTCTGATGGGTTGTATTACATAACCAAGGTCAATGTTCATCATTCTCATGATCTGAATCCAAGCAAAGCAAGATTGTTCAAGTCAAACAAAGAGATGAGCATGCATGTAAGGAGAGTCTTGGATGTCAATGATAGGGCAGGGGTGAGATTGAACAAAAGCTTTAATTCCATTGTTACAGATGTGGGGGGCTATGAAAATTTGCCTTGTATTGAGAGAGATGTGAGGAATTATATTATAAAGGAAAGGCGAGCAATTGGCAAAGGGGGTGATGGTGAGGCTCTCAAGTTGTATTTTGCTAGGATGCAAGAGCAAAATAGTGACTTTTTCTATGACATTGATTTGGATAATGATTTTCATATTAGAAATGTGTTTTGGGCAGATGCAAGAAGTAGGGCAGCATATGTGTCATTTGGTGATGTGATTACATTTGATACAACTTATCTTACAAATAAGTATGATATGCCATTTGCTGCATTTGTTGGGGTTAATCATCATGGCCAATCGGTACTACTTGGATGTGGGTTGCTATCTAGTGAAGACACTGCAGGATTTGTGTGGCTATTTAGATCATGGTTAAGGTGCATGTCAGGCATTCCTCCCCAAGCAATCATAACTGATCAATGTTATGCTATGAAAAATGCAATTGAGATAGTGTTTCCCAGTACACATCATAGATGGTGCTTATGGCATATACTGAAGAAGGTACCCCAAAACTTTCAAGGCATAATGAATACATTGCAGTTATTTCTCAATTACAAGCTGCAATTTACGATACATACACAATAGCTGAGTTTGAAGAACAGTGGGAAAAGGTGATTAATAAATATAATTTGCAAGAGGATGATTGGCTTAGGGGTTTGTATGCTGAACGTCATCGGTGGATACCTATATTCTTGAAACATCATTTTTGGGCAGGAATGTCAACTACACAACGTAGTGAGAGTATTCATGCTTTCTTTGATGGATATGTCCACCATTCAACTACCTTGGAGCAATTTGTTACCAATATGACAATGTGCTTCGAGACAGGGCAGAAAAGGAGTTCCAAGCTGATTTTCAATCTTTAAATAGCACGGTGTCTTCTAATACAAAGTCTCCAATTGAAAGACAATTTCAAGAAAATTATACTCATAAAAAATTCAAAGAGGTCCAAGCCGAGTTCAGGGCTACAACTGATTGTCATGCATCATTAACACTACAAGAAGGTTGTGTCTGCACTTACAATGTAGTGGAGGACATGGTTTTTGGGGATAAACCTAAAGAAGTTGACTTTATTGTGGTGTTTAATAGAGAAAACCATGATATCAAGTGTAAATGCTTGTTATTTGAATTTCGAGGCATCATGTGTAGGCATTCTCTTGTTGTGCTTGGTATAGAAAGGGTGAAAGAAGTGCCTTCCAAGTATGTTTTATCGAGGTGGAGCAAGAACATGAAAAGAAGACACACATATATTAAGAGTAGCTATGATGTTAAGCAATTAAAGCCTCAAATGAAAAGATTTGATGAATTATGTAAGAACTTTTATGAAGTTGGTGAAGTCGCTGCAGAACCTGTTCAAATTTCCCTTACTTGATAACAAAATAAGCGTGATTAATTACAAGCATTTTCAAAAGTATACATTGACATTAAATTACATGTATAAAAGTGCATGGTATAACAAAAGTGGTTTCATCATAACCATTTACACCAAAATTTTGCACTACTTCTAAGCTTCACTACACATTGCATCAAATCCTCGAGTATGTTATCTCAACTGGCCCCATAGTTTTGCACCCTTTAATACTGTCTCTCTAACTTCATTTTCAGGATGTCTAACCCAATCACAGATATAGTCTTGACGAAACTTCAGAATTTGTTCCTGCAAGGATAAACAATTCAATTGTTAGATATTCTCTCATAACAAACCCTATGAATAATAAAAATAAAGCATTTACTTACATATTTAAAGTATGGCATCTCTTTGTTGGGCTCCCACAATTCCATGAACTTCAAGACATACACTCCACAGTCATATCTTCAAAAGAAACACTACTGCTTAGAATGTGGGAAATGTGAATTCATTATTTGTTGTAAACAATTTATAAGTTCAAAACTCACAGGTTAGGTTGTTCTGGAACTTCAGCATAAACAATTTCTAATTTGACATCTTCCTTTCTCAACGTACCATCAAGTGACAACAAAAGCATTTCCATTTTTGATTTCTGTGGAATAAATTGTAATTCCATGTTACACTATTGGCTTTTGTTAATACTACAAGTACATGAAACCTCGTCGCAAACTATTGACAAGTACAAAGTAAGAAGAAACGAGGTTAATACCGTTACTTCATCCAAGCATTGCTTTGCAAATGAATTAACACGGGCTAGGGAGTCTAACACATGCAACTTCTTCTCCCCCCAATCCAACACATAACATGACCAATGATCTTCAAATAAGGTTGGGGCAAATATCTACATAATTAGAAAACTTTTTATCAATATATGCGTCATTATTACACGGGAAAACATGTTTAATAAAGCATATTACCAATTTACAATGAAGAATGTTGTATCCTAGTACACCGGGATAAACATATTGTCTCATGTCTTCGGGCCTCCATTCTCGAACCATTTTTTTTCTTAGGTGATTTACCACTATTTCCTTTATTTCATATAAAATCATTGTAAACAATTTCCAAGTAACCCTAAATAAATGTAATTAAAGTCAAAGTACAGACCATGAATTCGGTTGGCAACATATGACGAGTAACAATACCATGTTCTCGTCGTTGTTCCTCTATCATGAACTTTCCGGCAAACGAGATAACCTAGCAATTTCCCTCATAAGCATATTGTAAAGCATTATATTCATAACTTTTAAAATAAATAGTTATTAGTCGTTTACACTTACTATATTAGACACCCATTCGGTTGGTGCTATTGTGTGACAATCTCCCCTAGTCAGGTATAGGCCGAACATGTGACTCATGATGCTGCAATAAAAATAAAAAATAATTGTCATGTATATAATGTATATAAATACATAAAGTACAGACCCTAACCCTAATCATATGTAATATTGACATACCTCTCACGACTAAACTTTCCATCCGGTCTATGTGCGCAATACTGATATAAACTCTTTACTGCATAAACAATTGACTTCTTTGAAAGGCCTTGTGACATGTAAACTGGCTTTTAAGAAGCAAGTATCTTTGCATTACGAACAGGAAAACACCTTTTATTGTGCGTGATTTGCTTGATCTCCTCCGAATTTCTACCAGCCATAGCTACTTCATGATGTAAAACAATAGCCATTGTGTCTTTTTTTTCTAAACCTTCATCATCATCATTGTTTACCCCGCCATCTCCTTGTCCTCCTCCTCCTCCTCCTCCTTCTTCTTCTTCTTCTTCTTCCTCTTCCTCCTCCTCCCCCTCCTCCTCCTCAAACTCACTCTCCCCCTCCTCATCCTCCTCGTCCTCTTTTTTTTGGCACATGACGAAGATGAAGCACGACTGGTTGAATTTTTCACCAATTTACTATCAAGTGGTATAAGAATCTTCTCCATCACTTCCTTAAATACAAACTTGGTTATCTACACAACAAAAACCATAATTCAATGTCATATTTTAAGGCTGGAAAATAGAGAACCATAATGCATATTGAAGTTAAAAAAATGAGATCAAAAGTGAACCTCATGCTTGAAGACATTTTTGACCCATATAGGATCAATTTCTGTCTCTGCAATAGCAATCAAACCCTACAATGTCAATAACCAAACAATAGTGTAAGCCCATCATCATATCATATCTATGTCCAAATCTATACTATAAATCAAGAATATTACTTACATGGTCATTTTTGCGCTCAAATAGAATCCTTTGTTGAATGTTATCATTTCTCCAATACTTTATCAAAGGAGCCTCATTAATTACAACTATAGATGAGATTGGACACTTGTTGAAATAAAACATCTACGCCAAAGTAAATAAATATATTATTAGAATTTGCACTTGTTATATCAATGATATACACCAAATTAATAATTTTCAAAGGTTGCATGTTTTACCTGCAAAAAGTACATACAACCACCGATGCTTGTTTTGCTCCAATCTTTCTTGAAGTCTTTGATTTCTTCAACAAGCCAGTCCAACACGAGTTGGCCCCAATTAAATGTGCTCGGATTCTTCACATCTATAATGGTGGGGAGAAGCTTCGAACTAGGAGTGTCCTTTGATGTAGGACACAAAAATGTCGCAAGAACAAACATAATAAAGGCTCTTATAAAGTCATAAGGGCCACTTTTCATCCCTAACATTGCTCTTAGATCAGCTGCCTTTTTCCCCCTAAATCGCTTTACATCATTACTATAATCTATCACATCTTCTAGATTAAATAGTGTACCCTCACATGGTATGCCTAATACATAACCCACATCATGTGCTGTCATGTCAAACATTCTTCCAGCCACATGTAAACATTTCTCATTTACATCAAATCTCTTGACCAATTCTAAGCAAATATCTAACCCCATAAACTTACAATCTACATGAAGCAAATTCCCAAATCCCATTTTTCTTATTTCACTCTTTTTGTTTTTTTCCCAAAGTCTCAAATGTTGATTTCAACATTGATGGAGAACACCTTGATAAGAATGCAGGCTACAAAAAAAATATATTACAATATTGCCCATTAGTATGTTGACAATGCCTATTCATTTAACATGTGCAATTAAATAACAAAATAATGCAATTAGAATACATTTTATTTTGCTTTACAATCAAACTCAAGACTTACTCTTTTTGACAATATTTGTTTTGCTTTCCTTGTATGCTTCTTCTCCATCAAGAGTATTCCGACGTTTTCGTGCCATCTTTCTCAATCCAAGCTGAATCATAAACAAGTTGCAAACCTTAATAAGTGTCTAACCCATTATAAATCACGCATCAAATGAAAATAAATCAATATTAACAGGTTATAAACCTAAGTTCACATGGTTATAAACTCGACATTCATAAGTTACAAACCCATTATAAATCATACATCAAATGAAAGTAAACCACTATTAAGAGGTTATAAATCTTAGTTCACATGGTTATAAACTCAACCTTAATAAGTTACAAACCTATTATCAATCATACATCAAATGAAATTAAATCACTATTAACAGGTTATAAACCTTACTTCACATGGTTATAAACTCAACCTTAATAAGTTACAAACCTATTATAAATCATACATTATATGAAATTAAATCACTATTAAGAGGTTATTAACCTTAGTTCACATGGTTAAATTACAAACCTATTATAAATCATACATTATATGAAATTAAATCACTATTAAGAGGTTATTAACCTTAGTTCACATGGTTATAAACCCCACCTTAATAAGTTACAAACCTATTATAAATCATACATCAAACGAAATTAAATCAATATTAAAAGTTAACACCCCTTTGCATCACAATGTTCATAGTGTATCATCAACGATGTAGAAAGAGTTTGTTCAGAGCAAATCAGGCAAACAAGGCAAATTTTCATGAACACACACACATATTACACAGTTGTTCACAACTTCACATCAAACAGAAAGGTGCTTAGAAGTTAGAACTACATCATAGAGACAAAACGAAGGAATTTTCATGGTGCAATGGTAACATTTTGTCAACATTAAATAGAGCAAAACTTGCTTGACTATAATGACAACGACAGCATCATGTATACCATATATAGACAATATAATAATAATGATAAAATTTCAGATCAGGCTAAATCAGTAACATTATGACCCCAAGATACATACGCCAACAATAGTGAAATCATGATTAGGGTCTACTGATTACAGAGCTGGCTAATGAGATGCTTTAATAGATAATAATAATATATAAACATGGAAAGCAAAGACCAATTAACCTTGAAATGCCTATACTCTATATGGGTGAGGACAAACAAACTTGTTTGATTGTCCTAAATTAACAAACACATTAAAAAAACCAGAGATTAACATAGAAGGAAAATAATAACAGTAGTCAATTAGAGAGTGCCTATCCTCTCCCACGTTCCACCTAAATTCCAGCCCCCTGTTCTATCCCCATTCCTCTGTATAACATCCCTAACAAGCCTAACAGCCACTCACGCACATTGCTCGCCCCAAGCTACCAACTCAGGAGTTGGTTATGCAATTCATTTTCTCTGAGATTTTATAAGGTGTGTGTCGATATTTTTACCAAATCAAAACAGAGAAGACGATCGCAGAAACGCACCCGAGCGCGGAGGAAGACGATCGGAGAAGCAACCCGGAGCGCGGAGGAACCCGAGCGTGTGTAACGGGCAAAATGGAGGGGGAAATGGAGGGAAGATAAGGAATGGTTGTGGACGATCGGATACAAAGCGGGGGACAGCGGAGGAAAACGATCGGAGACAGAGAACTCAAATGGGGAAAATGGAGAGAAAAATGGAGGGAAGAAGGGGACAGGTTTAGACGGTTCTTGCAAAAGGAAACTGCCCAAAATGATTTTCAAATTTCACTCAGTTTTTAATTTTTTTATTTCTTTATCTTTTTATTTTAATCAACAGCAGGCTTTATGCCATGGGCAGCAGTGCGCAGCTTTATCCTTGGAACTCCCAATATCACGTTTTCATTTTTTATATAGCATTTGTGCATTTGATTTGGGGACGTGACACGTGTACGTTGTACACGGTTGTACAAAATCCCGTTGTACAAATAGAATATCTCAACCTAAAATAAGGTAGGGCAAGCACAAACATTAAAGATTTTCTCTTTAGATTCTAGAGGTAGAGGACGATATTTATTAGGCTTAAATATGTTTTTAATCCTTATAAATATAAGTCATTTTGTTTTTAGTCATTGTAAACTTTTTTTTTTTTGGTTTTTCATCCCTATAAAATTTTTCGTTTGCCATTTTGGTCACTGTCATTGACTTTAAGCTTATGTGGCTAACGGAGTGCCACATCATCATGCCACATGTGATTTTTCTTCCAGCTTAATTTTATTTTTAGTCCCTATAAATATGGTCTTTTTGTTTTTAGTCCCTATAATTTTTTTTTTGGTTTTTAATCTCAACCCCATCTAACATCACAGTCTCATTTTGCTTCTTCTACTGCATTGTTACACTTGAAATTCTTGAACTCTTCATGGTGGATTTAAGGAAATAAATTCTTTATGTATTCAATTATTTAAAATTTTAAATTTTAAATTTGTCCACATTTTCGTTAACGGTTCACTGGTGGCCAATTCTTTTTTATTCCCGCATGTCAAATTTTTTATCTTAAGTTGATCCCCACTCTAATTAAATTCTTAATATAAATACTTAACAATGGACCAAATTCAATGTACTACAAAATTAGGTATAATTGCTTCGTTTCATTTATAATTTTTTTGTACAATTATTAAAGTACAAAACATAAATATTAGACATAGAAAATGAAATATATCTACTCATTTAATTTTAAAAATAAAATAGAAAATGTTATCATATTTTTTTTAAAATTCATTATCATATATTTATTGTATATGATATTATAAACTATACTCCACTTAAATTATAATCCACTTCATAAAAAAAAAGATAATAATTTTTTTTTGTTAAGCAAAAATGTAATAATAGGAGTACAAGGGGTACTCCAACCCAATACAAAGTAACAATTACAACTTCAGCCAACTAAGGCAAGACCCAAGTAATACCACCAATACATAACATAAATGAAAAAAAAGATAACAATTAACAAATAAATAAATTTTAAAAAAGGATGAAACTAATATATTATAATATTCAAAGAAACTAATATATTATAATGTAAATATACAAAGAAACTAATATATTATGAGGTAAAATTTAAATTAATTTTTTTTTCTCTTGAGTACACAATGTTTATTATCATACCTTATCATTTCTTCAAATTAAATTATTTGAGTTTCTTCACAATTGATAATAGTAATTTAATAGGTATAACTATTATCTTTATTTTTTTAAGTATTGTTATATATATTCAGTTGAGCATGTTTTGAAAAGCCAAATATGTTTTAAATTATAGTTATCATTTCCACTATTAATATAATAAAATCAATATCTATTACTCAACTAAATGCTCACATTATTATTTTTACTATCTGTGGTGATGTATCAACAAGGACTTAAAACTCTTATTTACCGTGATAACTTCAAGTGTATTAAAATTTCAAATAATTGAATACATAAAGAATTTATTTCCTTAAACCCACCATGAAGAGTTCAAAAATTTCAAGTGTAACAATGCAATAGAAGAAGCAAAATGACACTGTGATATTGGATGAGGATGAGATTAAGGTGAAAAACAAAAAAAAATTATAGGGACTAAAAACAAAATTAGGCTGGAAGAAAAATTATATGTGGCAGGATGACATGGTATTCCATTAGCCACATAAGCTTAAAGTCAACGACATGGACCAAAATGACAAACGGAAAATTTTATAAGGATGAAAAACCAAATTTTTTTTACAGAGACTAAAAACAAAATGACTTATATTTATAGGGACTAAAAATATATTTAAGCCTATTTATTATTATTTCTTTATTTATTATTTTTATTATTTGTTATAAGGCGAGGGATACACTGATGACCCTCAACCAAACTTATTCCATGACAAAGATATTAAACTGGTTCATTTTTAAATAGGGATGAGAATAGGCCGAGCTAGGCTTTGCAAGGCCTGAGCCTGGTCTGCATCTTAAGCTCATGGCTTGAGTCTGGCCTGTTACTTGACATAGGCTTTATTTTATGGTCTGAGCTTGACCTATTTAAAGCCTGACAAGACCTGAAAGCCTGTTTAAAAGTCTGTTTTATAGTAAGGTACTTAAATATATCATAAGCATATATATGAATAGACTTATAGGCTCAAATTTTTAACATACTTAAATGTTTATACAAGCTAATAAGTATATAATTAAAAGGAAAAGTAATAAAAAATCTTTATAATAATAATAGCAATATAAAAATATTAGTATTTTATTTATATTTAGTTAAATAGACCGACCTTATAGACTCATAAGGCTTTTTCGATGGCCTGGAGTCTGGTCTGTTTTGCTATTTAGGCTTTTGAAAAAGCCTTAGCCTGCTCAATTTAAGATGTAGGCCAAGTAGTAAGTCCCTGAAGAACAACCTGAAATGTTCCCACCCCTATTTGTAAACTAACAGGAAAGATATCTAGAATAGTTATAGTTTACTCTATCTCCTTTAGTTATTTTTGGTGCAACTATCACCTTTAGACTTTAGTAATATTCGTCGTTATCATCTTTCTCATAATTTTCGGTAGCTAGGCTTTCATACCCGACCCAATCGAGTAGTGTGTCTCTCTCTCTCTCTCTATATATATATATATTTATATATATATATATGCACTAACACTTAATAGTTAGGTAAGTGTTTAGTAAGATTGTAGGGTCACGGCTTGGGTAACACAAGCAATGGGAGATGCATATATATCCTCGTATCGTATTATATATATTGTACTTAAAAAAGCAGGGAAAGGCTATTCTAGAATGAAAACAACAATGTGCATAAATAAAGATTATTACTTATTAATTTATAGTTGCATGAAACAACCGTATAGCTACCAAAACAGAGTAGCATGCTTCATAATAAAATAAGAGCCTAATAAGAACATAGAAGCATGCTTAAGCCACCAGAATTTGTGGTTACCTCCTTGCATTCACACTAGCAATCCCCCCTATAAATATGTATCAAGTTTGTGTATTTTAAAATCAAATCATCAAAATTGAGTTGAGTGTTTTAATACAAAGTGAGAGTTTTCTCTCTTTTCTTTAGGCTTCTGAGCCATTTTGGTAATCAGAGCAAGGTTTCGAACTTTGGTGTTGAGTTTAAGTGAGAAATAGTGTCCGAAATTGGTGAGAATTTGGAGTTTTTAAGAGGTGTCACGGCTGTCACACTTAAAAGTCCAGTTTCCGGTCATCTTTTGAAGAAACTGACATCGCCATTGTGTTCAGAAGGTCGAAAAACGTTGGGTTAGTGAGTTTCACCTTCGCCGGAAACCACTGTGCCGTCGCCGGAAACCACCGTGTCATCGCCATAAAACCATTTTCCGGAAAATCAGAGGTTGAAGACGACCACGTCAGCACTGAGGTGTCAATTTTGACACATCAGCCCTATCACATCTTGCCACTTGTCCCACTTGCCACATCATCCAAACTCTTGGTAATTTCAATTATGCCCCCATATTTCCAATAATTTCCATTTCAACCCATAAATTTTCTGAAATTGCAGTTTGACCCCTACGCTTTCGGTAATTTCAATTTCACCCCACAATTTTGTGACAATTACAAAATGGCCCCCACACTTTTCAAAATTACCTTTTAGCCCCTGAATTTTTGAAAATTTCCTTTCTGCCCCAAAATTTCCCAAATTTTATTTCACCCTTACAACCCCAAATACATACCTACCCTACTTTTAACCTACAAAATGCCACCCAGACAAAGACCTCACCATAAAATTGAGATGGAGGAATTGAGACGTCAACTTCAACAATTTCAAGCCACTGTTGAAATTCAACAAGCCCAAATAGAAGAACAAATAAGGCGTTTAGAAGGAGAATCATATGAAAGTGATTCCCTACACGCTGACAACCATCACTCTCGGAAACAACAATTCCGAAGTAGTGACATTAAGGTGGAGATTCCCGATTTTGAAGGTAGACTCCAACCTGATGAGTTTGTTGATTGGCTTCAAACTGTTGAACGAGTGTTCGACTTTAAGGAAGTCCCTGAGCATCAAAAAGTCAAGATTGTTGCGGTTAAGATGAAAAAGCATGCTTCCATATGGTGGGAAAATTTAAAGAAGAAGCGTGAGCGTGAAGGGAAGAGTAAGATCAAGACATGGGAGAAAATGCGTCGCGAGCTTACACGTAAGTTCTTGCCTGAACATTATTATCAAGATAATTTTATTCAATTGCAGAACTTGCGGCAAAAGACCCAGACTGTAGAAGAGTATACCAGGGAATTTGAAAAGCTCATGATGAAGTGTGACATCCAAGAAAAGGAAGAGCAAACAATAGCTCGTTACCTTGGAGGATTGAACATAGACATTTCCCACCAGGTCCAACTTCAGCAATATTGGACTTTAGATGATGTTATTCGTCTGGCCATCCGAATTGAAAAACAATTAACCAGAAAACCCTCATACCAACCTTCCTCCTCCTGGAACCCTACATACACTCATAAGCCACAAACCCATCAACCTATCCTATCCAACAAAACCCCTCCTAAGTCCACTAAAGAAACCAACCAAAAAGTAACGAAATGTTTCAAATGTCAAGGATTTGGCCATATAGCTTCTAATTGTCCAAATCGCAAAATTGTCACTATTATTGAAGAAGTATTCCATGAAGCATTTGAAGAAGATGATGAGTCGGTGTTTGATGAAAAAGAGTCGATATATGATGAAGAATTCACCTCTGCTGATCATGGTGAATCATTGGTGATTAGACGAAGTTCACACACCGCACCAGCAAAAGAAGAACCTTGGATGAGCCACAACATCTTCCATACCCGTTGCACTACTCAAGGAAAAGTCTGTGATGTTATCATAGATAGTGGAAGTTGTGAAAATGTAGTATCAAACTACATGGTGGAGAAGTTGAAGCTACCAACACAAAGTCATCCACACCCTTATAAGTTACAATGGCTTAACAAGGGAAGTGAGGTAAAAGTTTCTAAACGTTGCCTTGTGTCTTTTTCAATAGGAAAGAAATATCAAGGTGAAGTATGGTGTGATGTTATTCCTATGGATGCATGTCATCTTCTTCTTGGGAGACCCTGGCAATATGATCGTCGTGCTTTGTATGATGGTTATGCAAATACTTACTCCTTTGTGAAAGATGGAGTGAAGATCAAGTTAGCACCTCTGCCGCCCAGTGAATTCAACCAAAGCAAGAAGGAAACAAAGTCATTGGTGTCTTTGGTTGCTAAGAAACAATTCAAGGTGACGAAAGAGGAAGCACAAGATGTGATTCCAGAAGAAATTCCAGAAGAAATTCCACCTCAACGTGATAAGCATCGAAGATTGCAAACTTTCAAAGATGAAGACTTGACAATCAACGATAATGCTTACAAAGTAGAGCTGCCAAGTTCCTATGGAGTTTGTGCCATTTTTAACGTTGCAGACCTTTCGCCATACTTTGACGATGAAGAAGAACTTGACTCGAGGACGAGTCCAATCCAACCCGGGGAGGATGAAACAGCCGTATAGCTACCAAAACAGAGTAGCATGCTTCCTAATAAAACAAGAGCCTAATAAGAACATAGAAGCATGCTTAAGCCACCATAATTTGTGGCTACTTCCTTGCATTCACACTAGTAATCCCCCCTATAAATATGTACCAAGTTTGTGTGTTTTAAAATCAAATCATCAAAATTGAGTTGAGTGTTTTAATACAAAGTGAGAGTTTTCTCTCTTTTCTTTAGGCTTCTGAGCCATTGCACCCTAATCAATCATCACAAATCGAGTATACTTTGCACATAAGTTTATCTAGACAAGCTTTTCTCCCAAAAAACAGAACTCATCAAGGGGACGTTGGTTATGGACCGCGTCTTGATTTTCTAGAGTAATTACGAATAAGGGTTATGATTAATTTGATTTTATTTATACACTTTAAATACAAGTTTACTTAAAATTAGAAATAAATCCTGTGTGTTGAACGTGTTGTTTATATTTAATAATTATTACATTGAAAAAATATATTTAAAAAATGTATGGAAATAATTATAATTCAGACATAATAAGAATGAGTATGGATATAATAAATATAATTATATTGAAAAAAAGCCACTAAAAATATTATTATATAATTAAATATTATAATATTAGTGTATATATAGAGAGAATAGATAAATTAAAATAGTAAGAATATATAACATAATCTAAAAAAAATGCTTAACATCATGACAAAAAGATCTCATCGTACTAGCATTCTTTAAATTCAGGGAATAAAGATTATAGTAATTTTTTTATATTAGTAACATATTACATCAAAGAGTTTATATATACTATTCTTCAAATTTATGGAATAAAGATTATAGTAATTTATTTTTATTAGTAACATATTGTATCAAAGAGTTATATACTATTATATATACTATGATGATAATGATGATAGTCATTTTATATTCATAATTGTTACTTAATAATTATGCACATCATATAGGACTATCACACTTAAGACCCGTTTTATGCAATGTAAGTGCGCACACACATATATAATTGTACATCTAAACATAATTAACCACAACTGTTTCATTTACGACTAATTAATATGTTATGAACGTTAAATATTCATTTTTCAGACAAAAAAAGGGTGACAGTATTGGTCGACTATAATTCATATATAGCTTATTATATGCTTTGTTAAAAAATTACTCTATTATGTCATTTTTACAAGACACACTTAACCAAATTACACATACCAATAAAAATGATTAAAGTTGATTAATTTTATTAAAGTTTTAAAAAATTATTTAACTTTCTAGTTTTACCCTTATTTAATATTATTGACTAATTCCATTATCATTTGATAGTTGAAAAGACATTAAATTTAGGGTCTCGCTAACGAGTGCCCTAAGGACACTGGTTAAGGATCTATAAGTAGAAGGTTTTTATTGGAAATCATAGCATTGATTGCATCTTGTTTGTCCTTGAATTTTGCACAAACAAATGTATCTCTGCTCAGTCTAGGACGAGATACGAATCCTTGATTGTTTTATGTGGGCTCTACCTTAGTGTGAAATCTGGGAGTAGTTCGAATGTACTAACAGTGACGTTACTGTTAAACAGAAATAATGGTGCAACAATGGCCCCTGACAGGGCCTTAACTTGCATTGAAAGAAAACGTTAACTTACAAGAAACAACAACTGATTGAATCAGTCGCAGAACTCCTAGTCTATAAAATGCCTAAGCATTACAAGGAAGATAACTAAACAAACGTAAAATCAATAAACTGGAAACATAAAGGTTTGGTCTGCAAGGTCCCTACTTCCTCTAAGCTTGTTGGTTTGCCTTGATCGTTGTGGTGGATGCTACGGCTTTTTCAGGGTGCTTGTAAGTGTTCAGGTTGCGGACCTTTGCTCTGAGGAGGATTCTCCTATTTATAGCATTCACCCTGGTAACCATCCCCCTCTTCTGGGCCTGGTGCTCTATCCCACGTTCTGCCACACGAACGATGGTGTTCCTCTGAGTAACTGCTCTGGTTGACGTGGCTGCTGGCAATTTGAAATGAAAGTTGTAGGAACACAGGGAAACACTAGAAGGGGGGTTGAATAGTGTTTCTAAGAATTTTGAAAGCTTTTTATAAACAGAAAATTAGTTCCAGGTTTTAAGACAAGCCTTTTAGGGTGCTGTCTGAAATATTTCAGACGGCTGCTGAAAACAGTTTTTAAACTTGGTTTTGCCTTTAAAAACTTAGATGAGTTATTCAGACCCCTTTGTAAGTTTAAAACAAATTCACAGAGATAAGGGAAAGAGAACTTAGCCAAAGGATTTATCCTGGTTCACTCACTACCACTTGTGAGCTACCTCCAGTCCCAATGCCAACAAACAATTGGATTTTCTCTTAATCTTTAAAGATTACAAGTATTCTTTTCTATCAAGCCTCTTCAGGCTCTACAACAAGTATTCTTTTCTGTCAAGCCTCTTCAGGCTCTACACCAAGTATTCTTTTCTGTCAAGCCTCTTTAGGCTCTACACCAAGTATTCTTTTCTGTCAAGCCCCTTCAGGCTCTACACCAAGTATTCTTTTCTGTCAAGCCTCTTCAGGCTCTACACCAAGTATTCTTTGTTTCAAACAAGCCTCTCCAGGCTCTATCAACAATTACAGTTGAAAAGACGATGTTTAAGCTCACAAACTAAACCAGTTTTGAGACTTAAACTGATTACAATTGCACAAATAAAACTGAGGTATGCTCAGGATAAAAACTATATGTGTGTACAATGTAAATGAAATAAAATCAGAGTTTTATGCAGCAGCAAATATGCAGAGTTTCTACTCTTTTCAAATATTGTCTCTTGTCTCTTTTGTTACTTCGCTTTTCTCTTATATCTCTATCACTTGTTCTTTTTTTTTTATGGTCTTCAAAAGGGGTATTTATACTCAGTCTTCAATCCGTTGAAAAACCACCGTTTAGAGATAGCATTAAATGCTATTCAATCCGTTGTGAGACAAGCTTCTGAGCGTCCTGTCAGTTCTGACACAGTACAAGGTTGTTCCTGCCAAAAAAGCTATTTTAGGATTGCTGCGTTTGCTGCGTTTGCAGAGATTTTCTCAGTGGTGTATGAAATTCAAATGCACCAGGAAAGGCCTCTGTGTTTGTTGCCATAAATGTGTTCCAAAACGTACGAGCAACAGAGACTCAGAAAAGTCTTCACAAAAGGTTTCAGCAAAGGTTCCACGTCATTAATGAGACTTCAGACGGCTTCCAATCATCAGACGGGTTCCAGTCTTCAAACGGGTCTTGAACTTCAGACGGGCTTGCCTTCAGACAGCTTTTGGCTTTCTTTGGACAGTTTTAATGCTTAGTCTTTTTCTATTCTATCTTTGATATCTTCTTGACTGAAAATCATAGATAAAGGATTAGACAATTGTATCTATGATGTATACTTTAAGTTAAATTTGTTATACATTAAAACTTAGAGAAATTTAGTCTTTGAAACATCATAAATTATTTTATGATATTTTGAGACTCAACAATCTCCCCCTTTTTAATGATGACAAATTTACTTAAATTAAGCAAAAATATTTATAAAGAATTAAAAGCTCCCCTTGAGACATTTGTCTCATTTTACTGATACATATTTAATACTCCTTCATTTCTGTCAGTTTTCAGACAGCTGCTTGTATCTTTCTTTCTTCAATGCTCTCCCTGAGTTCTGCAACTTATCAACTCATATTTTTGTTATTATTTATACTCCCCCTTTTGGCATTATTCAAAAGGGATCCACATAGGTTAAAACAATAACAGTGCATATATATCAGATAAGTACAGGGTATTTGAACAAATAATACTTCCCCATTTTGTCAAGGCTAACAGCAACAAGCTGCATATGTATCAGAGCTAACATACATAGGCCATATGTATGTCCTTTCCCTTGTATACTTGCCTTCTTAACCACAAACAGATAGATGTCAGATTATGGTATCAGAGAAAAGATCATGTAATTTCACATGCAATTATGTATTAAGCAATATCAGAGCAAAAACATAAAGCAAATATCAGAGCAACACTTAATATGAGCAAACACTGATTTTATATACTTGTAAGATTGTCTTTTCAGACACTTGACAAAAATAAAAACAATAATACAATGGCAAAAAAGGCTAGTCCTTCTTCTTCAGTAGAGCTTGAGACAGAAAGGCAATCAGCTCCTCCTTAGCTTTATCTATTGCAGATTCCACTGTTGATTTCAGCTCCTGTTGCCCACTTCTGATCAGCTTTTGTTCTTGAAGAATATGCTCTTGATTTTCAATGACTCTTTATGCCTTCTGTTCTGATAGAGTAACCCTCTTCTCAGACTCCTCACACCTCTTCTCAAGGTCCTTGACCTTGGATTTAAGCTTCTGATTCTCCTCATGCAAATCAGGTTCAGATTCAACAAATACTATCTGAATATGCATAGAGGTAAATCTTAGAACTCCAAAACCTGGTTGAAGTCCATAGTCTGAGGGTGAGTACACCTTGCAGAGAAAGCTCCATATTGGCTTCAGCAGCAGCCGGTTTTCATGAAGTGATTCTGGCCTTGGTGGGAAGTGATCCTTGAGGAAATGATACTGAACATGGGTGGAATGTCCAACACCAATAATAGAGTCAGCATCAGGACCACTGCATCCAGAAGAAGATCCAACATCTTCTCTCATCTGCCAATAGGAATCCCAAATCCAGTTCTGCAGCAAATGATCTACACCTCCTTCTTCTGAGGTGATAAACTCTGGTAGTCCTTCCCATTCTGAAACTGTCATGACTTCAGACATGGGTGCTGATACTGAATATAACTTGGGACCCTTATACCTCTCATCTTGCCCTTCAAACAGGGGATACCTAGGAACAATTCTATCAGGGTTCACCAGAATCTTGGTTGAAGGCCTGATGGAACTTGTTCTAGGGGGCCTGTAGTCCATCATTCCAACTCCTCTAGCCATATCTCTTGCAAATAGTTCTGCTTCTGTGTTTAGCATTCTGACCATCAGCCATTCTTCATTGCTTAATCTCCATGAATCTTCTGAAAATGGGTTGATCAGCTCCCAAGTGTGACCAGGAGGGACAACACCCTTCTTGATTTTCTCCAAACCATCATTGTTGAAGTACTGAGACCTTTTATCAGCAACAGTCTTCTTAGATAATCCTTGATGCATGGAGATGGGAGGGGCTGGTTTGAAGTGTTCCAGTTCTTCAGACAGATTCTGGAATTTGGGCAGGAGACAAGCACCAAAAGATTGTCTTGTCAATCTCTTGCAGATGGCTTCTAACTCAGCTGATAGGCTTCCTTGAAGTCCAGATGGTGATGGTGAGGATGGCTCATGTGTATGGCTTGGGGATGAAGGTGATGATGAAGATAATGAGGATGAAGGTGAGGGTGAAGGTGAAGGTTGGTGTTTAGGTTGTGATAGGGATGGTGAGCTTTCTGATAGCTCTATGTATGTAGGTGAAGGGGGTTTTGATGGTGAAGGTATGGGTTCAGGAGTTTGGACTGGATGAGGTGCAGGGGTTTCAGACAGCATGTTGTCTGATGTAGGTACAGGTGTAGGTGAAGGTGTTTTGGATGGTTCTGGTTCATAGTTTTCTGTATGTGGGGGTGATGAGGGTTGAGAGGGAGGTGGTGAAGGTATTTTCACTGGTGAGGTTGGTTTTGGTGAGGGTTGAGGTGATGGTATAGGTGAAGGTTGAGGTGAAGGTTTAGGTGGTTGTTTTTCAGGTGAAGATGGGGGTGAGGGTGTCACATTATCAAACCTGACCTTGATTGGCTTGTATGGAGACTTAGGTTTTTCAGCTTCCTTGACATTCTCCTCTCTTTCAACCCTTTCTCTTTGAGCTTGCTTCTCAGCTCTCATCTTTTTGAAGTATTCTTGAGCTTGGACAAATTTTTGATATTTTCCAGCTAAGTCCTCAGCATCCTGTTGAGAGGCAATGCTCCTTGTGAATTTTGGTGCAGGTGGTGAGTGGAATAGCTTGCTCTTAGATCTCTTCTTCTAAGGCACTCTTGATCTCTTTCTTTTTCTGGATAGTTCTGCTTGTGTCTCAGCCTTATCTTGTTCAGCATAAGCGATCTGAGAAGCAATGGCAATAGCCCTGTCATTCTTCTCTTGCTCCAGCTTCTGTTCAAGCTCCTCTTGTTCAATTGCAGTGGCAATTGCAGCAACCTCTATCAGCACGGGGTCAGAGGGGCAAGCTGCCAATGGTTGAGCAGCAACAGCATCATCAACTGTAAGTACTTCAGCCTGGCCTTCTTGAGTAGAAGTAGGCATTGAAGACCGTGCAGGTTCAGACGACTGACCCACAATTTCAGACGGCCTTTGAGAAGGCTTCTGAACAGGTTCAGACGACTGTTTCTGCACATTTACAGAAGCAATCTTTGCTGAGCTTCTCACTGGTAATTTCTTCAGCTTTGGTTGAGTAGGCTCTTCAGCAGACTTGAACTCATGTCTTCTGATGTCACCCATGAGTTCTTTCTCTAAGATCTTGAGAGTTGTGTTTCTCTTCTGAGCTTTATTCATGAGAAGGCTTTCTTTCAGGGTTGGAGATGGAGGCCTTGGAGTTAATTTGATCTTCATGCTTTTGAGGTTGGATTCACCAAACATGGGGAGTGACTGCTGATCACGGTGCTTGATCAAATCACTGTTGTAATGTAGCATGACCCTTGTGATGATGGTGTTGTGAGGAAGGCTCCCAGCAGAATCCCTAATCCTCTTCTGCATGTGATACATGATAGTATTGGGGAGGTTCACCTTCTGTTTCTTCAGTAAGTGTATGATGCAGAATCTCTCCAATTCCGAGACATGGTTTCTGCTCCCACTCTTGGGAATGACACAGTTGCCTAGGATTGCATAGAGAACCCTAGCTTTGTCAGTCATGTTCTTTGCATCCATGCTTGGAGGTGATGCTGTACCATACAGAAGCTCTGTGAACTGCTTCTGTCCTCCATTTCTTGCTTCCCATCCAGGAGTGAAGCATGCTCCTTCAGCCAGAACATCACAGACAAATGCAAGAATATTTTCATCAACATAAATGGGCAAACCTAGCACATATGCTTTGATGTTAGTGTAAGTCCCTTGAGCGTTTGGAATTCCTCTTGCTGAGTCCCAGAAGTCAAGTATGCTCCATTGGTTCCACTGCAGCTGATTCTTGTTGAAGTAGTTCAGCCAACCTGCTGCTTGAAATTCGTAGTACACATCCATGCCCAAGTCTTCAAGTTCTTCAAAAGAGAGACCCTTGGTCTTGACAATGTTAGCTGCTCCTGTTTTCTTGGGTGCCATTGATGAGGGTTTGAAAAGCTTGGAAGAGATGAAGTTTGCAGAGAGCATAGAAGGGCAAAGGTTTCTGATGAGGAAGAGAGAAATAGCTGTAACGTATTGAGGCACACTGTCTTCTGCTTTTATAGACCCAAAGCAATGATGGCAGTACTGGCTGCGCAGACATAGGAAACCGTGCAAAGTGGAAGAGCCCCATTAAATGAAATTTTAAAACTGTCTCCTTGCCACGTCATATTGCTCATTTCAGACAAGTAAAGAATTTCAGACAACCTCATTGATTTCAGACGACCCAAAACTTCAGACAGTCACTAGCTTCAGACAGTTTGAAGTTTCAGACATGTCAATTTTTTCAGACAAGCATTTTCAGACACACACTTAAAATGCATGAATATTCAAGTTATCTCTGATATATTTAAATCTATCTTCAGTTAGAGGTTTTGTGAATATATCGGCCCATTGATACATTGTATCAATAAACTGTATATCAAAAACACCTTTCTGAACATAGTCTCTTATAAAATGATGTTTTATTTCAATATGTTTAGCTCTGGAATGCTGAATAGGTTTTTAGATAAATTAATAGCACTTGTATTATCACATAAGACAAGTATAACAGATATGGGAATATTAAAGTCATTGAGTTGATACTTCACCCATAGCAGTTGTGAACAACAACTTGCTGCTGATATGTACTCTGCTTCAGCTGTGGATAATGCAATTGTGCTTTGCCTTTTGCTTGACCAGCTGATCATGTTTCCTCCAAAGAAGTGACATCCACCACTGGTGCTTTTTCTTTCAATTTTATCTCCAGCAAAGTCAGCATCACAGTAGCCTATCAACCTGCAATCCTTACTCTTCTTATAGCACAGACCAATATTAGTAGTACCTTTCAGATATCTGAAAATCCTTTTCACAGCTTTGTAATGAGTTACTCTTGGATCAGATTGAAATCTAGCACATAGGCATACACTGAACATTATGTCAGGTCTGCTTGCTGTGAGATACAATAGTGAACCAATCATTCCTCTATACAAAGTTTGGTTTACTGATTCTTCATTCTCATCTTTACTTAAAGATACAGAATGGTGCATTGGAGTTGTCATGTGTTTGCAATCATTTAAATTAAACTTCTTAAGCATTTCTTTTGTATACTTCTCTTGATGGATCCATATACAGTCAGAAGTTTGCTTAATTTGAAGTCCCAAGAAAAATTTTAATTCTCCCATTAAGCTCATTTCAAATTCAGATTGCATTAACTCAGAAAATTCCTTGCACAGAGAAGAATCAGTTGAGCCAAAAATAATGTCATCAACATATATTTGGACAAGTATAAGTTCTTTGTTAGACATTTTTCTAAAAAGAGTTGTATCCACTTTCCCTCTTTCAAAACCATTGGTTATGAGAAAACTGCTCAGTCTGTCATACCAAGCTCTTGGAGCTTGTTTCAGACCATAAAGAGCTTTTTTAAGTTTAAAAACATGTTCAGGAAAGGTTACATCCTCAAAACCAGGTGGTTGTCTAACATAGACTTCTTCTTCAATGAATCCATTGAGAAATGAACTTTTGACATCCATTTGATATAGTTTGATGCCATTATTTATTGCATAAGACAACAGAATTCTAATTGCTTCTAACCTGGATACTGGTGCAAAGGTTTCAGTGAAGTCAATTCCTTCTTGCTGGTTATAGCCTTGAGCAACTAGTCTTGCCTTATTTCTGACTACTTTCCCTTCTTCAGACAGCTTGTTTCTGAATACCCATTTTGTTCCAATAATTGATTTTCCAGGTGGTTTAGGAACAAGGGTCCATACATCACTCCTAGCAAATTGATTCAGCTCCTCCTGCATGGCAAGAATCCATCCTTCATCATGCAGAGCTTCATCAATGCTCTTTGGTTCAATTTCAGACAGCAGAGCAAGTGAGTTCTGATCATTGAATTTTGATCTGGTTTTAACTCCTTCTGAAGTGCTGCCAATAATCTGCTCTTTAGGATGGTGTAGCATGTATCTCCAGTCATGTCTTTGAGCAGGTACATTGTTTGACTGAGACTCAACATCTGTCTGAAGTGGTTCAGCATCAGTAGACATTTCAGACAGCAGTTCCTCCTTATGCTTGCTGTTATCATTCAGCTTCATTCCTGCAAAATCATCTTCTAGATCTGATAGTTCCCTATCAGTCTCTTTATTATCATTGAATTTTACATGAATGGATTCTTCAACACTTAAAGTTCTAGAATTGTACACTCTATAAGCTTTAGAGGTTTCAAAATATCCAATGAAAAATCCAACATCTGACTTTGCATCAAATTTCCCTAGATCATCCTTTGTGTTAAGTATGAAACACTCACATCCAAAGGGATCGAAATATGATATGTTGGGTTTTCTTCCTCTCCACAATTCATAAGGAGTCTTTTTCAGAATTGGTCTTACCAATATTCTGTTCTGAAGGTAACAAGTTGTGCTAACAGCTTCTGCCCAAAAGGATCCAGGTAAGGTACTTGAGTTGAGCATGGTCCTTGCCATCTCTTGCAAGCTTTTGTTCTTTCTCTCAACAACCCCATTCTGTTGAGGTGTTCTAGCCATAGAGAAATTGTGAGAGATCCCATTCTCATCACAGAACATTTTAAAGTTTGCATTCTCAAATTCTCCACCATGATCACTTCTTATGGCAGAAATGCAAAATCCTTTCTCATTCTGTACCTTCTTACTGAATATTGTGAAATTCTTGAAAGTCTCATCCTTGTTTCTAAGGAATATTACCCATGTAAATCTGGAATAGTCATCAACAATGACCAAACCATACTTTTTACCACTAAGACTTTCAGTTCTTATTGGACCAAACAAGTCAATATGTAACAGTTCCAGAGGTCTGCTAGTTGAAACAACATCCTTACTCTTGAAAGAGTTTCTGGTTTGTTTCCCTTTCAGACAACTGTCACACAAAATATCATATTTGTATGAAAGCTTGGGTAATCCTTTCACAAGATTGTGTTTTGCTAATCTTGAGATTAATCTCAAGCTGGCATGCCCAAGTCTTTGATGCCAAATCTGTTTTTCATCTTCCACAGAAATAAAACACTTTACATTTTGACTTGCAAGATCTTCTAGATCAATTTTATACACATTACTGTGTCTCTTAGCAGTAAATAGAGTTTGATCAGAAGAGTCTTTGACTATACACCCTTCTTTGGTAAAGGATACCACATAGCCACTATCACATAATTGACTTATGCTTAGTAGATTGTGTTGTAGTCCTTCAACCAAGAGAACATTTTTAATGAGGGATGAAGGAATAATACCTACAGTCCCTATGCCAGTGATCTTCCCTTGCTGATTTCCACCAAAGGTGACCACTCCTCATTCCTTAGGTCTAAGGCTTTGGAACAAAGACCTTTCTCCTGTCATATGTCGCGAGCACCCACTGTCCAGGTACCATTTGTGGGGTTTTCGTTGTCCTGTTAAACACATCTGCAACAGGAATTATTAATGTCTTAGGTACCCATATTTTCTTGGGTCCTGATTGGTTAGTTTTTGGTCTTGATTTTCTTCTGTGCTTGCATTTGGCCACATTGTGTCCAGTTTTTCCACAGAAAGAACACCCAACAATCTTCTTGGTATTTTTAATAACATTTAAGACATCAGGGGGTTCAGAAATGTTATGATCCCAATATCCTAGACCACTTTTGTCAAGGGAATGCTTTTGGTTTCCAAGCATCATGTTTAAATTTTCAGTACCTTTGACAAATTTGGCCAGATCTTTTGTCAGTTCAGACACCTGCGTCTGAAGTTTTTCATTTTCTTCAGACAAGGCCTATGAACTGTGGTTTTCAGTTTCAAGAACCCTTTCCTTAAGCATAATGTGTTCTATCTCAAGAGCCTCATATTTATTGCACATTTCTGTGTGGGCTTTGGATAGATTCTTATACTCTTGGTAAAGTTCCTTGGAACTTTCCACCAGATCATCATACATTTCTTGAAGGGTTATTGGAAATACCTCAGCTTCAGAGCTGTCTGAAGATGGTAGACTTGCCATAAGGCACAGGTTTGCTTCTTCTGAAGTGTCTTCTTCTGATGATAATGATGAATCATCAAGGTCTTCCCATGTTGCCATGGACCCTCTCTTCTTTTTGAAAAACTTCTTCTTCTTGAAGTTGTCTTTCTTTAGCTTTGGGCATTCAGCCTTTATGTGCCCTGGTTTCTTACATTCAAAACAGGTTATTTTATCAGAGTTAGGATCTTTACCTGATTTGGATGATGAGGGTTGATTCCTTCTGAACTTCCCTCTGCTTTGAAGCATTCTTTTGATTTTCTTGCTTAAGAGAGCAAGATCATCATCATCTGAGCTTTCTTCAGAATCTTCTTCTTCTGAAGTTACTTCAGCTTGCATAGCCTTGTGGTTGCCATGCTTAGACTGTTTGGATTTGGAACTTAGAGCCAGTGATTTTCTTTTGTTATCATCTTCTCCAAGTTCAAGCTCATGCACTTTGAGAGAACCTAGCAACTCTTCCATCTTGAGAGAGTTTAGATCTCTTGCTTCTTGGATGGCTGTGACTTTGGGCCTCCATGACTTAGGCAGACTCCTTAATATTTTTCTGTTATTGTCCCCAGAGTCATATGTTCTACCCAAGGACCTGAGACCATTGGTTATTGTCTGAAACCTTCCAAACATTTGGTCAATGGTTTCAGTTTCCTCCATTTTGAACATTTCATACTGATGTATGAGCATGCTTATTTTGGATTGTTTGACTGTCTCAGTTCCTTCATGAGCTGCAGCAAGAGTGTCCCAAATCTCCTTGGCAGAGGTGCATCCATGAACCTTCTCATACTCTGACTTGTTCAGGGAACATATCAGATAGAGCTTGGCTTTGGCATTTAACTGAACTTTAGCCTTCTGCTCCAAGGTCCACTCAGTCTTTGGTATGGCCACTCCATTTTGCATAGGTATGTAATCACCATCAGTGACCACATCCCAGACATCAATATTATTGCTCTCAATGAAGAGCTTCATTCTTTCCTTCCAGTAATGGTAATCTTCTCCATTGAATGTTGGAGGTCTTGTGATAGATGCTCCTTCTGATATATATTGCCTGTTGTTGTTTGAAGCTTCCATGTGGATCTTTCTATCCTCAAACACTTGTTAGGTGTTTCAACCTTGAGGCAAGCTCTGGTACCAACTGTAGGAACACAGGGAAACACTAGAAGGGGGGTTGAATAGTGTTTCTAAGAATTTTGAAAGCTTTTTATAAACAGAAAATCAGTTCCATGTTTTAAGACAGGCCTTTTAGGGTGCTGTTTGAAATATTTCAGACGGCTGTTGAAAACAGTTTTTAAACTTGGTTTTGCCTTTAAAAACTTAGATGAGTTATTCAGACCCCTTTGTTAGTTTAAAACAAATTCACAGAGATAAGGGAAAGAGAACTTAGCCAAAGGATTTATCCTGGTTCACTCACTACCACTTGTGAGCTACCTCCAGTCCCAATGCCAACAAGCAATTGGATTTTCTCTTAATCTTTAAAGATTACAAGTATTCTTTTCTATCAAGCCTCTTCAGGCTCTACAACAAGTATTCTTTTCTGTCAAGCCTCTTCAGGCTCTACACCAAGTATTCTTTTCTGTCAAGCCTCTTCAGGCTCTACACCAAGTATTCTTTTCTGTCAAGCCTCTTCAGGCTCTACACCAAGTATTCTTTGTTTCAAACAAGCCTCTCCAGGCTCTATCAACAATTACAGTTGAAAAGATGATGTTTAAGCTCACAAACTAAACCAGTTTTGAGACTTAAACTGATTACAATTGTACAAATAAAACTGAGGTATGCTCAGGAAAAAAAGTATATGTGTATACAATGTAAATGAAATAAAATCAGAGTTTTATGCAGCAGCAAATATGCAGAGTTTCTACTCTTTTCAAATATTGTCTCTTGTCTCTTTTGTTACTTCGCTTTTCTCTTCTATCTCTATCACTTGTTCTTTTTTTTATGGTCTTCAAAAGGAGTATTTATACTCAGTCTTCAATCCGTTGAAAAACCACCGTTTAGAGATAGCATTAAATGCTATTCAATCCGTTGTGAGACAAGCTTCTGAGCGTCCTGTTAGTTCTGACACAGTACAAGGTTGTTCCTGCCAAAAAGCTGTTTTAGGATTGCTGCGTTTGCTGCGTTTGCAGAGATTTCCTCAGTGGTGTATGAAATTCAAATGCACCAGGAAAGACCTCTGTGTTTGTTGCCATAAATGTGTTCCAAAACGTACGAGCAACAGAGACTCAGAAAAGTCTTCACAAAAGGTTTCAGCGAAGGTGCCACGTCATTAATGAGACTTCAGACGGCTTCCAGTCTTCAGACGGGTTCCAGTCTTCAGACGGGTCTTGAACTTCAGACGGGCTTGCCTTCAGACAGCTTTTGGCTTTCTTTGGACAGTTTCAATGCTCAATCTTTTTCTATTCTATCTTTGATATCTTCTTGACTGAAAATCATAGATAAAGGATTAGACAATTGTATCTATGATGTATACTTTAAGTTAAATTTGTTATACATTAAAACTTAGAGAAATTTAGTCTTTGAAACATCATAAATTATTTTATGATATTTTGAGACTCAACAAAAGTGCCTGGGGTAACTTCCCTCTCGACCTCATTGCCTTTAAGTGACTCTGTTCGAATCCTTCCATAGAGGTTTCGATCTTTTGAGCTTCCTTACCTTCGATCTGACACCTTCTCTTTTTACTCGAAACGAGCAACCATTTGCTGGTGCAAATTTCCTTTCGAGCACATTTCTGTCTTTCCTTATTTCGAACCACCGACCATTCAAACCCAATTGACCACCGGCCACCTTGGTCCTTGTGGTCAAGGTTTAGTTTTATTGGCCTTCCATGTTGGCTCCCTAGGAGTTATCGAAACTGAAACCTTATAAAAGGCAGAGACTCAGTACTGGGACTGCATTACCCTTTATTCTCATGGAGGGATTTTTAGTATTGGTTGTCCTGTACGACCTAAAAATTCCAAGTCTCTTGGATCTTAGGCCGTCAAGATGTCCAACATTAAAGGTCACTTCAAGTGAATTAGTCACCTTAGGTCGAACAGAACAGCCAAAGCAACAGGCCCTGACCAATTTTAAGGTCTGGCCTTACTCCCACCTCCTTGGTTCCAGCTTCGAGGATGGGGCAGGAAATCACATGTCTGCTCTGCGCCCAGTCTTCTGATCCTGGAGGGTGGAGGAAAGTACAGAGGAGGAAGGTGCTGAGGAGGCAAGGTCAAAGAAGAGGAGGATGAAGATGCAAAGCTAAAAAGACTGAATTATTTGGAAGATTCAAGCATCCAACCTATCTTCTCTGCCTTTTGATCCCTTGCTCCCTTTCTTCTTCGAAGGCATGATGCTGGCAGGAGGCATTGCAGGTCGAAGTCTTCAGTCACTCGAAGCAAATACCTGCCAAAATAACTTAGAGTCTTAGGCAATGGCTCAAATAGGTTAAGTCTATTCTTGTAAGAAGTTACACCAATGTAATAATATATTTATTGTAACCATTTCGACTGGTCACTTAGATGAGTCCCTTCGACTCAAGTTATATCAACACAATAATATATTAAGACAAATGTTGTAATTGGCCATCGATTAAGCCACTTCGAACCTTGTAACTTCTTACTTCGAATTTAATATGATCTATGCCTTCGCAATATATTCTTTCGAATTTTATTTGGTGCCCAACACATCTATAACATTACATATCACACACTCCAATAAAAACTTTCTACTAAGGGCACTCGTTAGCATTTTCCTTAAAGTTAACAAGGGTGAATAAAAAAATGATAATAAATGCTACATTAAAATTATAACAGTTTTTCTAATATGTGCAGCCTTGCACGGAATAATAAATCAAAAGTGAAAATGTTTTATTGGAAATTGCAACTTTTAATATTACCAATGCATTGAATATTGGATGCTTCTAGGGTGTTTCACCCCAACGGATGTCTCACCAGTGTGACACCCTTATTACCTGAAATAATAGGTTGGGTGACCTGCTAAATGAACTTTATAGAATTGTAATAAAGCCCTCGGTTATTATTTTTAACTGGCCCGAAATTTATTTATGTAGACTATAGCACGGGAAATCTTGGGATAATAAGATAGAGGGAATGAGAGTAATCCTTTGCGCTGCTGTTGAAAAGGAAAAAAACTAGTGGAGGTGCGTGAATAGTTAGCAAGCAACCCCTATTATTTTATTTTTTTATTTTCAACTCTTACTATTATTATTATTATTATCTAAAAAATTATTCAAATATTCATATAGTATTTTTGTATTCGGTCAAAATTGAGTGTTGATGCCCCTAAATAAAACAATCACTTTCGCTTAATTTTTAAAAGCAAAAATGAAACAATTTTCATTTTTATTTTTAATATAAACAGTAGAATAAAAATAAAAATTAAAGGCAATACTAATTTTTTTTTAGTTTAATTAGTATGGACTGACAGTGTAAAAGAGTTTTACACTTACGTTTAATCATAATCCTTTATTTATATAACTTTTAAAATATTAATTAGTAAAGTCAACAAACTTACCATAAATCAAGGGTTGTGATTAACCGTCTGTGTAAAACTTTTTACACTGTCAGTGCATAATTCTTTTTCTCCTTTTTTTAAAAAAATAGAATGAAACCACATTTCATACACCGCTTTTTCCAAAATAAAAACAAATGGAATTTTATTTTATTGTTAAAAAAGAAATAAACGTGAAAGTGAAACCATAACATGCTAAACTTACGATGAGAGCAATATGTGAATTTTTTTTCTTCTAATATATGTACACAATAATGAGGAAAACTAACAAAATTCTTGTACGCGTAATCGTAGCAATACTATAAATAAAAGATTTATTTTTATTTGTATGACTACAGTTAATTAAAGCTCATGGCCTTCAAGATCATACTTTTAACTTATGATTATTCTCAAGAACATAATGTCAGTATGTTGAGTACAAATTTATTGATTAACTTTATTTATTTTTAATATTGCATTTATTAAGAATAAATGGTGCTTAATAATCATGGCTTGGTTGAGAACTCATTCCACAATCATGAGACATCCTCCTAACCCACCAAATTAATTTTAGTGATTTTTCTCCATAAAATATATTTACTATGATTTTTTTAGAAAAATACTACAAAATAAATTACAGAACTAATCCCAAAAATGATGAACAAATAGATATGACAATAAATTAAATATTTTTTAAAAAAAATGATAGAGGGACCAACTAGCAATATTCCTAAGTTACAAATAACAGGTTGTAGGTAATAAATCCGGACCCTTGGTTAAAAAATTATTAAATCCAATGATTAAGAAAGGTGAAACACCGGTAAATCACCCACAAGGTGAAGCACCCTAGACAAAGCCTTGAATATTGTGATAGTTGCAATTTCCAATAAAACATTTTCCCTTTTAATTTATTATCCTGTGCAAGGGTTGCATATATTAAAAAAACTCAAATTATAAAGTATCTTATAAAAAACACAAAAAATTATAAAAAGTGTCGTATAAAAAGAACTGCAACAGCGAATAAAAATTATTGTAAATCATAACAACTGTTCAGTAGTGGTAAGTTTTCTCTTAAAAGAAAGGAGGGAAAGCCTGTAATTGTTGAAAGAGTGAATCTTAATTCAATCATATTATCAATGTCATGCAGTCCCATGCCGAAAGTCTGAAACATTTGGCCACAAAATACAAATGAACTCTGTCTTTACTCTTTAATAACGTGGGACATCATATCAGTTCGGTAGCTAAAAAAACAGAGAAAGTTATACCGATAGGGGACCATTTAAATTTAATCCATATATACCACTACTAGTGCTCCTTGTCGTTTAAGTAAGAGGGACCTCATATTCAATTCAATAATCAACAATATCGAATGTGTATGTGTGGATTTTTCTGGAACCATATCCACAAGAAAACTAAGAAAAAAAATCTTGTTTTATGACTAATCACATTTATTAGATAATTAAATTAGTATAAATATAAAATGCAAACTCAATCAATCTAAATTATCCATACATTTATATTGAAATCTTTTTTGTGTGAACAATGTTGATTTTATACGCCACGTTCCATCCGAAGCCCAAAGTGGCATCCTCCTCCATTATTGGTGGGTCTAGTGAGGACAAAAGGGGACTGAGGGACCGTTGGAAAGTTGAATGAAGGCTTTTGAAGGTTAATGGAATAAGAAAGGAAATGAAAGTTAGAGTTTGTGGCATTTTCTTACCGAGTAAGAAATGGGTTGCAAATCTATGTGACAAGTATTAGTGGTTTGGTTTCTATGTTGACCAACTGTCTTGCACTCCAATAAGGTACTGCCAGATTACCCATAAGCACTTCTATATGCTTTTTCTTAATATTCAGTTGCATCTAAAGTGATCTTTTCTTGAACTTAATTATGCATAATAAACCAAATAAAAAGGTTGTTATAAGATACCGTATCTATACAAGTTGAAAGGCTCTATAGTATATTAGTAAAAAAAATAATAATATTAAAACATCATATATAGTGTTGAAGGAAAGGAAAGAAAGAAGATTAAGACATTTTTGAAAATGATATAAAATCAATTCTACATAATTGATTCTGACAATTACAGTTAGCATGAAGTACTAATTTTTATATAATAAAATGAATTTTTTGTCATTGACGGTAATTTCTGCAGGTAAAACACTTTCAAGAATAGTAATTATAGAATTCGAACTCTTGACATGGTTTAATATCTGTTTGGGTCACAGTTGAGTTTGTACGTGACTTAGCACTGTTTGGTATACAATGAAATGACTATTGTTTCATTAAAAAACTGAAATGATATGACAAGTTATGAGCTAGTATTTATGACTGTATTTTCTCATAAAAGTTTGTTATGGGTCCTTTTCCATAATTGTTCTTCCAAATTGAAAGAAGCATCTATCTGTAGTCAACATTAACAGCAGGGCATGCCTTTTTCAAGGGAGGGAATTAACTAACTTAGAAAGGATTAAAAATTTTTATTTTGGACTAAACCCTGATTTTATCATGGCTTAATACTAGGAATATATGCTGCATATTTTCCAAAAAAAAAAAAGTCTTGCTTAACACTTAACAGGAAAAAGGAAAAACCAAAGTAGAAAATAGAATATTGGGAAAAAAAAAGTGGGTCTGATATTATTTAATGAACCGTTCTTTTATGTGTGTGTACTTTGGATTCAGTCCTATAAATTAGTGGAAGAGCAACCAATCTGAAAAAAGGCCAAAGAAAATACAAAACAAAACAGAGGCACTCTGTTCTATGTTCTCACAATCCAAATTCCAAACAGAGCCAATAAAAGACTCATTCCGTTTCACTTGTTCTATTCTTTTTCCATGCTTCCAAGCCTAGATAACACTGCAGTGTCCACTATAGCTGCAGTTTCTTTATTATCTGTTATCAAATGTGTAGTTGAACCGTCTGCTCTTGACAAATTCCCAGTCCCTTTTGAGTGAGAGAGCCACCCATAAATTGTTTCTCATTCAACAAACACAATGGACTCATTCAATTTCCACAAGGTCAAAACAGGGAAGGCCAACAAAATCCAAAAACATCGCCATCTTCAAATGATTGGAAACTTTTTGCGGTACGTTGAGATGTGTGTTGTTTTGGTCTTGATTTCCAGGGTTTCCATCCAACAACTACAAGTGGTTCTCAAACACTCAAGCGAGTATTTCCATGGCTTCATGGTTAGCCCTGGGTTTGTTTTTCTGTTTGGAAACGCCATAATCATCACACTCTTCGCACAGTCTGGCCATTTCTCAGCTCCCAATTCTTCAAAAACTGGTTCAGAACCTGATTTTTATCTGGAGTTCCTCCAGAATAGCACCATGAATCAGAACCTTCAAGCCAATCGGAAAAAGCTAAGCATAAAAGCAGAGAATAGCATAAAGGGTCAGAGAAACCATGGATACATAATCAAGTATCAAGAGAAACAGGGCACAAAGACAGAGGAGAGAATAAAATTGGCAGAGAAACAGGGCACGAAAACAGAGGAGAGAATAAAGTTGGAAGAAAAACAGGGGAGAAAAACAGAGAAGAGGATAAAATTGTCAGAGAAACAGGGCACAAAAACAGAGGAGAGAATAAAGTTGGAAGAGAAACAGGGGACAAAAACAGAGGAAAGGATAAAGTTGGCAGAGAAACAGGACACAAAAACAGAGGAGATAACAGAGTTGGAAGAGAAACAGGGGACAAAAACAAAAACTAGTTTGGAGTTGAAGGATTATAGAAGGTGTCAATCAGATATTGTGAGGGGTGTTGTGGAGAGTGAGAAGCCTCAGCGTGTGCTTCAAAGGTGTGAGACTGATAACAACATGAGAAGAATTGAAGGTGTTGCATCAGAGACTGAGAGTGTGAGAAAAACTCCGTACCCTGAAGATGGGATGAGCAATGATGAGTTTCGTTGCAAAATAGAGGCTTTCATTGCCCGACAACAGAGGCTTCGAACAAAAGAATTACAAGCCTTTTCTTCATAGGACTGGGAGTTGATAATGAAACGTTTGTGTATTGCCAACTCTAGTTTCTGTAATATTGGGGTGAAAACTATACCTGGATTGTAATTGTTTCTTTTTTCCTTCCTTTTTAATGAACAAAAAAATTGTGATATATATCATGTAAATAAAGGTTAAAGGAAGTGAAGTGAGTAAATTAAGGTTTTGATCCTAAAAGAATATTAGTTTTGTGTTTGTCAATTCAGCTGTCATATGTGTCATGTGGGTAATAATCTGATTCTTAAAACACTTTTATCTTGTGGTTAGATAGACTAATTCTTACTATATTTCATGGATTACAGTAAAAGCAATAATTTCAAATAACAAGTAAGAGTGATTTATTAATAATTATGAGAAATTTCAAATCACTCGTATCAAAAGAGAATTTTAATGTTTCACTATTATGTTTAATTTTTAATTACCATTAACAATTTCTCTCTTACTTAACTCTTTTTTTAATAATAATTCAATGAGAAATTCTCAGTTGCACAATGGGAAGATGCCATTTTAGAAGTAGAGAGAAGGAACGAATTTTGTCTTTGTTGGGTAAGAACAAGCAATGAAAGCTTAAAAGAATTAAAGAACACGAAGAGAGAGAGAGAGAAAAAATATGCAGGAATGAATACTGTTGTATTTCAGACAACCAGCTTCAGACGACACAAACACCTGTCTGAAGTCCCTACCCCTGTTTGAAGTCACTTCAGACGAGTCTCAGCAAATCGTTCTTACTTATTGTTTTTCACGTCCCTTTTCCTATACAGCAAGATACTATATATAGGCAGTAAAGAGAGCAACGATTAGCTAACTAACTGAAATAACAACCTAACAGAATTAACAAACTCATTCCTAACAAACTAACAACCTCATTCCTAAGGCATAACTAACAATCTCCACCTTGACTTTGGAATGACATTATTCAGACGAAGCCCACCAAGTTTAAGCATTTCTCAAACTTGCATCTTGGTAGTGTTTTGGTCAACATATCAGCAGGATTATCTTCAGAAGCAATCTTCACAATCCTTACTCCCCCTGTTTCAACCACTTCTCTAATAAAGTGAAACTTCACATCAATGTGCTTAGTCCTTTCATGGTACATCTGATGATTGGCCAAGTGAATAGCACTCTGGCTATCACAGTGAATCTGAACACATTCCTGTTCAATTCCCAACTCATTCAGCATGCCTTTCAACCATAGACCTTCCTTCACTCCTTCAGACAATGCAATATACTCAGCCTCTGTTGTAGACAGTGCTACCACTGATTGAAGGTTTGCCTTCCAACTCACTGCAGTTCCAAATAGAGTAAACACATACCCTGATAAGGATTTTCGTGTATCCACACATCCTGCATAATCTGCATCAACAAACCCTTCAATTGCAGCTCCACCTTCTGAGAGGTATTGTTTCTTTTGATATAGCAATCATGAATCCATAGTTCCATTCAGGTATCTGAGAATCCACTTCAGAGACTCCCAATGTGCTTGTTCAGGATCTCTCATGAACCTGCTGACAACACTCACAGCATGAGCCAAATCTGGTCTGGTACAGACCATTCCATACATGATGCTTCCAACTCCACTAGAATAGGGAACAACATTCATCTTCCTCCTTTCATCTTCTGAATCAGGGGCTTGACTCCTTGAGAGCTTCATGTGGTGTCCTAAGGGTGTGCTCACAGGTTTAGATTGATGCATCCTAAACCTCTCCACAACCTTCTTCAGATAGACCTGTTGTGTCAGACTCAGAACCCCCTTTGACTCATCTCTCACTATATTAATGCCAAGTATACGTTTGGCCACCCCAAGATCCTTCATCTCAAATTCTGAGTTCAACCTCATCTTAAGCTGATCAATCATGAGCTTATTACGGCTAGCCACCAGGATATCATCCACATACAAGAGTAGGTACAAAATGTCTTGTTCTTCTCTTAAAATGTAGACACAACTGTCATAACTGCACCTGCTGAAGTCCATCTTTATCAGAAAATCATCAAACTTCTTATACCACTGCCTTGGGCTCTGTTTCAGACCATACAATGATTTTTGAAGTAGACACACTCTCTGATCCTCAGCAAATCCCTCTGGTTGTTCCATGTAAATGGTTTCATCCAGGTCTCCATGCAGAAATGCTGTCTTGACATCCAATTGCTCCAAGTGCAATTCAAACTGGTTTATAATTGACATCAAAATCCTGATGGAACAGTGCTTTACCACTGGTGAGAATATCTCATTATAATCCACACCCTCAACCTGTGTAAATCCCTTAGCCACAAGCCTTGCCTTGAACCTTGCTTTCTCAACACCAGGAATCTCATCTTTCTTCTTAAAGACCCACTTGCATCTGATTACCTTCTGTGCCTCAGGTAAATCTACAAGTCTCCATGTGTTGTTCTTCTTCAGCGAATCAAGTTCCTCCTCCATGGCACGTTGCCATTGCTGCCTTTCTGAACTCTCTTGTGCCTCTCTGAAGTTTCTTGGTTCGTCTGAACCCTGTATCTCTTCAGCCATACTAAGAGCATAACAGATAAGGTCAGCATGTCCAAACCTTTTGGTAGGTTTTGGAACCCTCCTTTCTCTATCACGAGCTAGCTGATAGTCATTCACAGTGTGTTCTGTCCTTCTGAAATCTTCAGACCGTCTGAAGTCTGAACCTTCTGAAGTATCGTCTGAAGTAGCACCTTCTGAAGTCTTCAGACGATCCTCCCTAAGTTTGCTTGAAGATGCCTCCATCTCAATGTGAGCTTTTTCCCTCCCATTTTCAGAGTCTTTATCAAGCATTCTAATTCTTGTCTCATCAAAAGTCACATCCCTGCTAATAATAAGCTTTGAAGGTTTAGGTTCTAACCTCCATAGTCTATATCCCTTGACTCCTTTAGCATATCCAAGGAAAATACACTTCTCAGCTCGTGCCTCCAGCTTATCCTGCTTGACATGTGCATATGCCAAAGCCCCAAACACCCTCAGATTAGAGTAATCAGCTGGTTTTCCACTCCAAACTTTCATAGGTGTCTTGTACCCCAAAGCAGATGAAGGGCACCTGTAAATCAGATACACAACAGTGTTTACAGCTTCTCCCCAGAAGATCTTTGGCATTCCTGCTCCTAAAAGCATGCATCTGACTCTCTCCAGAATGGTTCTGTTCATCCTTTCAGCGAGTCCATTTTGTTGAGGAGTCCCTGCCACAGTTTTATGCCTTTTGATTCCCTGGTTCCTGCAAAAACTGTTAAACTCATCTGAAACAAATTCCAACCCATTGTCTGTTCTCAGTACCTTCAGCTTGGTCCCCTGCTGATTAGCTATTTGAGTATGCCACTCTCTGAACTTCTGAAATGTCTTAGTCTTGTTCCTCAGAATGTAAGTCCATACCCTCCTTGAGAAGTCATCAATAATGCTCAGAAAGTAAGACCCTTCACCATGTGTCTGAGTCCTGGATGGACCCCACAGATCTGCATGAGCATATTCAAAGGGTCTGCTGGAATTGTGTTTACCCGTCCCAAACTGCAATCTATGAGACTTACCCAAAACACACTGGTCACAGAAATCCAGCTTCTGAAGCTTATCACCCATCAGCAGTTGTTGCTTCTCCAATTCCACCAAGCCTTTCTCACTAACATGGCCCAAACGTAGGTGCCATAGTTTAGTCTTGTCTACCATTGTCTGACTTGCAACTGATGCATATGCAATGACAGTAGATCCTTCCAGAATGTACAACCCATTACTTCTTCTCCCCTTAGCAACTATGGATGCTCCATTGGACATCTTCATCATTCCACCCTCCACCTTAGTGGAATACCCCATAACATCAAACATGCTAATGGACATAAGGTTCCTTTTGAGCTCTGGAACATACCTCACATCCTGCAGCAACATCTCTCTGTTATCAAACATCCTCAGTCTGATTGCCCCAATGCTCTGCACCTTGCAAGCTTTGTTGTTCCCAAGAAGTACATACCCATACTCCTTTAGTTCTAAGGTCTCAAAGTAATCTTTCACAGGGCACATGTGATAGGTACACCCTGAATCCATGACCCAACTCTTCAGAGAGTCTTCAGACGAGGCTACCAAAACACCAGCAGATTCATAACCTTCAGAAGCCTCTGCAACACCTGCAATTTGCTGTATCCTAGGCTCCTGGGCATCTTTCTCAGGACAATGCTTCTTGATATGGCCCAACTTCTGACACTTGTAACATCTGATCTACTTCTTGCCTTCAGACTTTGCCTTCTTCCCCTTGTTTTCTGACCTCTTTCCCTTGCCCTTCACTGTAACTAGACCAGAGGGAACCTCCTCTACACCTTTCGAATCTTGAAGTTTCTGCAACTCTTTGGTTCGAACTGAGGTCACAACCTCCTCCAGAGTAATCATCTGATCTTTCCCATACAGTAAAGCATCTCTGAAATGTTCAAAGGTCTTAGGTAAAGAATTAAGAAGAATAACGACCTTGTCCTCATCTTCAAGCTTTACACCAATGTTTTCAAGATCATCAACAATCTTGTTAAAGACTGCCAACTGCTCTTCAATCGTTCTTGATTCTACCATCTTGAACGAGTAAAGTTGTTGCTTCAAACAAAGTCTGTGGGCCAAAGACTTTGTCATGTACAAAGATTCAAGCTTCGTCCACATACCTGCAGCTGTTTTCTCCTTCGCCACCTCTCTGAGTGCCTTATCCCCAAGACACAGAACGATTGCACTCCTTGCCTTGTCCATCATATTCTTTTTCTCTGCCTGCGTCAAAGATGATGGCATGTGCATCTCCCCCTTTAACGCTTCTTCACATCCTTGCTGTATCAAGATAGCTTCCATCTTGATTTTCCACAGCCCAAAGTCATTTGCTCCAGAGAACTTCTCAATATCAAACTTCGTTGCCATTCTTGATTATTTTCCCTTTCAGCTCCCTACAGACGGCGCCACTTGTTGGTTAAGAACAAGCAATGCAAGCTTAAAAGAATCAAAGAACACGAAGAGAGAGAGAAAGAGAAAATATGCAGGAATGAATACTGTTGTATTTCAGATAACCAGCTTCAGACGACACAAACACCTGTCTGAAGTCCCTACCCCTGTCTGAAGTCACTTCAGACGAGTCTCAGCAAATCGTTCTTACATATTGTTTTTCACGTACCTTTTCCTATACAGCAAGATACTATATATAGGCAGTAAAGAGAGCAACGATTAGCTAACTAACTGAAATTACAACCTAACAGAATTAACAAACTCATTCCTAACAAACTAACAACCTCATTCCTAAGGCATAACTAACAATCTTAAACTAGTAAGTGACCCGTGCCTTCGCACGAGTAAATTGATGGTATGATTTATATTATCCGTGCTTCGCACGGGATAAAATAATAACTATCATAAATAATTATATATTAAGAGAATATGTTTTACAATAATAGAAAAAGGAAATTAATGTATGAGAAAAAAAAGAAAAAATGGTAAGAGCAAGACTGCCTCCCGTGGTTCATTTAAAAATTTACTCTTATAATAAAACAAATTATAGGAACGAATAATTAGTGAAAATGATTTAATATAATAAAAAAACAAAAGTGCCATAGAAATAAAAAAAAAGACAAAAGCAAAACTCTCACGTAAAGGATACCTGTTATTCATTGCATTACTAAATTGAGAATAAAAAAGAAAAAAAGAAAAAATAGAAGTTTGAAAACAAGACACATGTATTGTGGGAACAATTTTAATATAGTCATATAGAGTAAATTTGAGAATTAAAAATCAAAAAAAGAAAAAAATAGAAGTTTGAAAACACGACACATGTAATGTGGAAATAATTTTAATATAGAGTAAATTGAATAGATAAAATGGTAGGAACAGGGCTGTCTCCCATTGAGAATACCCGCAGTTCGTAAAAAATTTCTTTTATAATGAAACATATTAATAAAAAAAAATAATGAGAAAAAATATTTTAATATCATAATAAAAAAGAAAATGAAAGTGAGATAAAAAAATGACAGGATTAAGACCGCCTCTCGTGGAGGATACCCATGATTCATAAAAAAAACACTACAATATAAGCTAAATAAATAGAGATATAATTTTGACAAAAAATAAAAAGGATGATGTGATGTTTTAGGGAGAAAAATTAAAATGGTAGAAACATGACTGTCTCACGTGGAGAATACCCTCAGTGCATAAAAAAATTCTTTTATAGAAAACACATTAATGAAAATAAATAATGACAGAAAATATTTTAATATCATAATAAAAAAAGAAAATGAAAGTGAGATAAAAAAAACGACGGGATTAAGACTGTCTCCCGTGGAGGATACTTATTATTCATAAAGAAAACATTACAATAGAAACTAAATAAACGGAGATATAATTTTAAAAAAAAAAATAAAAGAATGTAAAAAGGATGATGTGATGTTTTTGGGAGAAAAAAAATAAAATGGTAGAAACAGGACTGTCTCCTGTGGAAAATACCCGCAGTTCATAAAAAACTTCTTTAATACAGAAACATATTAATAAAAATGAATAATGACAGAAAATATTTTAATATCATAATAAAAAAAGAAAATGAAAGTGAGACAAAAATAAAAGAAAAAAGAAAATGACAGAATCAAGACTGCCTCCCGTGGAGAATATCCATGAATCATAAAAAAATACTACAATAGAAACTAAATAAATTGAGATATAATTTTGACAAAAAAATAATAAAAAATGTAAAAAGGATGATGTGATGTTTTTGGGAGAAAAAATAAAATGGTAGGAACAGGACAAACTCCCGTGGAGAATACCCGCAATTCATAAAGAAAAATCCTTTTTAAAAAAACATATCAATAAAAACAAATAATGACAGAATTTTTTTTAATATCATAATAAAAAAATAAAAGTGAGATAAAAAAACGACACGATTAAGATTGCATCCCGTGGAGGATACCTATTATTCATAAAAAAACACTATAATGGAAGCTAAATAAATGGAGATATAATTTGACAAAAAAATAAAAAGGATGTAAAAAGGATGATGTGATGTTTTTGGGAGAAAACGATAAAATGGTAGGAACATGACTGTCTCCCGTAGAGAATACCCGCAGTTCATGAAAAAACTTTTTTATAAAGAAACATATTAATAAAAATAAATAATGACAGAAAATATTTTAATATCATAATAAAAAATCAAAATGAAAGTGAGATGAAAAATAAAAGAAAAAAAGAAAACGACAGGATTAAGTCTGTCTCGAGTGGACGATACCTATGATCCATAAAAAAAATCACTACAAAAGAAATGAGGATACCTGTGATTTATAAAAAAAACACTACAAAGAAGCTAAATAAATGGAAATATAATTTTGTTTTTAAAATATGAAGAAAGTAAAAAGGATGAAGTGATGTTTTTGGGAGGAAAAAAAATTGATTGAGAAATATAAAATGTTAAAAAAAGAAAAAGAGAAACAAAATAATTTAGGCGGGAAAGTGTGTGTCTAAAAATTTGACACGTGTACACCCAGTGGAAGGAAAAATAATAAAAAAATGTAAAAAGGATTGTGATGTTTTTGGGAGAAAAAATAAAATGGTAGGAACGGAACTAACTCCCGTGGAGAATACCCGCAATTCATAAAAAAAATTCATTTATAAACAAACATATCAATAAAAACAAATAATGATAGAAATTTTTTTAATATCATATTAAAAAAATAAAAGCGAGATAAAAAAAAGAAAACGACAGGATTAAGACTGCCTCCCGTGGAGGATATCTATGATTCATAAAAAAATACTATAATGGAAGCTAAATAAATGGAGATATAATTTTGACGAAAAAATAAAAAAAAAAATGTAAAAGGATGATGTGATGTTTTTGGGAGAAAAAATAAAATGGTAGGAACATGACAAACTCCCGTGGAGAATACCCGCAATTCATAAAGAAAAATCTTTTTTAAAAAACATATCAATAAAAACAAATAATGACAGATTTTTTTTTAATATCATAATAAAAAATAAAAGTGAGATAAAAAATAAAAAAAAAACGACAGGATTAAGACTGCATCCCGTGGAGGATACCTATGATTTATAAAAAAAAACACTATAATGGAAGCTAAATAAATGGAGATATAATTTGACAAAAAAATAAAAAGGATGTAAAAAGGATGATGTGATGTTTTTGGGAGAAAACGATAAAATGGTAGGAACAGGAATGAAAAATAAAAGAAAAAAAGAAAACGACAAGATTAAGATTGTCTCCCGTGGAGGATACCTATGATTCATAAAAAAACACTACAATAGAAGCTAAATAAATTGAGATATAATTTTGACAAATAAATAAAAAGGATGTAAAAAGGATGATGTGATTTTTTTTTGGGGAGAAATGTCTAAAAGGCTAAAATGGTAGGAATAGGAGTGTCTCTCGTGGAGAATACCCCATTTTTTGAAAAAAAAAATTCTTTTGTAAAGGAACATATTAATAAAATGAATAATGACAGAAAATATTTTAATATAATAATAAAAAAGAAAATGAAAGTGAGATAAAATAAATAAATAAAAAAAGAAAACGACATGATTAAGTCTGTATCGCGTAGAGGATACCTATGATCCATAAAAAAATCACTACAAAAGAAGTGAGGATACCCGTGATATATAAGAAAACACTACAAAAGAAGCTAAATAAATGGAAATATAATTTTGTTTTTAAAATATGAAGAAAGTAAAAAGGATGATGTGAAGTAAAAAGGATGATGTGATGTTTTTGGGATGAAAAAAAATGTTTGAGAAATATAAAATGTTAAAAAAGAGAGAAGAGAAACAAAATAATTTAGGCAGGAAAGTGTGTGCCTAAAAATTTGACACGTATACACCTAGTGGAAGGATTTTATTATAGTATAAAATAAAAAAAATGTAAAAATGATGGTGTGATGTTTTGGGAGAAAAAATAAAATGGTAGGAACATGACAAACTCCGGTGGAGAATACCCGCAATTCATAAAGAAAAATCTTTTTTAAAAAACATATCAATACAAACAAATAATGACAGAATTTTTTTAATATCATAATAAAAAAATAAAAGTGAGATAAAAAATAAAAAAAATGACAGGATTAAGACTGCATCCCGTGGAGGATACCTATGATTTATAAAAAAAACACTATAATGGAAGCTAAATAAATGGAGATATAATTTGACAAAAAAATAAAAAGGATGTAAAAAGGATGATGTGATGTTTTTGGGAGAAAACGATAAAATGGTAGGAACAGGAATGAAAAAATAAAAGAAAAAAAGAAAACGACAGGATTAAGATTGTCTCCCGTGGAGGATACCTATGATTCATAAAAAAACACTACATTAGAAGCTAAATAAATTGAGATATAATTTTGACAAATAAATAAAAAGGATGTAAAAAGGATGATGTGATTTTTTTTTGGGAGAAATGTCTAAAAGACTAAAATGGTAGGAATAGGAGTGTCTCTCGTGGAGAATACCCGCATTTTTTGAAAAAAAAAATCTTTTGTAAAGGAACATATTAATAAAAATGAATAATGACAGAATTTTTTTTAATATAATAATAAAAAAGAAAATGAAAGTGAGATAAAATAAATAAATAAAAAAAAAACGACATGATTAAGTCTGTATCGCGTAGAGGATACCTATGGTCCATAAAAAAATCACTACAAAAGAAGTGAGGATACCCGTGATATATAAGAAAACACTACAAAAGAAGCTAAATAAATGAAAATATAATTTGTTTTTAAAATATGAAGAAAGTAAAAAGGATGATGTGAAGTAAAAATGATGATGTGATGTTTTTGGGAAGAAAAAAAAATGTTTGAGAAATATAAAATGTTAAAAAAAGAGAGAAAGAGAAACAAAATAATTTAGGCGGAAAAGTGTGTGCCTAAAAATTTGACACGTGTACACCTAGTGGAAGGATTTTATTATAGTATAATAATATGAATAATATGATATGATATGATAATATGATTAATTCGCATCCTATGTTTTGGTACCAAAGCTCTCTTTAAAAGCTGCTAATTGAACCAGGAGTTATCGAGATAGACATTGAGTGTGTGTTTTTTTTTGTGTATAAGGAAAACAATGAGGTTTGGACCTAAAAACTACCCAAATTCTCAATCACTCGCCAATCCTAGTGGGTTTCATTGAGTGTATGTTTGGTTTAACGTTAAAACTGATCAAACTCAAATTTAGATTTACTAATGTAACTATTTCTAACGTTAAAAACGTAAGTTTATCATGTTTCAATGCTAAACAAAACATGCTCTGAATTGGATCCTATACTTGTAATGGGAAAATAACGACCATGCAGAAGGGAAAAGGCATTCATATTAGGAACCTAGAACGGTACTATTTTTATGTTACATACTGTCCCATCTGGAAAACTGAAAAAAGCAAATCCATCTTCGCAGGCACAATGGAAAAAGGCAGGAGAGTGGAGGAGAGACCTTATGTAATTGGCACAAACTCAACATGCCACTATCTATTGTCTACCATTTTCCTTTTTAGCTTTTGCTTTGTGTCTTGCTTTTAATTATACAAATAACAAGTGTGGCAATTAGTAGTCCGTGTCATTTGTGATTTGTTTTCATTTTCTGTGGATCAACTATCACTTCTGTGCCCTTGAGAGATATTTGTTGGTTCCTTTGTTACTCTTGGTTTCTCATGAATGTGACCCTCAACTTGTTAATATGGGATGGGAATATATAATCACAAGTTTGCAGTGATTCTATTCTTCAATTTGATCACCCGGCTTGTTTCCACCAGAGACTAAACCAGGAGAAAAGCACATGCAATGATTATGTGAAAATTTTGGATTTCTAGACATAGACTCGCACCTTATGCATAGTCGTGTCATCAATTTTAGAATGAGTTAAATATGTTTTTGGTCTTTAAACTTTTGACCCCTATTTGATTTTGGTCCTCAAACTTTTTTTTCGTTGGATTTAGTCCTCATTTTTTTCAATTCATTGGATTTGGTTCCTACCGTCTGTTCCGTTAACTTTCATGATGACGTGGCAAACGGAAGTGATTAGTCAGCTGCTTAGTCATAAATTGTGGTCCCTAAACTTTGACCCCTATTTGGTTTTGGTCCTCAAACTTTTTTTTTCATTGGATTTAGTCACTGTCTTTTTCACTTCTGTTTGCCACGTCATCACGAAAGTTAACGGAACAGATGCTAGGGACCAAATCCAATGAATTAAAAAAGACATGGACTAAATCCAACGAAAAAAAAAGTTTGAGGACCAAACCAAAGAGGGGTCAAGTTTATGGACCAAAAACATATTTAACCCTCATGAAATTGTTAAAATGCAAACGTTGCTAATGTTTTTTTTTTGAAATATAAAATAGTAACAAAATAATATGTATATTAATATAGAAAAATACAAAAACATTATTTTTTTGAGTTCCATAAATTTAATATGCAACTCTTAATTCTCTTGTAATTGGATTACTAAGTTTTATCAATTTATTTAGTTTAGTATTAATTTTGTAGCTAATTAGATTAAAAATAAATAAAACTACATTGTCCAAATAATTGTGGGTCCGAGTCCTACATAAGTGAATTAGCTTCCATAACAAATAAAAGAAAAATCAAACTTGAATTAATATTTTACCATAAAGCACATGATTAGCTGATAAGGGATCGTTTGAGTTTAAACCAGTAGTTTTGAGTTCGAAACCTATGTATGCAGTTGCATTGAGCTTACCGTCCATAAAGGTCATATGCAACTGCATTAGAGTTTTTTGAAACGCTTTATAACATTTTTAATGCTAAAACATCACCAACTAAGTGTGTTTTTTTTGTATTAACCACATGTATATCCCCTATTACCAGGGGCAATCCTGCTCGAAACTTAGCCACAATTAAGGCTTCTCATCCCTCCCGAATAGTGTGTTTAGTTGGGATCGAACTCGAGAGCTCTTCCCACAATCTCAATATGTGTTGCCAACTGAGCCACAATCTTTGGTTAACCAAGTGTGTGTTTGTTTTATCGTTCCTGAGTAGCAAAATAGAATTGAAAAAAAATCTATATCATTGAATTACGAAACAGTTAGGATATTCTGTCGTTTTTTTTTACCGCAGTGTACTAAAAAACAACAATGGTAAAAAATTGAAAACTACTACGGTTCTGAAAATTATGGTGGATTCTTTTTATCGTGTTGAGTTATAATTTTAATTTAAATCTCTATTCTTATTGTTATAATTTTAATTTATTTAATTATAATTTATTATCAAATAATAATGTAAATTGAATTTATAATAAAACATAATTTACTATTATAATTTAAAATTGAATAATTATCCATTCCAAATTATCTAATTCTTTTTTCTTTAATTTAAAAATATTAATTTATTCTAAATTTAATTTTACATACTAGTATATAAATATTATTTAACTATGATAAGGATCCACAAAACCCAACCCACAACCGACTTTTTGCTAAGCAAAGTGATTAACTTAAAAGGGAGTACAAGGGTACTCCAACCCATACACAAAACAAGAGTCAAAAGAAGATTGCCATGTAAGTCAATCTACGATGATACATAAAGGAATAAAATCAGAGATAATTAACCACCTAATACAACCCAAGAGAAAACTGAGGCACCTCCATGTAGACTGACGCTACGAAGAAAATTCACATTTAAAATTCAGACATACAGCAGGCTGTGCAGACCACGCAGAGAAATGATAGGAGAAACTTTTATCCTTAGACTTTAACCATTTCCATGATCTCAGCTTTATAAGCTCAAGGACTTCAAAGGCATTAATGCGCTTATCAGAAAAACAGCTTCATTTCTTGATATCCAAAGACTCCAAAGAACAATCAACCAAATAACACACCACCTATCTCTCATATTTTGATTACAAATAGGAATGCTCAAAACTGTTCAAAGTAGTCAATAAATGTATTTTGAAGCACTGAATAGAAGCCAAACCATCCCAAAGTAAGCATCCAGACCTGATAGGCATAATTACACTCAAAGAATAGATGAGTAGAGGACTCCCTGTCTTGATCGCACCACACACAAGCAGCTGCTGAGGATTGAATTATCTTCCTCCTAACTAAATTGATTCTTGAAGGAATTCTATCTAACATTACTCTCCAAGCAAAGCAAGATACTTTAGAAGGGACCAATTTACACCATATAAACCTGTACAGAGGGATGTCTACATATATAGACTCATTAACAATAGCATAATAAGCAGATTTTACTGAATAAACACCACTGGGATCAGCTTTCCAATGCCAAGCATCATCATTCTGGTCAAGAACATGGACCACAGATAGGTCCAGCAAAAGGAGGTATAGCTGTGACAATTCCCATTGAAATAATTGTCTATGCCAACACCACTTCCACCTAACACCTCCTTCACAACACTCAAACATATCCGCAACAGATGCATCTTTATTAATAGCAATGGAAAATAATATACTATACCGCTCACAGAAAGGCGTTGAACTACACCATGAATCTCTCCAAAAAGTTGTACTTCTCCCACTCCTCACTACTCGAACCACACAGATTAGAGAACCACCCAATGATATGTTTGCACCCTCTTCTATATTCCACAAGTCAGACCACCATCTAGATCCAATAACTCTCTCATCCCCATTATGCACAAGAGGATCTCCATAAATAGAATGTAGCACTCTACTCCAAAAACTACCCCTCTCAACTAAAAGACGCCACCTCCACTTCCCTAAGAGAGCAAAATTAAAAGCTCTTAGGTGATAAGTGAAAAATAATAGTAATTTTAGTATATAATTTTAGTCACTTATCAAGGGTAAAATAGTAAATTAACCCCATTTATAACCCTTTTTATTAAATATTGAATAATTTGTCTTTATTTATCCTAATTATGAATTATAATGCTATTTTGATGGAATTTATTGCTGATTTTGCAGGAAATTGCAAAGATTTAATTAAGAATTAAATAGCATTAAAAAAGAGAGATTCATGCAAGATTGGAGATTGATTGAAGACCATTAACAAGGATTACAAGAAGATATCATATTATAAAAGAAGAAACAGAGCCAATCAATCCAAGATGTGCAGACAACCTTCCCAATTAAATAGGATTGCACAAATAAATACAAAGACATCAGAGAATAAGGGAAACAAGGAAGAGCAATCGAGGAAAAACCAGTCTCGGGGAGAAATCAACAAGGTAAAAGAGGAAACAAGGAGTAGCACGCGCAAGTTGCGCTTCACCCCCGCGCTATAGCGGCCGGTGAAGCGCAACTCTCTGGAAGTTGCGCTACAGCCCGCGCTATAGCGCACGCCTGTAGCGCAGAGGACGATAACAGCCCAAGTTACTTCTTTTAGTTGGATTTCTTCCCATATTTCCTTTGTTCTTCCTTATTGTATAAATAGACGCCTCTAGGTTCAGTCCAGACAGCCGAAAGTTAGCCAAGGAGAAATATTCATTGTTAGAATACTATGTATTACGGCTAAATCTTAGAGTAGGAGAGGAGGAGTGCTTCACGAGGATTGAAGATGGCGACAACATCTTCAGCGGTAGGTATGGCTATCTCGAATAGCTACTCTCCAGTGGGGTTTGGAATGTAATCAAGTCTATCCTTGAGTTTATATAATATTACATTATTATTTCAACGAGTCCCTATCTATATTAGTGCTATCTTATTCTGTGTTTATTCCATAATTCTCACGCTTGCGTCTGGAGTTATAGGCTAGTTTATAATTACCGTTATTTACTAGGAGCGAGAATGGGGGAGCCTAGACATAGGAAACCCAAACTCTGATTATTAAGATTACTTGGTTATCCTGCACGCCGAACAACGATGTTCACTAATGAGCGAGGGTAGTGAACAGTATCCTAAGTGAAGGGGCATTTATGAATAGGTCTTGGTAACCAATGGACGAGGATTAATTGAGTGTCAGTCCTGAATCGAATGAGTAGTATATCTAATGAGTGAGAGTAGTGACAGTGCTTGAATGAGGGTATATTATTACTAGTAGGGCCACGCTTCTCAATTAATGAATTCACAAACGGAACAAAATAGAGCAATAAAGCCTAGGGTAAGTCTGTCGCTTGGGAGAACCCGCATAGCTTATCTTGGAGTGTGAGAGGCGCTCGGACGAGATCTTGATCAATAGTGTTTGGCTACATATTTTATAGAGTATTACCTAAATAATAAGTAGTTATTTATATCCGCGATGGGTGGTGATGCGATGAATCCATCCCCAGTCCAAGTAAAGTATCTCTAACTCTACCTTTCTAATATTAATTGATTATTTCATCTCTCTTGCTAACGGTCTGACTAACAATTTTATCTTATAAAACCTTTGTTACCATCTTGGTAAACATAATTTCATTCTATAAGGAAACTGTTCCCCGTGGATACGATACTCTACTTACTATTATATTGCTGGACTTTGGTTCGCTTGCCAGAATCCATCAAGTATTTTTGGCGCCGTTGCCGGGGAACGCTTCTATCTTTATAGAACCTGAGGTTCGTTTATCAAGTATATCTATCGTAGGATTTTTATTTATTTGTTTTTATTAGGATTTCTTTTATTCATCTTATCATTAATTCAAAAATATTATTAGGATTTCTTTTATTTATTATTCTCATTATTTTAGGAAACTTTATTATACTTTTATTATTATGCTTTATTATCTGATTTACTTTCTTTTTATAAAAATATAAAAATATTCTCGTTTTATTTACTTTACTTTATTGTAGGAAAGTTATAATTTTTTTATACATATTTAACATAATAAAAAAAAATTTTTTTTTAAATAATAATAATAATATTTATTAATTAAAATAAAATTTATTAATGAATAAAAATTTTTAGGAAAGTTTTAATAATTTTAGGAAATTTATAGTTTTTATTTTAATTTATCTTCCACACTTACCTTTATTAGTTTCTTGTTTATGTTTTGAGAAGCCAGGTGTCCCACAATCAATTGAAGCAGAAATAGGAAGGACATCATGGAAGAACAAAAGTAGAAACAAGGAAAGAGAGACAAAGGATAAGTTTGTTTTAAATTATTTATTTCAATTTTATCTTATTTTATTGTATAGTATATTTTCAAAAAAAAATAATTATTATTATTATTTATTAATATATATGTATTATTATATATAAAAATTATTATTTTCGTAGTTTTTTTAAAAATATAATAAATTATTTATTATTTAAATAAATAAATATTTATATAAAAAAGAAAAATATATATATATAATAATAAAAAAATTTTATCTTGTTCTTCTCTTTGTTTGAGCTTTTTGATTATTTTCTTGAGAAAAGACAGGTAACAGGCAATAGGATCCTTCGAGTGAGAGCCCAATATCCTAATCAATCAAATTATAAAGGGGGCATAGCTCAAGGAGACAATTTCCACCACCTCATGTAAAGTAGATGTCCCATGGCTTCTGGATGGCAAAATCCACTAAAAAAATCTTGGAGATCCAAGCATCACACCTTCAACTTGTCCAAAATCACTAGTTCTCAGGCCAAGAACATGAAAATCCAAATAATCATCTTTCTATGTTCTTTGGATTAATTGATATGATGGGGTTTGCTGAAGAGGTCCAAAGGGTATATACTTTCGCTTATTTCCTTTTTCTCTTACAGGAAAAGCAAAGGAATGGTTAGCATCACAACCCAATGGTAGCTTTAAAAATTGGAACATGGTAGAGGAATATTTTTAAGGAGATTCGTGCGTAAGCCATGTTGCATTCAAGAAAAGACAGACATTCCTTTGTTCAAGCAGGATCAACAATATTTCTCCCATGCACCGATTCAAGGGTAACCTCTCTAATTACAAAAATTATTCTAACAAATTTCACATGATTGGGGAAATTACCAGAATCAGAATTGTGGGAAATACCAAGATGATATTTCACTCCACATGCAACCTTCTTTTCAACAACAACAACATTACTTCTCCTATCAACAAAAAGACTCCCAAATTTATGAGCTTATGAAGACTTCAATCAAAGCAATATACAATTTCAGAAAGAAAGCGAAGAAAGAAGATGAAGCACTGACGCTTTGTTAAACAGATGGCAGAACAAAGGGAGTCAAGACTTCAGAAGGAAAGAGAAGAAGCAAGAGAAACGCTGTTGGAACTGCTCAACAAGAGAGAGAGTCTACCTAAGGAAACAATTGAAGAGACAGCAGGAGGAACAGGAGCTAACCAACAGTTAGAACAAATCTCAGAAGCACAATCAGACAGTGATAAAGATATTGAAGAAAAGTGGGAGCAATTCATACAATTTAAGCAATTGTGTGAAAAAGAGGGAGTCACTGTTGAGCATGCATTAGAGGAGATACGCAATGAGATCGACTGTTGGGACAAGCAATCTTCAGCAAACGCTCAATCCAACCCTGTAGAACTTTGTCCCACCTTAATTGTTAAATTAACAGGGGAGGAAATCAATGATGTTCTAACTGATGAGGAGAATGAATCTGAAGAAACACAAGAAAAAGGAGCTGAAGAAGAAAAGGAAGAAGAAGAAGGTGAAGCAAAGAAGAAGAGAAGAACAAGGAGGGGATGAAACAACAAAAATGGTGCCTAAAGAGGAGATTGACTGTGAAAGTGAAAAAGAGAAAGCATCTTGTGAAGGTGAACAAAGAAATGACGAAACAAAACTCGAGGAAGGAAGGGAAAAGATTTCAAGAACAGAGACTTTGCCTTACCCAATCAGTCCTCTAGAGAAGATCAAGAAAGGCATGGTGCAACTGATCAACCTTCCAGACCTCATAAAGAAAGGCCTACGATTACACTGACCTGACCAGAGCAAAGAAAAGAAGAATTGAGCAAAGAGGATTAGATGCTGAGCCTAGAGCCATATTGAAAAAGTGGTCAGGTATGTTCCATCTCAAAGAACCCCCTGAAATAAAGAAATTGAGAGAAATCAGTTGTGACCCATTTAAACTTGAGGAGAAGAAGGCTCATGCACATGAGCCCATGTTATTAAAGAAAGTAAAGATCAAGCCAAGGGAGTCAGCTCACACTACAGGTTGCTCTAAGGCAACCTTATGGGGAGGTTTAAGGGCCAAAGAAAGAAAGGGTGCAGCACACAGGCTCAACAAAATATTTCAGTTTCAGCCACCCTAAAAGAACAGGCGTCGAGCTATCAGACGTTAAACAAGCGCTTCCTTGGAGGCAACCCAGAGATTTTTAAAAGTTTTAATTAATTTTCATTTAGTTTTATTTTATTTTATTAATTAGTATTTTTTATTTTTTGGGATTTAGGAAATTTTCAAAATTGATTGAAATAAGTTGTGGAAAATAATTTTTAAAATTGGGAAGTAGCAGAAAACGTGACTGAAAATTGCAAAATATTGCTTTCTGTTTTTTGCGCTTCAACTCGCGCTATAGCGCAGGGTGAAGCGCAGGATACGGAATTTTTTTAAAAAAAAATCTTCTTTTATGTGCTACTTCCTCAATTCTTCTTTTCACTCTTTCCACTCACAAACTTCCATCAATTTTGAAACTTTCAGTTATTTTTTTTATTTTAACTTTAATTTTTACCAATTGAGATCTTCAATTTCTCTATTATACAGACTGCTACAGAGCATAAAGATTAATTAACCTCAAACCAATCAGGAGTACTAGATCAATTCCCAAGCTTGTTGCTTGAAGAATCCGGATATTCTTGCAGTGGCCTGGGGACAGGCCTATTTTCCTAGGGGAGGATGGAGCAGCAGCTGGACAAGGACTTACATGATACAGAGAATCAAGATTGACATTGGTGTTTCTCTTTCTTTTAGTATTTCTTCCATTTTCTAAAGATTTTTTGTTTTGTTTTTCACATTTTTCATATTTTTTTTAAAAAACTTTTAGGATTTAGGAATTAAGAAACAAGGTAAATAATTCTGATTCTCTGTAAATAAGTAGTTTAACTAACCAATTTAAGCAAGATGATAGGATCTTGTGATTAATCCATAATCAGTTAGAGTAGAATATTTCGCAAAAGAACCTATCATAAATAGTTTATTAATTTCAGTAAGTGCTTTAGCAAGGAAATTTAGCCCAACCGGTGAGATGAGAGCCCTAAACACTTATAAACTTATATTGAGAGCTTCCACCGCTGATTGTCAACTGTTATTGCTTGAGTTTCTAACATTTTTTCTTGCTTGTAGAAGGTATGGAAGTGAGAGAGGCAAAATTTTGTGGTTCCAATAAATTGCTCAGAGCCAAAAAGCAACCTTTTATTAATATTTCAAATTTTGTTTACCCATTTGAGCCTAATATATTCTTTCTTGTTGCACCCTAGCCAAATTCATTATAAGTGATCAAAGATCACACCACCAGTCCCTTAACACTGGGATAGAGAGCAAGGTGCACGCATTACAACAATGGGAAACATTTATCATCGATGAAGGGTTGGTCACAAGGTCACAAAGGAATCACAAAGAAAGGAAACTCCCCCACCAAAAAGAAGTATTTATCGTTCTTTTAAATTTCGTTGTACCCCAAAAGGGATAAAAGTTGTACCCCAAAAGGGATGAATATATATATATATATATATATGCACCAAAGTGTAGAAATAATAAGTTGGGAGGAGAAAAGTGTACAAAAGAAGAGGCAAGCTGAGAAAGGGTGATCATTCAAGACTCATGAGAATCGAGAGAAGTCCCAAGGCACCACCATAAGATGCTCTCTATTCAAGTGTTCTTTGAAAAATCCAGAAAAACCATGATTCTTGATAGCCCAGCCTCATTACAACCTTTATAAAGACCTCTTGATCCATACTAACTGCTTGCAGGTTAAGAAGATGGAAACGACTATCAATATTAGTTGTTCAACAGTTGGTGAGAATGATTGAGGGAAACACTTACCCGTGAGAATGAGAGATTTCCTTGGTTTATCACTTACTGTTTTAATTGCTATTATTGAAAAAGTTTGATTGTGTTTGTATTCTTACTTCTAACTGTGATTGGTGATGTCTCTTGATTCTGATTTTGCTTAGGATTGGAAGGTGACTTCTGCTTAGGAAGGAGTTGAGGGATAATTACCTTGTATAGTTTGTATATTTTATATTTATAGGCTTAGGATAGATTTGACTTTTCGACTGCACAGAGGCTCTTGCTTGAGGACAAGCAAGAAGTTAAGTTGGGGGGAATTTGATAAGTGAAAAATAATAGTAATTTTAGTATATAATTTTAGTCACTTATCAAGGGTAAAATAGTAAATTAACCCCATTTATAACCCTTTTTATTAAATATTGAATAATTTGTATTTATTTATCCTAATTATGAATTTAATGCTATTTTGATGGATTTATTGCTGATTTTTGCAGGAAATTGCAAAGATTTAATTTAAGAATTAAATAGCATTAAAGAGGGGAGATTCATGCAAGATTGGAGATTGATTGAATACCATTAAACAAGGATTACAAGAAGATATCATATTATAAAAGAAGAAACAGAGACAATCAATCCAAGATGTGCAGACAACCTTCCCAATTAAATAGGATTGCACAAATAAATACAAAGACATCAGAGAATAAAGGGAAACAAGGAAGAGCCATCGAGGAAAAACCAGGTCTCGGGGAGAAATCAACAAGGTAAAAGAGGAAACAAGGAGCAGCACGCGCAAGCTGCGCTTCACCCGCGCTATAGCGGCCGGTGAAGCGCAACTCTCTGGAAGCTGCGCTACAGCCCGCGCTATAGCGCAACCTGTAGCGCAGAGGACGATAACAGCCCAAGTTACTTCTTTTAGTTGGATTTCTTCCCATATTTCCTTTGTTCTTCCTTCTTGTATAAATAGACGCCTCTAGGGTCAGTCCAGACAGCCAGAAAGTTAGCCAATGAGAAAATATTCATTGTTAGAATACTATGTATTCTGGCTAAATGTTAGAGTAGGAGAGGAGGAGTGCTTCACGAGGATTGAAGATGGTGATAGCATCTTCAGCGGTAGGTATGGCTATCTCGAATAGCTAACTCTCCAGTGGGGTTTGGATGTAATCAAGTCTATCCTTGAGTTTATATAAATACTACATTATTATTTCAATGAGTCCCTATCTATATTAGTGGTAATCTTATTCTGTGTTTATTCCATAATTCCCACGATTGCGTCTGGAGTTATAGGCTAGTTTATAATTACCGTTATTTACTAGGAGCGAGAATGGGGAGCCTAGACATAGGAAACCCAAACTCTGATTATTATAAGATTACTTGGTTATCCTGCACGCCAAACAGCGATGTTCACTAATGAGCGAGGGGTAGTGACAGTATCCTAAGTGAAGGGGCATTTTATGAATAGGTCTTGGTAACCAATAGACGAGGAGTTAATTGAGTGTCAGTCCTGAAATCGAATGAGTAGTATATCTAATGAGTGAGAGTAGTGACAGTGCTTGAATGAGGGTATATTATTACTAGTAGGCCACGCTTCTCAATTAATGAATCACCAAACAGGAACAAAATAGAGCAATAAAGCCTAGGGTAAGTCTGTCGCTTGGGAGAACCTGCATAGCTTATCTTGGAGTGTGAGAGGCGCTCGGACGAGGTCTTGATCAATAGTGTTTGGCTACATATTTTATAGAGTATTACCTAAAATAATAAGTAGTTATTTATATCCGCGATGGGTGTGATGCGATGAAATCCAATCCCTAGTCCAAGTAAAGTATCTCTAACTCTACCTTTCTAATATTAATTGATTATTTCATCTCTCTTGCTAACGGTCTGACTAACAATTTTATCTTATAAAACCTTTGTTACCATCTTGGTAAACATAATTTCATTCTATAAGGAAACTGTTCCCCATGGATACGATACTCTACTTACTATTATACTGCTGGACTTTGGTTCGCTTGCCAGAATCCATCATAGGTCTCTCAAACCCAAACCCCCATGTTGTTTGTCCATACACACATCACTCCAGGCAACCTATGCTATTTTCCTGTGATCCTCATCCCCACCCCACAAGAAATTTTTAAAAAGAGATTCAAGGTGAGAAATGATACCTTTTGGAGCCTTGAAGAAAGAAAGAAAATAGACCGGGAGTGAATGTAGAACTGATTTCAAGAGGACAAGTCTACCGCCAAAGGATAACATTTTGCTCTTCCACACTGATAATCGTTTTTCCACCTTTTGAATGACGGGCTGTCAAGTACTCAACTGTTTGGGATTTGCACCAATTGGTAAGCCCAAATATGAACACGAGAAAGACCCAACTTTGCAATTCAAGAACTGAGCCATGCTCTCCAGCCAAACCAAGTCAACATTAACTCCCAGAAGTTTACTTTTGTAGAAGTTAACTTTTAAACCAGGCACTAATTCAAACATCTGAAGCACTGATTTAATAGCCCAAACATTACTTAACGAAGCATCACCCACAAGATTGTATCATCAACATATTGGAGATGTGATACAAGAACACCATCTCGGCCAGCAGAATACCCTGTAAATACATTATCTTGCACTGCTTTCATCATCAAAGAATTTAATCCTTCCGCAGCAATTAGAAATAAGAAGGGTGCCAGAGGATCACCTTGCCTTAAGCCTCTACCAACTCCAAATTCATTTGTAGGAATCCCATTAACAAGAGCTGAAATTCTAGCAGTTGTTAAAACACTCTGCTATCCATCTCCTTCATTGCAAAGGAAACCCCATTTGCACCATCACATACTGCAAAAATTCCCAACTGATAGAATCATAAGCCTTTTCAAAATCCACTTTAAAAAATAAACAAGGCTTTTTCCTCCTCTTTGCTTCCTCTAGGACTTCATTAGCCACCACCACACTATCAAATATAAGTCGTCCTTTTAAAAAAGTCGATTGAGCATCAGAGATGACCTTGCCAATCACCTTCCTCAGTCTATTAGCCAGCAGTTTGGCCACAACCTTATACATACACCCAATAAGGGAAATAGGGTGGTACTCCTCAACTCTTTGGGGATTATTTGTTTTAGGCACAAGCATAAGAAAAGAACTATTTGAGCCTTTCACAAATTTTCCATTAGCATGAAAATCATGAAGAAAACCCAGAAACTCAGACTTCACCACATCCCAAAAGTCCTTAATAAAAGTAAAATTATAACCATCCGGACCAAGGCTTTTAGATCCCTCACAATCCCACACTGCACTCTTCACTTCATCTTCAGAGAAGGGTAAGGTCAAGGCTGCACAATCTTCATCTTGCAAAGATTTAAAAGAAGACCCATGAAGGAAAGGTCTATTATGTAGAGTCTCTTGATAATGACTCTCAAAAAAATCTTTAACCGCCTCCTTAAGTTCTGAAGGAGTATTATGCACCACATTAGACACCGTCAGACTCCGGATTTCATTTCTGACCCTTCTTTTATTAATGCAAGCATGGAAGAACTTTGTATTAGCATCCCCCGCTTCTAACCATCTCAGCCTTGATTTCTGAAACAACAAATTATTCTTCAATGACATATATTCACACATTGCAGCTTTCCACTCCTTCCTTTGTTGCACTTCCTCCACTTGTAAAATAGATTATTCACTTTTAAGATCCAACCTATTCACATTTTCCTTTGCTTCAATGATTTTACCATCCAAATCCCCAAAAACCTCTTTGTTCCACCTCCGCAACCTGAATTTCAATTGTTTGAGCTTCTCCTTTAGTACGTAAGCAGCTCTCCCATCCACACATAGATCACTCCACTGATTTTTTACAAACTCTCTATATCTAGCATCCCCCCCTCCAACAATCAAGAACTCTGAACGGCTTTGGACCCCAATTAACTTCCTCATTTTTTAACAAGATAGCACAATGATCTGAAATGCCTCTATTCAAACCCCACTGTGAAGTATGCGACCATTGAACCAACCATGCAAATGACACCAGAAATATATCCAACCGACTCATGCAGGAGCCATCGGATTTATACCAAGTGTATTTTCTTCCAGCTAACGGTAAATCAACCAAACCCGCCACTTGAATAAACCCCTCAAAATTATGCATATCATCTTCACGCCAAGAGGTCACCACACCCCTCCTTTCATTCTCATTCCTCACGGAATTAAAATCACCACCAATACACCACAAATCACCACCACAATTAGATTTAACTTGAAGTAAACGGTTCCACATATCTTTTTTCTTTTGTAAATCACAGGGAGCATAAACATTTACAAAAGAACACGGAACATTGTCTTCTCCCCATAACCCAGTCACACCGAGGAAATTGTCCCCTGAAAAACAATAATGTTCTAATTTAGTTTATTAATTAATTAAGTTCAAATATTTATCGAGTTATTTGGATCAATCTGCTAAATTGGGTTAAGTTGGGACTTAACCGTGGATAGCATAGCAGCTACCTAATTCAACTTTTAAAAAATAAAAGAAAAAATTATTGAGAAGAGAAATTTCTTAGAATAAATTAAGAAAAATGGGACTTGACCAAAACTATATAAAGATAAAGAGCAATATATGCACATAAAAATCCCTAATTGCCCATCAATCATTAGCAACCAATCAACTCACTCTTAATTGGATTTATAGCTAAAAGCTTCACGAAAGCACCCTCAATTCATTGTTAATTGGAAAGGAAAGAATCTTTCGCCTTTGCACACACATTTTGTAATTATATCTTTAGGACATATATGCAGCTAAGGCCTAGTTTGATGCTGCAATTTTAATATTTTTAAAGGAAAACGTTAAAGATACATAACACAGTAATCCAATATTTTACCACAATTGATTTTCTTTTTACACCCCCTCCCCATTTGATTTTTTCTTTTTACACCCCCATTTTTTAAGGTTTTTTTGCCTTTTCTTTTTGTCCCCCTCCCCATTTTTTAGCCACACCCCTTTTTCTTTTTTTTAAAAAATAGTTTTATTTTTTATTTTATTATTATATTTTTATTTATTTATTTTATTAAATAAAAATATAGATCAAGAAATACAATAAATGATCACATAAAATTTGTGTTAATGATTTATATTAACACAGGGTTAATTATGTGTCCCAAAACGGTGAACATATTAAATAATGAGGTTAATGGTGTTTCCGTTTGTGATTAATAGAAAACAATTTTTGGTTAATTGATTTTGTGAGGTTAATTGCAATCCATGTTAACACGAGGTTAATCATGTGACCAGAAACAGTGAACATATTTAAAAATGAGGTTAATGGTGCATCCATTTGTGGTTTAGAGAATACGACTTTTGATTAATTGATGTTGTGAGGTTAATTGTAACTCTTGTTAACATGAGGTTAATTATGTGTCCCAAAACGGTGAACATATTTTAAAAAAAGGTTAATGGTGTACCATTTGTGGTTAACATGATACGACTTTTGGTTAATTGATGTTGTGAGGTTAATTGCATCTCTTGCTAACACGAGATTAATTATATGTCAAAAAACGGTGAATATATTTAAAAATAAGGTTAATGATATATCCATTTGTGGTTAACAGAATATGATTTTTGGTTAATTGAATTTGTGCGGTTAATTGCAACTCCTGTTAACACGAGGTTAGTTATGTATTCAGAAACGGTGAACATATTAAAAAAATGAGGTTAATGGTGTATCCATTTGTGGTTAACAGAGGGAGATTTTTGGTTAATTGAATTTGTGAGGTTAATTCCAACTCCTGTTAACACGAGATTAATTATGTGTTCAGAAACGGTGAATATATTTAAAAATGTGGTTAATAGAATATGATTTTTGGTTAATTGATTTTGTGAGGTTAATTGCAACTCCTGTTAACACGAGATTAATTATGTGTTCAGAAACGGTGAATATATTTAAAAATGTGGTTAATAGAATATGATTTTTGGTTAATTGATTTTGTGAGGTTAATTGCAACTCCCGTTAACATGAGGTTAATTATGTGTCCAGAAATGGTGAACATTTTAAAAAATGAGGTTAATGGTGTATCCATCCGTGGTTAACAGAGTGAGATTTTTGGTTAATTTTTTATTTAAAAATGAGGTTAATGGTGTATCAATTTGTGGTTAACAATGTGAGATTTTTGGTTAATTGAATTTGTAAGGTTAATTGCAACTCTTGTTAACACGAGATTAATTATGTGTTCAGAAACGATGAACATATTTAAAAATGAGGTCAATGGTGTATCCATTTGTGGTTAACAGAATATGATTTTTTTAATTGATTTTGTGAGGTTAATTATGTATATCCAAAAACGGGGAACATATTTAAAAATAAGGTTAATGGTGTATCCATTTTGTGGTTAATAGAGTGAGATTTTTGGTTAATTGAATTTGTGAGGTTAATTGCAACTTTTTTTAACACGGTGTTAATTTTGTGTTCAGAAACGGTGAACATATTTTTAATGAGATTAATGGTGTATACATTGATGGTGAACAGAGTGAAATATTTGGTTAATTGATTTTGTGCGGTTAACTGTGTGCACAGAAACGGTGAATGAAGTAGTACATTTGGTTAATAACATCAAAATAAAATAATGATGATAAAAAAACTTCTGTTAACCTTTCAAAAAACACACATTTATTGTATTTCTTAATCTATATTATTATTTATTAAAATAAATAAATAAATAATAGATATATTAAAAAATTAAAAAATAAAAAACTATTTAATAAAATGAAAAAGAAAAAAATAGAAAAAGAAAAAATGGGAGGGGTGCTAAAAGAAAAAACATGTGGGAGGGGAGGGGTGTTAAAAGAAAAAACAAGTATGGTAAAAATGTTGTATTACTGTTTATGTACATTTATCATTGTTGATTTTTAAATTGTTGATATTAAGCACAAGTAACAAGTTGCATGTCAAGTTAATTTTTTTAATCCTATATTATATGATTAAGCTTGGGCATAGACTAAAGTTAGAATAAAGCTTATATCTCTGGGCTAGGAAAAATTACTGTGATCATGCTTCTTAGTTTTAGAAGACTTACTGACCGGATGTGGGAAGGCTGCTGGTTGAAAGTTGTAACTCGTCAAACATGCCACTGGTGGTCTAGCTGTGAGGTTTAACTTGTGCTTGGAAGTTAGATTTACTTGGGACCCACACACAAATAATAAAACAAAGGTTAAACACAATCAGGAGTAAGCTACATGTTTTTTTCTTTTCCTCTCCTCCCCCCCTAATCTGATATTCCTTTATATTTGTTAAGTTCGATGAACATGCTGAATAGGTTTGAACCACCATTACTGGTGCTCTGCATGTTCTCATCTCCAGTTTTGCTTACTTTCATCAAATTCTATTTTTGCATCCAATTTTGTTATTATTCTTTTGAAGCTAACCATATATCTTTATGATTTTTAAGGGATAACTGTTTACCAAAAAATAATAATAATAAAGGACAAATATTGTTTGAATCCTGTTGTCAGCATCTTTGGATAATTAGATTCAAAGCTAAAGTAGGGTACATGGACAAGCTTAAATACTATCACCATGCTTAGAGAGAGCTTTGATGCGCTGATGCATGATGGCACACATGAAGTTTGGTGGAATGGAGATGTTTGGTCTCATTTAATTATGTAATGAAGTTTAGTAGCTTACTGGACCTAAAGTGATAGGTCATGTTGCATAATCTCTCCCCCTTTCCAGGGTAACTCTGTTGTCACTAGGCAAGATTTTGTTAGCTTCCATTAGGGAACTCTATCAACATGTGAAATTTATGTAATTGTTTCAATTTAAATAATTTAATCCTCTTTATTTAGGAACCTAATAGAGGAATTAGTTACTATTTCAGAGAGTGCAAGACCGGCCCCTTTCTATTTTGGTGTATGATGATTGTATTTATGCTTGCAATCTGGCTTTGTTTTTGGAATTTTCTTTTGGTGTGATTGGTTGATATTTGACATGTGAAGGTGTATATTCTAATGATATGTTTGTCCTTCACCCTTTCTTACCAAATACTCTGACTGCTAATAATTGGATAAATTGTATATTCAACAATGAATAATAGGTGGCAAGGGAAATTGGGAGCTACATGTGAGACAGATTTACATACTTGAGAGAGTAAAGCCAGATTGTATATCATATAATATAATATAATTTTCTATATTGCTTTTCTGTACAATAAACTGTATGATTTTGGCATTGTAGATCATCTAAAGCTAGATTTTCAAATTGGTTTTTTAGCTGCTTTTTCCGGAAAATTAGTTGAAATATGATTAACAGTTCAATTTAGTAAATTATTTAAACAGTTCAGCAGTGCTTATGTTAAAACAGTTTATCAAAGAACCAGTTCTCAGAAAACCATTTCGGTTTGGTTCATTAACTCAATCAGTTTGGTTCAGAAATTTTAAACCAGTTCAGTTGGGTTCTTTTTAACTGGTTTTTGGTTCGGTTTAGTTCGTTTGAACTGGTTTTCCGGTTTGGTTTAGTTCAGACCAGGTCAGTTCGGTTCGTTCACACATGGACACCGCTGGCCCTGAGTCTACTATTTTTCTGTTCCTCATACCAATTCCTGAATTGATCTTTCTTTGACTGACACATCTTAACCATAGTTTCAATACATACACATGTGGTTTCACTAATCACTACACTGCAATTTGTTTAATTTATTTTTTCATTTGTATTCGTATTTTGGTGTAACTAGCAAATTATTACTTGCATGGCTGCAAATGTATTGATTTGAATTTGTTTGTGTTTTTCTTTGCTGCAGAAAGATCCTAGTTTGGGGACATTGTCATTTTTTCATTTGAATTGGTTGGAGACTATTTTTGTTGCTATTTTTACTGAGCAGAGGGTCATAACCCTTCCAAAATTCCGCCCTTCGGTTTGAGATCGGTCAGCTTCTTCTTCACAATTTTGCTTTTTGCAATGTGATTTTGTGAATATGTGCCATGTGTTGTATGTGAAGTTCACAAATTTCAGGCACTTAATTAGTAAGTGGTTGGGACCTTCAATTGTTTTCCTTCATTTTTGCTTTGTAATCTCTCTATTTTCCTTTAAGCAGTGATTGGACTTCTTTTGTGCATCTTGTGCAGTAATAATGTAGTATGTGTGTATTTTATTTAATTTAATTAGGCAAATAGTTTTTGGGAATTTTTGTTATTACTGGATTGGTGGGTTCTGAATTTATGGAATCTCTGAATTATTGCAGAGCCTTTGAGAAAATTTATTTTCTGTAGAGCGGGAAACAGGGAGAAAAAGTTCATATTATTGTGAACTCAAAACTTAGTGTGTAGGGTCACTGTTTTGCACCATTTTGGAAATTGGAACATAACTTGCTTAGATTTATCCACACATTAGCTTCAGCAATTCTAGCTTAAATATAGGGGTTTTGTCCGCTCTCCCTAGTAGCCCTCTTTGAAGCAAGCAACTTAGGTCTTAGTCGCATATCCTTCATGTTCTTTTTCTGCTCACAGCTAACAGTATGTTGTATCCATTTTGTCTCATAATGGTTTGTATATGACTGAGGGGTGCCATTTATAATTGTTAGTTTTAATTTACTACCTCTTTGGGTTTCAGATTCCACTGCACTTCCAAAAGAATTGGTTGTGCAGTCCTTGTTTTCGGACACCATCTTTAAGTTTCTGTTGGCTTTTGAGTTCTGTTATGGATGGTGATTCTTTGGTAATCTCCAATGGCGATGGTAATGGTGGTATCGACCCAATACCTAATCAGCAGAGAACTTACCAAGTGGTAGTGGCTGCCACCCAAGATATGGGCATTGGTAAGGATGGAAAATTACCATGGAGATTACCTACTGATCTCAAATTTTTCAAAGAGATCACTACCACAACATCTGATCCTAGGAAAAAGAATGCCGTTATTATGGGACGGAAAACATGGGAGAGTATCCCTCTTCAGTACAGACCTCTTTCTGGTCGCCTTAATGTTGTTTTGACTCGCTCAGGTTGCTATGATATTGCAACAGCAGAGGATGTTGTTATATGTGGTAGTATGTTTTCTGCATTGGAACTTTTAGGCGCTTCTCCTTATTGTATGTCAATTGAGAAAGTATTTGTTATAGGAGGCGGTCAGATATTTAGGTATATCTTTTTTTTTCTCCTTCCTCTGCTCCTTCCCTTTCGCGTTAATCTCATTCACTGCTATAGACTTATAGCCAATAATTTCCATGTACAGAGAGGCTCTCAATGCACCTGGGTGTGAAGCTATCCACATCACAGAAATTCATGCAAGCATTGAATGTGACACTTTTATGCCTGCAGTTGATTCCACTATATTTCGGCATTGGTACGCATCCTTTCCTAAGGTGGAAAACAACATCCGCTATTCTTTCACTACTCATGTGCGTGTACGGAGTTCTGCACCAGAGTCCCTGAGTCAGAATACTGATCCACCTTTTGATAATAATTCAGATTCATTAAAATTTGAGGTTCAAAAATTTTCTTTTCTTCCTAAAATGATTTTTGAGAGACATGAGGAGTACATGTATCTTAGATTGGTTCAAGAAATCATATCTGAAGGTGCAACTAAGGATGATAGGACAGGAACTGGTACCTTGTCAAAATTTGGTTGCCAGGTAATGTTTCAATTGGTATATTGGGGGTTGTTGTAAATTGTAATTATATGCTGACTTCATCTCCATATTTCCACAGATGAGGTTCAATCTGCGCAGAAGCTTTCCTCTTCTAACAACTAAGGTATGTAATAGAGATTATGGTTTAATATTTGTTTAATCTACTGTGCAAAGTAACTTGTTATTCGAGTGATTCTTCTCTTTTTCCTGATTTTTATATGTAATCATTTTTATATGCTACTTTGGATGTTTATTGGGGAAGAGGCATATCTATTCGTACATTTTGATAGGAAAGTTGACATGATTTCTTCATTTGATTCCTAGAAAGTATTTTGGCGAGGTGTTATTGAAGAACTTCTTTGGTTTATCAGTGGCTCAACAAATGCCAAGGTAATTATATCTTTTGTGAATCTTTTCCGCACATGAATCCTAACCTTTCTTAGTTAGGTTACAAACCAGCTGACATGAGCCAAATATTGTGGAAATTGAGGATTGTGCACAGTTTGTACTTGCTTGTATGCTGTTTCAATGTTGATGTCATAAAAAGTAATGGTTCTGGACAAAAATTTCTAATCACAATACTTGACCTGCATGAGCTGTTTTATCTTTTGGTTCTCAAAGAATCTTTTGTTGGTAATGTAGATATGGTTATTATGAACTTCATTCTGAAATCATGTCATATTAACAGGTGTTACAGGAAAAAGGCATTCATATATGGGATGGCAATGCATCGAGAGAATACCTCGATAAGTAAGCATGATTGTCAATTGTTTAAACTTTTAAATACTCATTGTATACCTTTATTCTTCTTGCTGTTACTAACTGGCTTTACGTTTTTACTGCAGTATTGGTTTGACAGAGAGGGAGGAAGGTGACTTGGGACCTGTTTATGGGTTTCAGTGGAGGCACTTTGGTGCCAGGTAGGTGGATTATACCTTTTTCCTCAGTAGGTGAATAGATTGTTTAATGTGGCATCGCTCTGTTCATTCTTCCCCATCTTACATTTCATAGGTATACTGACATGCATAATGACTACACTGGACAAGGATTTGATCAGCTTTTAGATGTTATTAACAAGATAAAGCATAATCCTGATGATCGACGAATCATTCTCTCTGCATGGAATCCAGCTGATTTAAAATTGATGGCACTTCCACCCTGCCATATGTTTGCACAGGTCTGCAGCTTTATTTGGGCTTTCTCTTTGAAATCTCTCTCTTTCGTTAATTTTCTTTTATAAACTTTTGCAGTTCTATGTAGCAAATGGGGAGTTATCATGTCAAATGTATCAACGATCAGCTGATATGGGCCTCGGTGTGCCATTTAATATTGCATCTTATGCCCTCCTGACATGCATGATTGCTCATGTTTGTGGTATGCAAATTATCATATCATTTGTTATAGACTTAAACGTGTTGTCACACACTCACCATGTTAAAGCTTGAGGTTTTGTGGTTGTGACAAGAGATGATGTATGCCATTTTATTTGGCTACAAATGGCTTTAAGCTAATTAATATTTGGTGGTTCTCATAGATTTATTATTATGCTGAGAGTTGTTTTTTCAATATTTTTTATACCTTTTTTTGGTAGAGTTGTTTTAAGAAGTAATTTATCAGTAAGCTTTTGCTTCATCATTCAAGGTTGGGGCCTTGGGGGTTGCTGGGTTCAGGTTCAGAAGTTTATTGGGTTAATAGGATCACTATAGAAAAATACAGCTTCAAAAAGTAATTTAAGAATTGACTAACCAATCCTTATATTATGTCTTTTTCTTGCCAGGACTTGTTCCAGGGGATTTTATCCATGTTATTGGGGATGCACATGTTTACCACAGTCATGTGAGGCCTTTGCAGGAGCAGCTTGATAACCTGCCAAAACCTTTTCCAGTATGTATAATGTTTCTACAATGTAGTTAGCCACAAAATTTTTACCATCTAGCACTCCTTTGGATTTGTATCTTTTGACTGTCTTCCTTGTTGACCTTAACTCCAATGCAGACTTTGAAGATAAATCCAAAGAAGAAAGATATAGATTCTTTTGTGGCGGCTGATTTCAAGCTCATAGGCTATGATCCTCACCATAAGATTGAGATGAAGATGGCTGTTTAAAATCTGAGAGATTCTTAGTCCCCTTTTCAGGTCTTTTTCTGCTTTTTGAAATGAGGCAAGTATGCAATTTAGTTCTGCTGGATTTTTTTTAACCATTAAGGAGATTTATTTATAGGATTTGCTCTGGTGCTTTTTTGTGGTCCAATTGCCGCAAACCCATGGTGAGCGTGTATGCTAAAATGTTGTTGGAGAAATCTCTGAAGTTATGGCAAACTAAATAACAGGTTCAGAATTGTTTGGTTTTTAAGACTAGTTTTATAAATCTATATAAGTTTGAATTGGTTTATGATAATTAATATTTTGTATGTAATTTGGTTTGAAGTAGTTTAGCATCAATTAACATTTAGTAAATCTTGAGTCTTTAAAATTCAAATAAAGTAGAAAGAAAAAAACGATACCTTTGCTTTAAATAATTCCGGCCTAGTTTAGATTTATTTTTAACAAGTTTTGACTTCATTACTGATTTACCAAGAACTGGTTTTTTTTCAAAATTTGAATGGCTACAAAACATAGAAGACTTGACCCCTATTTTCATAATACCTAGTCAATTTGTTCAGTTAATTCAAAGATCACCTTTAAATTAAATTAAACATACTTGATCCCTAATTTTTTTTTTAATTTTTATCCTCTCAAAATAAAAAAATTAAAAACATTTTTATTTGTGATGCGATAAAATAAAAGATAAAATAAAAAAATTGTCACATATGTATGAGTTTTTATTATGTGATAATTTTTTATCTTATTATATCACCACCAAATATTTTTTAAAATTTATAATTTTAAAAAATATAAATAAAAAGGAAAATTTTATAAAAATTAAAATCAAAACTCGTTTATTTGAGTGGAAACATATTTTGAAGTAGGAATTATCCACATAGCACCCTTTCATGAAAGGCTTCAAGTTTAGACCCAAAAAAAGGGTTTAAGTACTTTTTGTGATATACATGACGAGATTAGCGAGCTCCAATTTCTCTACCCCATAAAGTTGGACAATCTTGTTTTTGAACCTACAATGCCGCCAAAAGTGCATTTGGACCTGATGAACAACCTAAATCTGCCACTTTCAAACAGTTTGGAAATGTTGCACAATACAGCCTCGTTATACTATCTTCAAGTATGTGTTTCGTGGTGTACATCACCTTTCTCTGCATGTGAAGGAGAAATAGCTGTCATAGCATGCAACTTATTCTACAAATAATTAAAGACTGAAAAAAGTTCAATTATTGATTTTGGCAAGATATCATATAAAGTACCTGAAATCTGGAATTGTTTGGGTAGCTTGTTTCTCCCACACCTCCATTCATGTGAAGGACTTGATCAATTTCCATTACTGACGGGTCAAATTAATTAAAGTTATATATATGAAGCACTTTGAATCAATAAAATGCTTATCACCCCTTGCCTGAATATATATATGTATGAGATTAGCTTGAGGCTTGCATTCCTTTTTATATGAAGCAGGGCGAGGACAAAGGTTAACTACCCATGACACATTCACATATTTGTTAATTAAGTTATTTCTTTCATACTTTACACAATTCATGAATGCTATTCAAATATAGCTGTACTTATCGTGATTATTATCAACAAAATAAATACCTGCAAAATCTTTATATTCTTTTAATTGTAATTAACCATTATTAATGTTACCTAGCTAGTTAACTAGTTTTATATATTTAGTTAATTAGTTTTTTGTGCAACAATCAATATTTACTATGAGTTTTAAAGAATATATATTATTTTGAACAAAATGATAAATGAATTATATTTTTATTAATGAACCTCGTGTGTGTATACAAAATGTTTCCATAACAATCAGCATAATTAATAAATTATTTTTTAAAATTAATTATAAATAATTCATATAAAAATAATTATAGTTATTTACCACTAACTAATAACATAGTTTTATAATATATAGATTTTTAATTTCTTACTGAAAACACAAATCTAACCTTAGATACGGAAACGGAAAAGATCAACGCAGTACTATTTGAATGCCCCAAACAATGACATAACCTAGGTGTCAATTTTGCTGACATCGAATGAACAAATAAATTAAACCATATAGGTTGTAAATTTGGACTGGTTCATTAGAAAAATGATATATTTGTAAATAATTCAACTAAAAAGATACATTTATTATATTTTTAATTTATATGTAAAAATTTCAACGCTTAAAAAGAAAGTGAGGGAGTAATTAAAACTAGATTATTGACCCGCATGTCGGCACGGGAAAGGAATTGGACTAGATAATAGCGGTCCATTCACACTTCTAATATCGGGTGGGATATTAGGCTATATGAAAGATACTCGATATATGAAAGATACTCACTTCTACTATCGGGTGGGATATTAGGATATATGAAAGATACTCGACGGAGTTGTGCTTTTTCCACCTTGGCTAGGAAGAGATGTGAGACAAGTTTCTTCAACCATTACTTTTCTTCAACTTTGAATTCCGGGTCAAGATCATGTGATAGCTTATTTGTTGGTTCATTATATCGTGGACCCTCTGAGTTTGGGTCCCCGTAGATCTTTATTATAAATAGTATAAATTTAACATTAAAATATTTATTAATAAATATTATAAAATTAAAATTACTTTTATAGTAAAAAAAGATAGTGGTCTATGGTAGTCCCAAACTTAAATGGTTCATCCTATAATTACCCTTATTTGTTGTTGCTGGTGTTATGGGAGGATATGAGTCTCGCTTAAGAACATCATTTTTAAATTAAATTTGACATCTTTTAAATAATAATAATAATGTAATAGATATCATTATGTTAAATGTAATAAAAATAATATTTTAATTTATTAAATTAATTTAATGACATTAAATTTTATCATTGAAATATCACTTTGATTGTGTTGGGATTCGAATTTCAACTATTTCGAATTTCAAAAATTTATACTTTTCGAGTTTCTAGAAAGCTTACAAGTTCCAGAATTCAAGTTTCCAGAGAGCTTACAAGTTCAAGAATTCGAGTTTGAGAAGTGAATCTCATAACTTAGAAATTTGTTAAAGTTAACATTAAAAGGGAACTTCAGAAACTCGAAAAAAGAGAAAAAGGAACTTCAACAAATCGAAGTCAAAAGAGACTCTGGAAAAACCAAAGTCGGGAGTTCTGGAAAATCCGAATCAAAAAGGATTCTGGAAAATCGAAGTCATAAGACTTCTGGAAAAAGCAGTCATAAGGATTCTGGAAAATGAAGTCATAAGACTTCTGGAAAATCGAAATCAGGAAGTACTCAATGAATTCAAGTATCAACAGAAAAAAGCTAAGTATCAAAGAAGAAGGAATTTTCGAGTACATGAAGACGGGATTTCAGAAGAGATTTTGAGATTCTGGATGTAAGTTTTCGAAGAAACAGAAGGCAGAAACTCGAAAACAAAGTATCTGAAAACTTAGAAGATTTCTGAATAAGAAAGCAGGTGTTCTCGAATCCATGAAGCCAAAATTCCAGAAAGGAGATTTCGAGAAATCAGAAGACAAGACTTCGAGAAATCAGAAAGCAGGATTTCGAGAAATCAGAAAACAGAATTCGAGAAATCAGAAAACAAGATTTCGAGAATCAGAAGTCAGAATTCCAGAAAGAAGATTTCGAGAATGGAGAAGTCAGAATTCCAGAAAGAGCATTTCGAGAAATTCCAAAAGAAGATTTCGAATATTCTGAAAGAAGATTTCGAATATTCTAAAAGAAGATTTCGAGAAACAGAAGCAGAATTCAAAGACATATCTTCAAAAACTTAGAAGAATTCTGAAGAAAGCAGAAGGTTCATTTTTGAAAAGACAGAAGACTTATTTTCGAAAAGACAGAAGACTTATTTTCGAAAAGACAGAAGACATCAAGACAACAGTTAATGGAAGTTACAATAGACAAAGACAGGTGTCAAAAAGTTAGTGGCTTATTTCAAAAATCGTAAACAGTTTTCTGGATAGCAGAAAACGTGGTAAGCATACACGTTGCCAACACATAGGTTTCCTGATGTGTCAAGCATGCATTAGTTAGCCGTTAGGATTAGAAATCTATAAATAGTAGAACCCACAATGTAATAAGGGTTGGCAAATCACTCACTCACATTCTCTGAAACACCTTATACGTCCGATCACACAGCGACAAACAGGTTACTAAGAGGATACAGTACGTGATGAACCCATCCACTTTTCTTTTCAATACAATTTGTTCTTACAATTCTTTTTCTTTTATTCATTTACATTACGCACTTTACATCTTGCAATTCATTATTTGCACAATTTCTTTAAACTTTTACTGAAGTTTCTAAAAATCAGTTTCTGAAAACTCAATGTTTTACATTTGATAAAATTCTGAATCAAGTAATTTTCTGAAAGTTAAGTTCTTTGGAATGATTTCTGAACCAAATCTTTTAGAACTTATTGTTTCTGGATTTCTAATGTTTAGAAAGTAATTTGGTGAAATTCTGAACCAATTAATCAAAGTTTCCAGAAAAAGTTATTCTTTTGATAATTTGAACACATAAACCTACTTTTTTAAAAGAGTCCCGTAAGAGGATTTGATTCTAATCCCCAGATTGCTCGTAGAATCAAAGTGAGTAAATTCATTCATTTCGAATCTGAATTTTTCACCACAAACAAATTGGCACGCCCGGTGGGACATTTTGCCAAAAAAAAAAGTAGTGTGTTATGATTTATGAATAGATTTGTTCTTATTCTTGTATGCGTTTGAGAAGTGGAAGGACAATTTCTGTTCAAATGGCTAACAATTCTAGACAAAATGCAAGTGGAAATAACAATAGGGATAACACTAATGCTACTAATTCTGAGAATTCATCTCCCCCAGGGAATGAATCTGTAAACAATAATGATAATGGGGTGAATGAAAATAATAGTGTTACAAGAGAACCTTCAACAAATGTTACTACCACCACTACTGCTGTGGTAGATCCCGTAGTAAGTCAAATTGGTTCTACAATCCCTATGCGAAGTTTTATGTCTATGCCTCAAAATGGACAACCACAATATGGTTTACCATTTGGATTTGTTCCGAATTCTGGAACAGCCCCACAATTTATTTCAACAGCGGGTCCTTCTGTTGTTCGAGGACCCACATTTAATCCCTTTATGGGAAGTTCTTCTTCATCTATTACAAACTCTACGTTGCAAACTCTAAGGCAACAAATGGATGAAAGTAACCATGAAATGGTGAATATGTTGACAACTCAAATGGCCACCGTGTTCAATCCCCTAGTACAAACAACAAATACGAATTATAATTTGTTGGCTAGGCAAATGGAAAGGATTGCAGATGTGTTTGGAGCACCTGTAGATCCCATAGTAAGACAAGTGGCTAATATGAATCCTCCTGTAAATCAAGGGGATCAGAACAACCAAGTTCCAAATCCTATAAATCCTATTGAAAATAGGGAAAACAATGCTCCTAGAGTTATCCTGAATAGAAATCAGAATGCTGATGAAATTCTCGAAAGGATAAGAGCAAATAACTTAGGGGGCAACAAAATGTTGTTGGAATAGTCGAACAAGTCCTAAATAGACATGGATTTAACGTAGGATATGCAAATCACCCTTATGTAGTTTCTCCTTTTACCCAAACGGTTTTGCAAACTGAATTGCCAAGGGGATGGAAAGTGCCCAAATTTACTAAGTTTGCTGGAGAAGTAGGGGAATCCACTGTCGAACACATTGCTAGATATCAAATCGAAGCAGGTGATTTGGCAAATAATGAGGAACTAAAAATGAAGTATTTTCCTAGTTCTTTGACCAAAAATGCTTTTACTTGGTTTACAACACTTTCCCCAAATTCGATTCATTCATGGAATCAATTAGAAAGAAGTTTTCATGAACAGTTCTTTCGAGGGGAAACTAAAGTCACTTTAATGGATTTAGTAAACATTAAAAGATCTTCGAATGAGTCTATTGATGATTATTTAAATAGATTTAGGCAAATGAAAGCTAGATGTTTCACTCAAATTCCTGAATATGAGTTAGTCCAAATGGCTGCAGGAGGACTAGATTATTCAATTCGAAAGAAATTGATTAATCAACAACTCAGAGATATGGCCCAACTGGCTGATAAAGTTAGGCAAATTGAACACTTGAAAAAAGAAAAAGAGAGATTTCGAAAATCTGATAAGATCTTTCGAAAAGACAAAGTGGCATATTTGGAAGTATCTGATGATAGTGATTTCGAATATGATTTGGAAGATAATGATGTTCATGTAGCAGAACTTAAGCCTGGACCTCCTTATGTTTGTCAATCTTTGAAACCTAGTGGGAACACTAGTAATGATAACAAAGATAGATTTCCTAAGAAAAATTATGGTTTCGATATTTCGAAGGCAGATCAAATCTTTGATATATTAGTGAAAGACAAACAAATAACTCTAAGTGATGACCATAAAATCCCTTCTCAAGAACAGAGAAGAGGTAGGAAATATTGTAAGTATCATCATACTTATGGTCATTGGACTAATAGTTGTGTTCGTTTCAGGGATATTATCCAAGAAGCAATCAAACAAGGAAGATTGAAATTCGAAGAGAAAACAACAATGGCAATGAAGATTGATTCAGATCCTCTTCAAGTGAATGCCAATTATGTTGAACCAGTAAGTATCAATATGGTTGAAGTTGGAGACTCTAATTCTGTGGGTCAAGCTGTGGAAATGGCTTTAGACGGAGACCAAGAGATACAGGATGTTTATCCAAAAGGAGGAGAGTCTCTTTTGGAATATCTGAACAGAAAGAAGGCAGAGGATGCCTCAATAGATCTTTGCCCAAGGTGTCATGCTGTGTTTGATAAATCTGCAGCAAAGATTTTTCGAGATTCAGACATGAAGGTTCATTATCAACAGGTTACTTCCCACCAGAAACAAGAGAAAAAAAGGCAGAAGAAGCCTTACCCTTCATATGGGGGATGGATTTCAAAGTCTGAATCTATTTCTGGAGGGAGTACTCCTATGAATAGAAACAGGTTTGATAAGGGGAAGCAACCTATGACTCAAAAGTTCCAAGAAAATTCAAAGCCAAGGACTTTTGTTCCTTCATCTTCTGTGCCTTCGAATCAATGGATTCGCCCAGGTTTCATGAAGCAGCATAATCATTTCCAAGGCCAGTACCAGAAACCTTATTTTGGAAATAGACAACAAATGACTAAGACTCAATGGAGAAGGGCACAAAGGATGAGGAAGGCAGCTTTCGAAAACCAAGCAAAAAGAAATGTTGATACTGAAGGTAATAGACAACAAGCCAAACCCATTCAAGCAAAGAATGCTCAAGTTATTCAAGTGCAAGCAAATACAAGTCATCCATCATATGCTCAGATGGTTAAGAAAAAGCCTTCATTCCAAGTAATTGGAGGTTTCAATGAGAATGAAGATGACTTGTTAACAGAAAATTTCGAAACTGGATTCACGGACGGTCTGGATGACATCTGTGCAGTTGTTTCTGTTCTGCCTGCAGAATATGCTGAAGAGCTTGAAAGAGGTTTGGAGGATGAGGATTTTGATGACGATGAAATTGGAGAAGACCCGGTTTGCTACTCATACATTGGCAAACAAATCTGGCAGAACACCTCTGCAGTGTTCGAAAGACCAACGGAAGAAATGCAACTCCATATGAAACCCCTCTTTATTAGAGCAATGGTTGGAGATGTCAATATTGGCAAGGTCTTAGTAGATTCGGGAGCGGCAGTGAACTTGATGCCGAAATTTATGTTGAAAAGGTTAATGAAAACTAAATTTGATTTGTTACCACATCAGATGGTGATCACAGATTTTAGTGGCAAAACTTCTAAGACAGAAGGTGTTTTGTGCTTAGAGTTGACTATTGGAACAATCATGAGGCCTACCATGTTTGTGGTAGTTGACTCGAAGGCAAATTATAATTTGCTGCTTGGAAGAGAGTGGATACATGGTGTAGGAGTTGTTCCTTCGTCAATGCATCAGAAACTCTGCATGTGGACAAAGGAAGGAATTCCTATTTATGTTGATGGTGATAAAAACTATTTCAAAGTGGAGGAAGATGCAGTAGACATTAGGAGTACTGAAAAGAAGGTTATGAAAACTAGACCTTATGAAGTAATTGACAAGTACTCGTTAATGCCTACTAAAATTCCTTATTCCTTGAGGATAAATCCAAATTATGGATTTATGCTGCAATGTGATGTCGGCCCTTGTGAGGCCGCAGAAATAGCTGAATGGTCAGACCCAGAACAGATTCGAGCTTTTGGGCTCGAATTTCGGCCTATATGGCCGAAAAAAGGATTGAAACGGCTCTTGAAGCCGAATTCAATGAAAATAAAGAAAATAAAGTAGAAACGGCCACGAAGGCCGAATGGCAAGAAGGAAGAATAACCATTGAGAAGATAATAGAAGAAGAAAATCTACTCGAAAAAGAAAATAATTCTTCTCAAAAGGTTAAAACTTCTATTGAGGGAAAAAGAGATTCTGAAAAGAAGTGTTTTGAGCAAATGATGAAAAAGGTTGAGACTTATGTTCAAGAAACTCAAGAGTCTGAGTTCGAAAGATTAGATTGCATATATGATGACTCTCCCTTAGATTTCAAAGGATTTTTGTCTCAAGGCATTAAAAAAATGGAAGCTCAAGACCCTTTAGAAGAAATAAACTTGGGTGATGCTAATGAAAAAAGGCCCACGTTTATCAGCCAGAATCTCGAAGGTGAGTTCAAGGAAAAAATCATTGACTTGTTAAGAGAATACAAAGACTGTTTTGCCTGAGATTATCATGAAATGCCTGGTTTGAGTCGAGAACTGGTAGAGCATAAGCTTCCAACCTTTCCAGAAAAGAAGCCAGTGAAACAGGCCCTAAGAAGACTCACTCCTGAAATTGTTTCAAAAATCAAAGAAGAAATTGAGCGTCTTCTAAAGGCTAAGTTCATTCGAACTGCCAGGTATGTTGATTGGATTTCGAATATAGTACCTGTTATAAAGAAAAATGGATCCTTAAGAGTATGTATTGATTTTCGAGATCTTAATAATGCAACTCCTAAAGATGAATACCCAATGCCAGTTGCTGATATGTTAATTGACTCAGCGGCAAGGAAATGAATTACTAAGTATGTTAGACGGGTATTCAGGATATAATCAAATTTTTATTGCCGAAGAGGATATTTCGAAAACAGCTTTTCGATGTCCTGGTGCAATAGGTACTTATGAATGGGTAATGATGCCCTTTGGCTTAAAAAATGCTGGTGCAACTTATCAAAGAGCCATGAATTCGATTTTCAATGATTTAATAGGAAAATTTATGCAAGTCTATATTGATGATGTTGTAGTTAAGTCTAAAACAAAAGACTTGCATTTGAATCATTTAAGACAAACTTTCGAAAAAATGAGAAAGCATGGATTGAAAATGAATCCTATTAAATGTGCTTTTGGTGTATCTGCAGGTAATTTCTTAGGATTTCTTGTCCATAAGAAAGGTGTTGAGATTGATAAGAATAAAGCCAAGGCTATTCTCGAAGCATCTCCACCAACAACCAAGAAACAATTGCAGTCTTTCCTCGGGAAAGTCAATTTCCTCCGAAGATTCATTTCGAATTTATCAGGAAAGACAAGAGTATTTTCTCCTTTGCTAAATTGAAGAAAGAAGAAAATTTCAAATGGGAAGATGAACACCAACAAGTCTTTGAGCAAATCAAGAAGTATTTAACAACTCCTCCGATTATGACTCCTCCCTTGCCAGGAAGACCTCTAAAGTTATATATTTCTGCTTCAGAAGCCACAATAGGAAGTATGTTGGCTCAAGAGGATGAAAATGGTGTAGAAAGAGCTATATACTATTTGAGTAGAGTCCTTAATGATGCAGAAACTAGATATTGTGCTATCGAAAAGTTGTGTTTGTGTTTACATTTCTCTTGTACTAAGTTAAAGTACTATGTGAAACCACATGATGTATTTGTAATCTCACACTTTGATGTAATAAAGCACATGTTGTTAAAACCTATATTGCATAGCAGAGTTGGAAAATGGGCGTTAGCTTTAACTGAGTTTTCTTTAAAATTTGTTCCTTTGAAATCCATGAAAGGACAAGTAGTTGTTGATTTCTTGGTTGAACATCCACCAATTCCAATTGAAGAATCAATTTATGTAGGCTTAGAGCCTTGGAAATTATATTTTGATGGATCCAAACATAAAAATGGATCAGGAATTGGAATTTTATTAATTTCACCCAAGGGATTTCCAACTCGAATGATGTTTGAGATAAAACATCATTGTTCGAATAATGCAGTAGAGTATGAAGCTCTTATTGCTGGTCTCGAAATATTGGTTTCTCTAAATTCAAGAAATGTTCATATTCGAGGTGATTCTCAATTAGTTATAAAACAAGTAACTAAAGAATATAAGTGTTTAGACCCAAAATTGGCTAAGTATTTGGTTCAAGCCAATAAACTTTTGGAAACATTTGATGAAGTAAAAATTGAACACATTCCAAGAGGTCAAAATTTCGAAGCCAATGAGTTGGCTCAAATAGCTTCTGGATATAGAATTTCTATTGGAGCTCTTAGAAAAATTAGTGATATTCGAAGAAGGTTTCCAATGAAAGGTTTCGATATCCATAATGTAAATCTCTTAGATCAGAATGATTGGAGAAGCGAAATTGTGAATCTTATTCAAAATCCTTCTTTGATAAATAAAAAGCACTTGAAGTACAAAATTTTGAATTATCGTGTTTTAGGTGAAGAGCTTTATAAAAAGACCATTGATGGAAATTTACTTCGATGTTTGGGTGAAACTGAAGCTTATTTAGCTTTAGTGGAAGTTCATGAAGGAGCTTGTGGTGCTCACCAAGCAGGAAGAAAAATGGAATGGATTTTGAAAAGAAAATTATTTTTTTGGCCTTCAATGGCCAAAGATTGTCACAATTTTGTGAAATCTTGTGAAGAATGTCAAAAGCATGGAAACGTACAACAAGTTCCTGCAAGTGAATTACATTCAATAATAAAGCCTTGGCCTTTTCGAGGATGGGCTTTAGATTTAATTGGAATGATACATCCAACTTCTTCGAAAAACCATAAGTTTATTTTGGTGGGAGTTGATTATTTTACCAAGTGGGTAGAAGCAATTCCTTTAAGAGAAGTTACTCAGGAAGATATCATTCGTTTTATCGAAGAAAGCATTATATTTCGATTTGGCTTACCAGAAATCATTACTACAGATCAAGGAACAATGTTTACTGGGAGGAAAATGGTTAGGTTTGCTGAATCAAAAGGAATAAAATTAATTTCTTCTACACCTTATTATGCACAAGCAAATGGTCAAGTTGAAGCAGTTAATAAGACTATTATTGCTTTGATTAAAAGACATATTGGACAGCGTCCTCGAAATTGACATGAGACTTTGAATCAAATTCTTTGGGCTTATAGAAATTCTCCAAGAGAAGCAACTCGAACTACTCCTTATAGATTGGTTTATGGTCATGATGTTGTGTTACTAGTTGAGGTGAACTTACAGTCGTTAAGAGTTCAAAAACAATATGAGTTACCTTCTCAAGATTATTGGAATTTGATGTTTGATGAATTAAATCAACTTGATGAAGACAGGTTGGTTGCTCTTGAAAATATAATCAGACAAAAAGAGCAAATAACTCGTTGTTATAATAGAAAAGTCAAGAAAAAATAATTCCAAATTGGAGATTATGTTTGGAAGTTGATTTTGCCAATTGATAAAAAGTCTAAGAAGTTTGGGAAATGGTCACCTAATTGGGAAGGACCTTTCGAAATTGAGAAAGTATTTTCCAGTAATGCGTATTCAATTCGAGAATTGGTTGGTGATTTGCGCATATTATCAATAAATGGAAAATACTTAAAAGAATATAAACCAAACTTGCAAGAAATTAAAATTGTGTATAAAGGGAAATAAGTTGTTCAGGAAACAATAAAAGTTGAGCCCATGCTCAAACAAGTAAATTCGAGGATCACATCATGAAAAAGGTTGTTCCAAAAATATCTCTTTCTGCAAATAAAAATTGATTCTTGAAAGAGACTATTTTTGGGGGGGCATCTGTTGGGATTCGAATTTCAACTATTTCGAATTTCAAAAATTTATACTTTTCGAGTTTCTAGAAAGCTTACAAGTTCCAGAATTCAAATTTCCAGAGAGCTTACAAGTTCAAGAATTCGAGTTTGAGAAGTGAATCTCATAACTTAGAAATTTGTTAAAGTTAACATTAAAAGGGAACTTCAGAAACTCGAAAAAAGAGAAAAAGGAACTTCAACAAATCGAAGTCAAAAGAGACTCTGGAAAAACCAAAGTCGGGAGTTCTGGAAAATTCGAATCAAAAAGGATTCTGGAAAATCGAAGTCATAAGACTTCTGGAAAAAGCAGTCATAAGGATTCTAGAAAATGAAGTCATAAGACTTCTGGAAAATCGAAATCAGGAAGTACTCAATGAATTCAAGTATCAACAGAAAAAAGCTAAGTATCAAAGAAGAAGGAATTTTCGAGTACATGAAGACGGGATTTCAGAAGAGATTTCGAGATTCTGGAAGTAAGTTTTCGAAGAAACAGAAGGCAGAAACTCGAAAACAAAGTATTTGAAAACTTAGAAGATTTCTGAATAAGAAAACAGGTGTTCTCGAATCCATGAAGCCAAAATTCCAGAAAGGAGATTTCGAGAAATTAGAAGACAAGACTTCGAGAAATCAGAAAGCGGGATTTCGAGAAATCAGAAAACAGAATTCGAGAAATCAGAAAACAAGATTTCGAGAATCAGAAGTCAGAATTCCAGAAAGAAGATTTCGAGAATGGAGAAGTCAGAATTCCAGAAAGAGCATTTCGAGAAATTCCAAAAGAAGATTTCGAATATTCTGAAAGAAGATTTCGAATATTCTAAAAGAAGATTTCGAGAAACAGAAGCAGAATTCGAAGACATATCTTTAAAAACTTAGAAGAATTCTGAAGAAAGCAGAAGGTTCATTTTCGAAAAGACAGAAGACTTATTTTCGAAAAGACAGAAGACACCAAGACAACAGTTAATGGAAGTTACAAAAGACAAAGACAGGTGTCAAAAAGTTAGTGGCTTATTTCAAAAATTGTAAACAGTTTTCTGGATAGCAGAAAACGTGGTAAGCATACACGTTGCCAACACATAGGTTTGCTGATGTGTCAAGCATGCATTAGTTAGCCGTTAGGATTAGAAATCTATAAATAGTAGAACCCACAATGTAATAAGGGTTGGCAAATCACTCACTCACATTCTCTGAAACACCTTATACGTCCGATCACACAGCGACAAACAGGTTACTAAGAGGATACAATACGTGATGAACCCATCCACTTTTCTTTTCAATACAATTTGTTCTTACAATTCTTTTTCTTTTATTCATTTACATTACGCACTTTACATCTTGCAATTCATTATTTGCACAATTTCTTTAAACTTTTACTGAAGTTTCTAAAAATCAGTTTCTGAAAACTCAATGTTTTACATTTGATAAAATTCTGAATCAAGTAATTTTCTGAAAGTTAAGTTCTTTGGAATGATTTCTGAACCAAATCTTTTAGAACTTATTATTTCTGGATTTCTAATGTTTAGAAAGTAATTTGGTGAAATTCTGAACCAATTAATCAAAGTTTCCAGAAAAAGTTATTCTTTTGATAATTTGAACACATAAACCTACTTTTTTAAAAGAGTCCCGTAAGAGGATTTGATTCTAATCCCCAGATTGCTCGTAGAATCAAAGTGAGTAAATTCATTCATTTCGAATCTGAATTTTTCACCACAAACAGATTGTAAATAGGGTTTAAAGAGAAGTTTTTCTATTAAAACTTCCTCATTTCTAAGAAACATTTTTAAATAATTAAAAAAAATTAAAAATAGATTTCATATTTAGACACATATTAAAATGAAGAAATTGAAATTTACAATGACAATTATAAAAGACAAAGCATAATTGTTAGATATTAATTATTGTTTTTTCACTCTCAATTAACAGTTGACTAAATATTTAGGTTGTCTACAAAATGGTGATTCATGTGTTGATAAAACGTGTGATTGAGTTTGGTGTTACATACCGTGTGCGTCTAACCCTAAATATCATTAGGCCCCTATAAAATATTTTATTTACTATTAATATTTTTTAAAAAATAAGCTAATAATGATTTATTAAGTCATATTAAATTATTAAAAGTAGCTAAGTTTTTTTCTTAAAAGGCCCCATTTTATCATAACATTCTCTCTTATCATAAATAATGATTATTAATAATTGATTTTATCCACTTTTAATATTGATTTATCTCATCACTTACTTTTTTTATGTCTTTTCTTTTTTGGATTGTGCTATATTGATAATACATATTTTTAATGAGAAAAAGGATTGTGCACTGACAGTGTAAAAAGTTTTACACAGACGGTTAATCACAACCCTTGATTTATGGTAAATTTGTTGACTTTAGTAATTAATATTTTAAAAGTCATATAAATGAAGAATCATGATTAAATGTCAGTGTAAAACTCTTTTACACTGTCAGTGCATACTAATTAAACTCATTTTTAATTACTCTGCTAGTCTCTTTTTTTTTATTGAGGTTAGAGATTTATCCTTTAGTGAGTATATAAATAAATATGTCACTTTACTTTATTAGACTCTATTGTATCAGTGTGAGTATATTAATTTATTTAAATTGATACTTATATTTTAAAAAATAATATTTTTTTTAAAATTATTCTAACAAACATACATTAATATACTGCATTAGAGGATAAAAAAGACATCATTATAAAATTCGCTTTAGGCCCCTATAAACATTGGGCCGGCCCTCAGCGTTGCTAATAAAATATTATATGTTAGAAAATATATAAAAACAAATTCTTAATAATCACTATATATATATACACACTCATTGAGAATTAAGTGATAATAAAAAATTAAATAAAAATTTACAAGTATAGATGAATAAAATGTTAAAAATTTACTTATTTTTATTATATGTTATCATTACTTTGTAATATTTTTCTTGTTTACATTTTTATTATATACATCCATGTATATCAGTAAGTTTTAATTATTAGTTTTATATATACTAAAAATGGTCGCATGTTTAATTATTATTTTAAATAAATTAAGTTTGTAAAATATATCCTGGAATAAAAACTACGTTGAAAATTAATTTAAGTGTTTTAGAAAAAGTCAGGTAAATTAAAAAATTGAATTTTTGAACAATTTTGTATCATTTAATCGTATCTGTATTTGTGTGAAGAAGAAATTCTGAATGAATTTATAAAAGTATATATATTTTTAACCTATTTTGTATTATTTATTTTAGGCTTAATTGCAATTTTGGTTCCCCTATTATCATCAATCCGCGATTTTGGTCCCCCTACTTTTTTTTTCGCGATTTTGATCCCCTAGTATTCCAAATTCGCGATTTAGTTCAAAATCTTGGTCCCCCTATTTTCAAAATCTATGTGTTAGAGGGACCAAAATCGCGAATTTGGAATACTAGGGGGACCAAAATCGCGGAAAAAAAAGTAGAGGGACCAAAATCGCGGATTAATGATAATAGGGGGACCAAAAATGCAATTAAGCCTTTATTTTAATATATATGTGTGTAGAGAAAAAATAAAGAATTTTAAAGAATGAATTATTTTCTTGTTTTGTATTGTTTATTTAGATGTGTGTGTATGAATAAAATAATTAATAATTCTTTACTTTATGCTTATTCTTGTTATAATTATATACTAGGTATAATATCCGCGGTTGCACATATTTATTTATAATATTTTATAAAAATAATTATAAAAGATATTCTTAAAATTTATTATAATTTAAATATGTAAAATTTGTTAAAATCAATATTAATCATAAAACACGAGTCTCTCCATTTTTAAAATTAAGTAAATTTATCCCTCGTCAATTGTCTTTTATTTTGAAAACCTTTAAATTTTTTACTTTATACTTAACATTTTTATAAATTGAATTGATTGAGTCATTTTAAATCTCGTAAGCTCAAAACTAATTAATTAAAATATTAAATTTCACCTAAAATTGAAAACTCCTAATTTCCCCCTCTTTAAACCCTCACATCCTATAAAATCATTTAAATTTGATTAAAATACTATTAAATATTTTATTTTTCAACCTTTAAAATTATTTCATATTCAAAATCATTATAAACTCCCAAATATTTGGATTAAAAATGAAAATTAAAGGGTTTTAAATATAAAAATATTGAAAAAAGATCAAATTTATTTAATTTTGAAAATAAATGAACTAATTTTGCTGAAATAAAAACTTAAGGGATCAAAATTGCACGTGATCCAAACTAGATGGACCAAAAGTGCCTATAACAAAGGTATATTGAGAAAGTTCATTAAATACCTTATGATATACTACTTTCTTAGTGTAACTTCATGGTAGAATATGATAGAATACTACATTTTTAGTCTCTAAATGTCTCATGCTACTTATAGCTCGTTTGTTGCTCAGTTAGTAACAGTGCGGAATCAATTCCATAAAATTGATTTTAAATCACTTCAGTCCAATGTGCTTTTTTTTTTGTTAAAGGGAGGGGAAAAACCCCAACAAACTAAACAGAAACTCTTCTGGGATGGGACACTCCAGTTACATCAGCACGTAGCAAATCTAAAATGGCTCTAGGAGGGTGCTCAATGATATGGGTTCCATAGGGATAATTGTGGGCTGAATTAGCCAACCAGTCTGCAACAGTGTTGGCTTCCCTATAGGTATGGGTTATGGTCACTTGGCAATTATCTTGCATGAGATTAAGAATAGCCGACAACAGTGCTCTACAAGGGTGAGTAGGTGGGAAGCCATCTTGAAGGAGCTTAACTGCTACAGAGGAGTCAGTTTCAATCCAAATATTTTGGAATCCCTTTTCCTTGGCAATCTGGAGGGCAGTAAGGATACCCCAGAGTTCTGTCATATTAATGGTTGCATTCCCCACATTGCGAACAAATCCAAGCTTGTAAAAGCATGAATCACTCATATGATTATGTCATTCTTGAATCTTGATGATACAATATATGTAATTGTATATTCTACACAAAATAATGATTTCTCTTAATTTTCTAAAAATTATTATTGCATAGTTTACACTTGTGGGTTTTACGGGTTAGTCTAGCTCATTTTATCGACTCTATGTACAAGACCGCATGTATCATCCACGAAAGTTAATCATACTCGCAACTGCATACTCAGGACTTGAGACCGAGACCGCTAGTTAAGCTAAAATGATTTTCACTACCAACCAATCCACGCGCTCGGTGGTCCGCACCAAACAAGTTATCTCTCCTCACTTGAATAAACATATTGTTTTAAATAGTTTCAAATATTTTTCCTAAAGTTATATATATGTGTGTGTATAATACGTAATTATTTTTTAAAAATAATGATTAACAACTAATTTTATTATGAAATAATTTTAATATTTAAATTATATAAAAAATTATGTTTAATAATTAGAGTAAATTACTCCAACCTCCCATCTATTTTGCACTTCCAACACAAAACCCCTTCTATTTTGAAAACCTACACAAAACCCTTCCAATTTTAAAATTACATTACACTTAAACCCAATTTTTTATAATACATTTAATAAAAAATTTAGTCAATAGTCAACAATTATCTTTTATATTAAATTAACCAAAATACCCTTACTAACTATGGATTTTTCTTTACTACATAAAAATCCCTCAATTTTTAAGCTTTACACAAAATCCTTATATTTTACAAATATATTTTTCTTTTTCTTTTGTGTCAGTGAATAAAAGAAAACGCAAATCATATAATTTTTTTTTCAAATGACATTATTTTGAATAATAAAAATCATAGTTTCCTACCATTAAAATAAAGATATTTATTTTAAAATTTTTCATATTGAAAATTTAATTAAACACTCAGAAACTAATAAAATGAACCAAAATAAATTTTTAAGATTAAATTATGAAGTATTAATACATTAAAAAATAAATTTACTAAGATGAATCTTAATAAAAAAAGTTCATAAATTATAAAAAAAACTTGATATGTAAAATAATAAACGTCAAGTAGAGATGGCAATAGGTAGGGTTTGGGTAGGGTACTATAGTACCCGTCCCCATACCCGCGTTTTAAAAAAATACCCGGACTCGGACCCATACCCGCATGGGTAGTGATTCTAGTACCCGTACCTAGGGCTGTAAATGAGCCGAGCCGAGTACCTAAAGCTTAGGCTTAGCTTGTGAAAAAAATGGTTGGCTCAAGCTTGGCTCATTTATTTAAACGAGCCAAACTTCAAGTTTGGGCTTGGCTTGTTAAAGAAAAACAAAGCTTGGGCTTGGCTTGTTTAGCTCATTTATAACTTCATTGTTTTTATGAAAATTTTCTTTAAATCATTTTCAAAATATATGAATTTAGTATTGAATAAATATTTTATTATTAAATGATAATATATAAAAATCAAAATATATTCTTAATATACGATATATATAGTTAGACAATTCTAAAATAATATATTTTTCAAAATTTAATACATAGCTTCTTAACTAATATAAGAAATATTTTAATACTTATTTTCATATATATAAAGTGATTATTTTACTTTATTATTTTATTATTTATTTTAAAAATAAACTTATAATTGTATGTATTTTTTCTAATTTTTATTAATATTACTTTACTTTCATTATTTTGATTAATTAATTATTATATATATAATAAGCGAGCTATTCACGAGCTCTTAATGTCAAGCTTATAAGGCTTGAGCTTGGCTCATTTAAATAATCGAGCCCAACTTTAAGCTTGGGTTTGTTTATTTAATTAAACAAACGAGCTTCGTCGAACATTTAACAAGCCAAGCTCAAATAGTTCATGAATAGCTCAGCTCATTTACAGCCCTACCCGTACCCTTACCCGCTTGGGTACTCAAGTACCCGTACCCGTACCCATTACCCGCACTTTTGTTAATTATAAAAAAAATTAATTGATTAGAAAATAAAAATTAATTAAAAAGTAAATGATAAATAATCCATAGATCATCCAAGTTTAACCTATAAAACAACTATAATATGTGAAAATGGATGAGACTAAAACAATGGGAGGGGAAACAGAAATGAGTTCATGTTTTGCTATTTTTAGTGTGTAGAACAAAATTATAACATTTAAATTAATTAAATTAGTAATATATATTAATGTTTTTTTGTGACTATAATATATATTAACATTAATTATTTTGTTGGAAAAAATATTGATTAATAATATAAACATATATATATATTAAATTAATTATATGTATATAAATTATATTAATTATATATATTATATAAGTGCGGGTATGGGTAGGGTAGGGTACCATAGTACCTGTACCCGCACCTGTACCCATTAAAAAATGAGATTTTCACATTGGAGTTTTATTGCATTTATCAATTCTAATAATTCAATTAGAAAGCAAGGGGTGTCTTGAGGGTAATTTTGGGTTTTTTAAAAAAACTTTTTTAATCAATAATAAAAAAATTATATTAAATGGGATTTTGTGTAGATTTTCAAAATAGAAAGGGTTTTATGTAGGTTTTTAAAATAGAGGAGATTTTGTGTTGAAAATGTAAAATAGAGGGGAGGTTAGAGTAATTTACTCTAATAATTAATATATTGACATAAATTGCTACAGTATCTTAATCTTGAAGTAAGAGGAAGAAGAAAACGTTGGTCATGATATCTTCAAAAATAAGTTTTAAAGATATTTTAATATAACTTTGTAAATTGCCGTTGCAACTTGTGAAAACAATAGTAGTATAATTTGTGCCCTTGCACATACAGTGTTGCATTGCTAATTATTCTGTCAAAGTCGACAATTGCAGAGTGTAAAAAATTAATTTTACATGCAACTTGTGCTTCATATCAACTGTTTAAAAATATTAAAAATGCAGCATCAACCCAGGCCTTAGCTGCATGTAGGTCCTAAAGATATAAATATACAGACTGAATATATGTGCAAAGACGAAAGATTCTTTCCTTTCCAATTAACAATGAATTGATGATACTTTCGTGAAGCTTTTAGCTATAAATCCAATTAAGAGTGAGTTGATTGGTTGCTGATGATTGATGGGCAGTTAGGATTTTTATGTATATATATTGCTCTTTATCTTTATATATTTTTGGTCATGTCCCATTTTTCTTAATTTATTCTAAGAAATTTCTCTTCTCAATAATTTTTCCTTAAAATTTTTAAAGTTGAATTAGGTAGCTGCTGTGCTATGCACGATTAAGTCCCAACTTAACCCAACTAAAATAAAACATTGTCTCAACTTAACCCAATTTAGTTTAGATTAATCCAGTCTAGATTTGTATAGTCGGTTGAGTTTGTCAATCCGCCTGCCTAAAAGTATCATAGTTAAATAAATATTTATATACTAGTATATAAAATTAAATTTAGAATAAATTAATATTTTTAAAATTAAAGAAAAAAGAATTGGAATAATTTTGGAATGGACAATTATTCTATTTTAAATTATAATAATAAATTATGTTTTACTATTGAAATCTAATTTACATATTATTTAATAATGAGTTATAATTAAATAAATTAAAACTATAACAATAAGAATAAAGATTTAAATTAAAATTATAATTGTGGTATAGCTCGGCGTGATTAAAAAGAATCCACCACAGTTTTCGGAACCACATTAGTTTTTCAGCTTTTTACCGCAGTAAAAAAAAGCTATAGAATATCGATGTTGTCTAAGGTGCCCCACTACATAAGTAATGATGGTCATCAGATATAATAATATTTAATTCAATGCCTAAGATTTATTTCCCTAAATCGGTAGCTGGTCATCATGTTTCCCTAAACCTACATGACCACCCTTGCTCGTCTTCTTCTCGGCAACGGAGCCGCGCGCGACCAAATCCCATTGCACGACCAGATCTCTATCGGCACAGTCGCAACAAGTGCGGAATCAGGACGACTCTTCTCTAGTGATGACATCACGTTCGACCATTCCTGCCCCTACAACTCCTCTATAACACAGTTACACTGTCGCGCCGCAAACATCGACCTTATTCCCCCTTTTGTTCTTCCCTCCCCACCGCAAATCTATTCACCAGCAAAAACTAGTCTAATCTAAGGCAGAACAGAATGAAGTGAAGTGCTCCTGACAGTGACGGTGAGCTACGCAATGGTGGCTCACGAAGCTAGGGAGATGGCCAAGATGCGCACAACAGTGGGTTTCTAGGATGGTGCGACGGAGTGCTGGATGCGGCAACGCGACGATCTTCGAGGTTGAAGACAGTTGTGCGACGGAATGAGGTGGTGGTGCGACCTTGTGTAGCGACGCTTGGCGCGCACTCAGGAGGTGAAACTGCTCCATGAATTTTGGTACCATGGCCACCACACCACTACCAGTCGTAACTCAGTCACCTCTTGTTCATCATCGTCCGTCACCCTCCTTCTACATACGGCGGCGCAACATACCAGCAATACCTTTCCCTTTCCCTCAACCTTAATTGAGCAAAAGTGATATTTATAAAATAAAAAAAGGAAAACCTATAAAACATGCTATTACAAGTCAAATTATTTGTGTACGTGCACCTTAGACAACACCACATAATATCCTTACTATTTTGTAATTTAATTGATTTTTTTTTCAATTCTATTCTGCTACTAAGGAACGATAAAGCAAACACATGCTTAGTTGTTGATGTTTAGCATGTAAAGATATTATAAAGCGTTTCGAAAAACTCTTTAACGCAGTTGTATATGACCTCAATGGGCGGCAAGCTATCTCTCCGAATATTTAATGTAGCCGCATACGTAGATTTTGAACTCAAAATTACTGGTTAAACTCAAATGATCCCCTGTCAGCTGATCCACGCGCTCGAGGGTAAAATATTAATTAAGGTTTGATTTTTCTTTTATTTGTTATGGAAGCTAATTCACTTATGTAGGACTCGAACTCACCATTATTTGGACAATGTAGTTTTATTTATTTTTAATATAATTAGCTACAAAATTAATACTAAACTAAATAAATTGATAAAAATTAGTAATCCAATTTACAAGAGAAGAGTTGCATATTAAATTTATGGAACTAAAAAATTCATGTTTTTTTTCATTTTTCTATATTAATATACATATTATTTTGCTATTATTTTATATTTCAATAAACATTAGCCAATATTTGCATTTTTAAGAATTTCATGCTAAAATAGAACGGAACAGAACATAATAGAATGTAACAGGACAAAAAATATTTTATTGTGTTTGATAATTACAGAACAGAAGAAGATGATATGTGTTCAATTACATATATATCCTTATCCTATTTATTATTTAATTAAGTACTGAAAAATTTAATATGGGGTGTTGGACTGTAGTAGTAGTAATAAGGAGTGTAGGGCGGCGATGGCAGTGACGATGATGGTGGTGGCAACGAAAATGGTAGTAAAAGTGCCAAGCGACAATGCGGTGTAAAAAGTGTTAGGTGGTAGTGGCGACGGTGACACGGATGGTGGTGGCGGTGATGGCAATGACAATGGTGGTGGTAAAATGTGTTAGGTAGCGGCGGCGCCGACAAAGGTGGTGGTGATGACATAGCGGTGGCAGTGGTGGTGGTGGTGGTGGCGGCGGTGGCGGTGGCGGACGACATAGGGTACTCGGCGATAATGGTGATGGTAAAATGTGTTAGGTGACAGTGGGGGAATAACAATTTTGGGTAGAAGGTTATGAGAGTCGGTGGTAGTTTTGTCAAAAACCTATTAATAATTTCAATGATATGTCTTAAAATACACCAAACATAGAATGGAACCCATATGTCCTGTTCTGTTCCATTCTGAAGTGTCTACCAAACGCTACCTACTTCTAGAAATCCAAATTTTTCACATAATCATTGCATGAGTTTTTCTCCCGGTTTAGTCTCTGTTGGGATCAAGCCTGGTGATCAAATTGTAGAATAGAATCACTGCAGCCTTGTGATTATATATTCCCATCCCATATTAACAAGTTGAGGGTCACATTCATGAGAAACCAAGAGTAACAAAAGGGACCAACAAATATCTCTCAAGGGCACAGAAGTGATAGTTGATCCACAGAAAATGGAAACAAATTAATCACAAATGACACGGACTACTAATTGCCACACTTGTTATTTGTATAATTAAAAGCAAGACACAAAGCAAAAGCTAAAAAGGAAAATGGTAGACAATAGATAGTGGCATGTTGAGTTTGTGCCAATTACATAAGGTCTCTCCACTCTCCTGCCTTTTTCCATTGTGCCTGGGAAGATGGATTTGCTTTTTCGGTTTTCTAGATGGAACAGTATGTAACATAACAATAGAACCGTTGCAGGTTCCTAATATGAATGCCTTTTCCCTTCTGCATGGTAGTTATTTTCCCCATTATAAGTGTAGGATCCAATTCAAATCATATTTGGTTTAGCATTAAAACATGATAAAGTCACGTTTTCAACACTAGAAATAATTGCATTAGTAAATTCAAACCTGAGTTTGACTAGTTTCAAGGTTAAACCAAACCCACACTAAGGTAACTTCTAGTTCAATTAGCAACTTTTAAAGACAGCTTTGCTACCAAAACATAGGATGCTAATTAACTTAAGACAAAATTCATTCCTTCTCTCTCCCTCCAAAATAGTACATGACATCTTCCCATTGTGGAACTGAGAATTTCTCATTGAGTGATTATTAAAAAAAGTTAAATAAAAGAGAAATTGTAAATGATAATTTAAAAAACTAAACATAATAGTGAAACATTAAAATTCTCTTTCTATATGAGTCATTTGAAATTTCTTATAATTATTAATAAATCATTCTTACTTATTATTTGAAATTATTGCTTTTACTGTAATCCATGAGCTTTAGTAAGGATATCAGCTACTTGTTTACAAGAGGAAATAGGTAACAAATGGAATAAGTGAGCTTGTAGACGTTCACGAACAAAATGGCAGTCCAATTCTATGTGCTTAGTGCGCTCGTAGAAGATAGGATTGGAGGCTATACGTCTGGCTGAATTGTTGTCACAGTAAAGCAAAGCAGGGGAGATGAAAGGGATACCAAAGTCTTGAAGAAGATAGGTAAGCCATTGAACTTCACATGAAGTAGAGGCTAAGACACGATATTCCGCTTCTGAAGAAGACCTGGAAACGGTTGATTGTTTCTTGCTTTTCCATGAAATTAATGAATCTCCAAGAAAAACATAATAACCGGTTATAGATCTCCTGCTATCAGGGCAAGTGGCCCAATCCGAATCACTAAAAGCCTTCAATTGAAGACTAGAGTTGGTAGTATCGAATAGGCCTTGACCAGGTGTTCCTTTAAGGTATCTTAAAACCCGAATAGCAGCTTTAAAATGTGATTGAAGAGGTGTGGAAACAAACTGACTCAACTGCTGCACATCATAGTTAATGTCAGGCCTTGTAGTAGTGAGATAAAGGAGTTTTCCTATAAGTCTTCTGTAACCAGCTGCATCCTCGTGGGGAGTGTCATTGTATTGAGACAGTTTTGCATCCTTTGTCATTAGTGTAGAGGTTGGTTTAGCTGCAAGATAACCAACTTCAGAAAGTAAATCAAGAGTATATTTTCTTTGAGACAGGCATAGACCAATTTGAGTCCTAGCAACTTCTAATCCAAGGAAGTATTTCAATCCCCCCAAGTCTTTGATTTTAAATTATTTATCTAAGACTTGTTTGATATGATCAATCTCATTAGAATTATTTCCAGCTATGATAAGATCATCAACATAGACAAGAATGACAATAATATTGGTATCCATATGTTTGAGAAAGAGGGAATAGTCATGGGGAGATTGTTTATAGTTTATAGATTGTAAAAAGTTAGATAACTTAGCAAACCATTGTTTGCTGGCCTGCTTTAGGCCATATAAGGATTTATGAAGCTGACAAACCATATTAGGCTTGTTACAAGAAAATCCTTGAGGAATTTCCATATAGACTTCTTCATGGAAATCTCCATGGAGAAAAGCATTGTTTATATCAAGTTGATGAAGCTGCCATCTTTGAGAGGAAGCAATGGCCAACAATAATCTCATAGTGGTCAATTTAGCTACAGGAGCAAAAGTATCATAGTCTAAACCTTCAATTTGGTTGTATCCTTTTGCAACTAACTTAGCTTTATACCTTTAATAGATCCATCAGATTTGTACTTAACTTTATAGACCCATTTAGATCCAATAGCAGTTTTCCCTGGTGGGAGTTTTACAAAGGACCAAGTACCATTTTGTTGTAAAGCATTAAGTTTAGCCTGCATGGCCTTAATCCAGTGGTCATATTTAACAGCTTGATTGTAAGTTTTAGGTTCAAAATGAGATGAAATGGAAAGAACAAACCTGGAATGGGGAATGGATAGATGCTCATAGGTGATAACATCATGCAGAGGGTATCTAACCTTTGTGATATCCTGAGGAATGGCACCAGCAAGCAGATTGTAGTGATAGTCAGCTAAGTATGAAGGTGTGAATCTGATTCTGTTGGATTTCCTGACTTAAGGTGCATCTTCTTGATTATTAGGCAGTGAGATATGCTCAGCAATGTCAACATTTTCATTGTTATTTGGTTCATTTTCATGAGATGCTTCAGGCTAAAAATTGTAAGGTGATTCATCAAGAAAAATATCATCATTGGAATTATACTCAATGATATTGTCATATGTATTTGTATCTTGTTTAGTTTCCTTTTTAAAGGGAAAGATATTTTCATAAAAGATAACATTTCTAGAAACATGTATCTCTCTAGTGACTAAATCAATAACAATATAACCTTTATGTGAGGGTGCTAGCATAACATAGGCAACCAAATACTTTTAAATGCATTAAAGTGGGAGGTTTATTATGAATCACATCATAAAGGGATTTGTTGCCTAAAACATGAGATGGCAGCCTATTAATAAGATTAACAACATAGTTAACAGCATATGACCAATATGATTTAGGCAAATTGGAATGAAACAAAAGGGACCTAGTAACATTTAGGATGTGTCTATGCTTTTCTTTCAACAACAGAGTTTTGTTGTGGAGTTTCAACACAAGAGGTTTGATGTAATATCCCATTTTGAGCATAGAAATCATTCATAGCAAATTCTACCCCATTATCAGATCTTATCATCTTGACCTTTTTATTAAATTGAGTATGAACCAATGTTGTAAATTCTTGAATTAACTTTCTAGTCTCACTTTTAGATTTCATAAGAAAAGTCCAAGTGTGCCTAGAGAAGTCATCTACAACAGTAAGGAAGTACTTATAGCCATGAATAGAGTTAACAGAGATAGGACCCCATATATCCATGTGAAGTAAATCAAAGATAGAGATAGATATGTTGTTACTAGAGTAAAAAGGTAATCTAGCTTATTTTGCACAATGACAGTAATCACAAGGAGTATCTTTATTGTATTTGACATAAGGAAAATGTTTCTGAATAATATGCAAAGTCTGTTCCGAAGGGTGGCCTAGTCTGTAGTGCCAAAGATAAAAAGAATTATGTTTCTTTACAATGGCAGCATTATTGAAACTATCAAAAGAACTAAGATTGAACATATCAGCATGAAAAATTTCAAGAACATAGAGATTGTCTCTGGTCTTAGCAATTCCAATCATCTTCTTGTATTGCAAGTCCTACAAGATACAAGAATCTTTATCAAATATGAGTTTACAATTAAGATCTTTTGTTAGTCTTTTAACAGATATAGTATTGAAGTTAAAATGAGGTATATGCAACACATTAGTTAAAAAGAAATGTTCAGAGAAAGTAACATTTCCAGAAATTTCTGCAAGACAGTTGTTGCCATTGGGTAGTTTTACTTTTATAGGTTTAATAGGTTGAAAATCAGTGAATTGAGTGAGACTACTACATACATGATCAGTGGCTCCAGTATCGAGAATCCAAACACCAAATTGGAGAGGATTACTTGTGCTGGATTTTTGTTGCTCATCAACAGAATCTGTGTTCCTTCTGTGAACAAGCTGGTTGACAGTGTGATCCTCTTTGCAAGGAGTGTTCCTTTTAAAAAGATCAACTAAAATGTTGTACTGATCATGTGTGAGGCTAACAGTTGATTCTTTACCATTGCTGGAAATACTTAAGCTAATATTATTGCTTGTAGAGGCAATATTATTGAAGACAGATTGATTGGCTTTGTTTTTGAACTTAAAATTTGGTGGGAAGCCATGTTTAAAATAACAAGTGTCAATGGTATGATTCTCCTTACCACAAAAAGTGCAAACCTTATTGGAGTTGTTGGATGTTCCACGACCAGCAGACCTTCCTCTCCCTCTTCCACCATAGTTTCTTCCTCTTGAGTTGAATGATGGTTTCCAATGTGTATCATTTTTTGTAGCAGAAACGATGATCTTTGATTCTGCTAAAGAATAATTGTTGGGTTGCCTTTCTTGTTGCAGAACCAAAAAGAAAACTTTGTTTATGGAAGGGAGAGGTTCCATCATCAGCACTTGGCTCCTAGCTGCACCATATTGATCATTCAACCCCTTTAAAAAGCAAATGACATATTCAGTTTCTTTGTACTCATTCACAGTCTTGATCAGCTTGCAATTGCATTTGACATTGCAGGTGCATGATGGTGTGGCTCTTAATGTCTCAAGCTCTTCCCATAGGATCTTCAATTCAGTGAAATAGCTAGACACAGTGCGGTCACCTTGCTTGATAAAATGTATTTCTTGTAACAAATCTGAAATTCTGAAGTAGTCTCCTTTGGAAAATATTTCCTTTAAGTCCTCCCAAAGTATTTGACAATTATTTATGTAGATGATGCTCTGTGCAATCTGAGAAGAAACAAATTTAGTGATCCAAGAAAGAATCATAGTATTGCATCTTACCCAAGCATCATGGAGTTGATCAGAAACTTGTGGTTCTTAGATAGATCCATCAATGAATTTGTACTTGTTTTTGGAAAGGAGGGCTCTCATCATACTTCTACTCCAAGAATGATAGTTTGTCTCTTCAAGAATGGGGGTGGCGATAACAGCACCTGGGTTT